>CM050164.1:381621196-381988696 GCA_027410445.1 Discoglossus pictus
TTATCTGACTGGGGGTCTGTAGAGGGACATTAGTACTGACCTTTATCTGTCTGGGGGTCTATAGGTGACATTAGTCCTGACCTCCTGCTGCAGTATTATTACTCCCAGTACTCCCAGGCTTGCTACTATTAGATATAATAACCTCAGTTTCGTTTCCTTATCTGTTGGTAACATCAAAATATGATTATTAAATATTTCATATTTGTTTGTTTTTTTCTCCCAAAGTGAACCCCTTTGTGTGTGTCCCACAGATGTGGAGTTTCCGCTCTGCGTATGTTGGATTTGCACCGCTCAAAAAGTATGAAAAGAGATTCCCCCCCCCCTTGAAGCCCATTAATGACATCATCAGTAAATTGTATGTAACAGATTCCAGTGTTTAGGGTTTATGACCCAATACTGCGATCATATCATTTATGACAAAAATCCGTATTTGTCGTATTATTCAGACGCGCGTGCATCTTTGTGTTACATTTCCTGATACTTTTATTATCTTGATCTTTATATATTTACTAGCGACTTGCCCGTCAAAAAATGGCGGCAATAAGATTGTATGGCAGGTAATGGTGTCTGGACGAGACATTCATTTTGTTGGCGGTCGGAGATCCTTCGGCGCTCATTGCGAGGCTGTTGGTTGTATTTTTTTTCTGAAAGGCGCTTTTGCTGTTATTCTTTGGTTGGCGGTGATGTGTTTTTTGCGCTTATTGCAAGGCTTTGTGTGCTATGAGCAGTGTTGGCGCTCGTTGTGAGGCGCGCAGTGAATGGCTTTAATGTTTAATGTGATAATGTTTTTTTTGTGTATATGTATTTTTGTATGCTAATGAAATAATTACTAAATGAATATACTTTACCTATTTGTAAGTAATATATGCAGGAAGCATTGTGCTGAAGAGCTGACAATCTGTTTTCATGTTCCTGCAGCATACAATGTAGGTTTTCAGTGCTGTGGAGCTGCTGTGTAAGTGGCAGCAATGTGTGCAGTGTGTAGTGTAAATAGGCTGCGTGCGCGAGTGGAAGCCGTTAGGGTAGCTGGGTACTTCCGCATTGTGTAAGTTAGTGTTGTAAAATGGCGGGGAATGTGTATGTGGTAAGCGGGTGTGGATGATTTAGCATCCTTGTTAATAGCGTATCTTTACCTCGTATGGCTTTTTAGGAAAATCTTTTTTAGTTAGCTCTTCAGGTTATTGATCACTGGATATATTAATTACAAATAGGTAAAGTATTTTAGTAATTAATTCATTCATTATTATTAAAAAATATATATATATAAAAAAATACGCTTAATAGCATATTTTACACTGCGGTTACTTTACATACATTAACGCTTCGCACTTCCTAATACATTTGTTCATTCACAATAGTTATTATCGTGCATTCATTTAATAAGTATTAATTAGTAATGGAAAATAAAAATGTAGACTTTACACTACACTAAAATGTTTTACTTTTTACTCTGCAGTTATATATCTGGATTACTGCTCATTGGCTGCCAGCGATAGCACTCTCAAAGCAGTTACAAATCTAAATCACTTTATTATGCTCTGAGACCTGAATAAATTTTTTAATTTACACTGCACAAAAAAAATTATATATTTAACACTGTACTTATATATCTGTCTTTGCGATGAGCGCCGAAGATTGATCGTTGCAAAGCACGAAACATGAAGGACACGAGGGAAGAGGCTCACAATGAGTGCCGAAGGTCCTCAGAGTACAAAAAGCATCACATTGTGCGGCAAACAGCATTGCCATGGCTTCAAACTTTTTTATTTATTATTATTGCCCCGTCATTTGTGCCAGGCAAGTCGCTAGTGATATAATATAACATAATGCAATACAATATTATACAGTACACAGGTAACCCCCCCCCAGATTTCTTATCGTATGTATGTATGCGTATAGAAGCTAACAGGGGAGGGGAGAGGGGGAGGAAACACAGGGGAGAGGGAGAGGAAGACACAGGAGAGGGGAGAGGGGGAGGAAGACACAGTGGAGAGGGGGAGGAAGACACAGGGCAGCGGGGGGAAGAGAAACAGGGTAAGGGAGAGGTGAGGGGAAAAGACACATGGGAGGGGGGAGAGACACAGGAGAAAGTGGGGGGTAGAGACACAGGGGAGAGGGGGGAAGAGACTAATGGGAGGGAGTGGTGAGGAGATACCGGGGAGAGGAAAGGGGGTAAAGACACAGAGGAGGGGGGAAGAAACACAGGGGAAGGGAGAGGGGGTAGAGACACAGGAGAGAGGGTGTAGAGACACAGGGGAGAAGGGGGAAGAGACACAGATGAGGGGGGAGAGACACAGGGGAGAGGGAAGGGGGGAAAGACACAGGGGAGGGGGGAAAGAAACACAGGAAGGGAGAGGGTGGTAGAGACACAGGGGAGGGGGGAGTGACACAGGGAAGAGGGAAGGGGGAAAAGACACAGGAGAGGGGGGAAAGAAACACTGGGGAAGGGAGAGGGGGTAGAGACACAGGCAAGGGTGGGAGAGACACAGGGGAGAGGGGAGGAGAGAGACACATGGGAGGGAGTGGGGGGGAGACACAGGGGAGAGGGGGGGAGAGAGACACATGGGAGGGAGTGGGGGGGGGAGACACAGGGGAGGTCTTCTGCTTTATTATTATTATTATTATTATTATTACTATATAATGTGTAGATGTACCGGCTGGGCATGCTCTTGTGCATTATTATTATTATTATTATTATTATTATTATTATTATTATTACTATATAATGTGTAGATGTACCGGCTGGGCATGCTCTTCTATATTATTATTATTATTATTATTACTATATAATGTGTAGATGTACCGGCTGGGCATGCTCTTCTACATTATTATTATTATTATTATTATTATTATTACTATATAATGTGTAGATGTACCGGCTGGGCATGCTCTTGTGCATTATTATTATTATTAGTAGTATTTTACTAATAATAATAATAATAATGCACAAGAGCATGCCCAGCTGGTACATCTACACATTATATAGTAGTAATAATAATAATAATAATGCACAAGAGTCCTTCAGCACTGCACTGGACACTGAATAAACTTGCCTAGCTATGGTTTTCCCTATTGATGCAGTATCACCTACACTCTACCTCCTCTCAGTAAGACTGCAAGTTAGTTCTGATTCCAAAATGGCTGCTGTCCATGAGGTAGAAGGGTGTGGAAGGGAGTATATGCTGCTGATTGGCTGGAATGTGTCTGCTGACTGTGACATGCAGGGTCAAAGTTTGCTCAATGATAAAGTATTGGGGGCGGGTCGAATCTCGCATATGTTCGCAGTTCACCGCGAACGCGAACATGCTATGTTCGCCGGGAACAGTCCGCCGGCAAACTATTTATTACTAGCCACTTTCCCGTCAAAAACGACGGAATTTTTTTTGAAGCTTTGCAATGCTGTTGTTTACCACACAATGAGAGGCTCTCCCCCCTCAAACTTGCAGGCCTCGCGATGAGCGCCTTCGGTGCTCATTGCGAGCCTCTCCCTACCTCTACTTTACAGGCCTTGCACTAAATGCCTTCTGTGGTCATCGCAGGCATAGCAATGAGCACCTTCGGCGCTCATTTCAACCTCTCCCCATCTACTTTACTCACGATGCCTTTGGCGCTCAACGCGGGCCCCGCAATGAGTGGCGCCACCTCTCCTTGCAGGCTGTGTCATGCACTGTGCGAATGCGCAAGCTCATAACTTTGATCTCCCTCTCCTGTGTCTCTTTCCCCCCCTCTCTCACCCTTGTGTCTCTTCCCCCACTCCCTCCCCAGTGTATCTTTCTTCCTCCCCCCCCCATTTCTTTGGCCCTCCTTCTCATTTGCGGGCTTGGCGGCACTTAAACCAGTTTTTGTTTAAAGCCTACAAGGCTTGAATCTTCAATCACTATTGCTCAAAGCCTTGCGGGCTTGGAAAAAAGTGGTGGGTTTAACCGCCACCACCTTCCCCACAAGGGGGGGCAGGGAGGCCGTAAGAGAGGTTGCAAGCAAATTTTCTATTTAATTGGCAATTTTGACTGCCTCCCAACAGCTTCAGCAACCTAGTAACCTAAAACCTGTAATCTCAAAAGCTCATAACATATAAAGCAGACTACCTGTCACCTCTTATACAGTCTCTAACTAAATATTGCCTTCTCCATCTAAAAAAACATATCCAAAATATGCCATTACCTCACACAAGACACTACTAAGATTCTAATGCACTCTCTCATAATTTCTCGTCACGACTATTGCAACTCGCTCCTTGTTGGCCTGCCCACCACTCGCCTCTCCCCACTTCAATCCATAATGAATGTCTCCGCCAGACTCATCTTCATGACGTCCAGTGTCGGCAGCAAATCTTTGTCAATCACTCCACTGGCTTCCCTTAGCCTCCAGGATAAAATTTAAAATCTTGACCCTAACTTATAAAGCCCTCAACAACAGCGCACCCCCGTACATCACTGCTCTCATCACCAAATACTCCCCCACACGCCCTGCTCATTCTGCTAACAATCCTTCTTCTTTCTACCACTCTTGTCACCTTCTCTCACTCCCGCCACAGGACTATTCTCATGCTGATCCTATTCTCTGGAACTCCTTGCCTCGCTTCCCCAGACTATCCTCCTGCCTTAAATCCTTCAAAACTTCAATAAAAACGCACCTCTATAAAGAAGACTATAACCTTCCACCCTAACACGCTCAGCACTACTCTCTCCCTACTGTACCACATACAAACTTCAACCTTTAGATTTTAAGTCTGCGAGTTTAAATCCTGTAAGGTGCTTTAGGGAAAGCGCTATGGACACCGCATTCCAAGCTCAAAGACAGGGCCCTCCATTCATTGCAATGTGTGAATCTTAAACGTGTCATTGCCTGTAACTTAACTTATGTTTAGCACTATGGAATATGTTGGCGCGTTACAAATAAATTATAATAATAAATAATAATAATGGTGCAGAGCAAATATAGTGATTTCAGAGTATCTTTTACAGTGCTTCTCAGCAACTTAAATATATGCTTATATTAACTACAGTCAACAACCTTAATGTATGCCCAGACACATAAGGCCCTACTGCGGACAATCAGATATTTTCCCCTACTGGCGCCCTTGCTGGGAGAGCGAATCAACCCATTAGTGGCTAGGGTTTACTTTTTAAGATAATAGCTGCTCACTATTTTTGAATTCTATGTGATGTCTACTGCTAGTAAACATGTGTTTCATAATGATTTCTAGTAGGTTTTTGTTGTAAAAGGGAAGGTATGCTTTTTGGATTAGCTTCCGAATGTTAAAATACTTTTGATGTTTTACAATTTAGTGTTCTTGCTTTGACACTCCCCTTGTTTGTGTGTGTTTTTTTGGGAAAATTACCCCTGGATGATACTGCAATGCCAGACCACATAACAAGGGTTCCGTTGATCAGAAACAGCTATGGCACTCAAGGGTTAAAGAGCCTTATTTTCTTAAGGCCTCATTCAATTGCAATTTGGCCAATTTTTTACAGCAGTTTTTAGTTAGTGAGCTTCTACCCAAAAGCAAGGTCTTCACTAACTAAAAACTTCTGTAAAAAAATATGATCTGTCCTTATGTACAGTCCTATTCCATTGGCCAAATCACAATTGAATGAGGCCCTTACAAAGCAACATCCAATGGTATTTATTAAAGCTTCTCATTATATCATTGTGAAGCAATTAGTTGGGATTAGTGATGTCCCGAACAGTTCGCCGGAGAACTATTCTCGGCGATTTTCGCATGTTCGCGTCCGCCGCGAACGGCGAACACATGCGCTTTTCAGTTCTCCCCCTATACTTTATCATTGAGGAAACTTTGAACATCATTTATTTTATTTTATAATTTTCTTTGTGTAATCTATGCCTGCCTGCCAGTGTGTGTGAGTGACAGGCTAAAACCTAACAGCTTATATTGTGCTTATTTTCACTACTCATACCTGGTGGTGTAACATACATTGAAAACAACCATTTTTTTCCTGTAATCTAATTTCAGTTGCCTGCCTGTGTCAGGCTCACAGCTTATATTGTGCTCAGTGACATAAAACAACACTTTTTTGACTGTAATAGATTGAATAGCAATTGCCTGCCTACAGGCGTGTGTGTGAAGCCTATTGCATCTACTTTGCCAACTTTTGCCAGTGCACAGTGATACGTCATATCTGGTGCAACCGTAGTGTACAGTGACATAAAACAACACTTTTTTGACTGTAATAGATTGGATAGCAATTGCCTGCCTACAGGCGTGTGTGTGAAGCCTATTGCATCTACTCTGCCAACTTTTGCCAGTGCACAGTGACACTCATATCTGGTGGCACCTTAGATTGCACGCGCAGTGCCCCAAATTTGAAGTGGGAGGACCGACCAAGCATCTTTTACCATCTCCCGCTTCCATAAATCCATGCCATATACACGTCCCCTGATAGTGGACGTAGCAGGGATTAAACCGATAGCAATAGTACACACCTTATAATAACGCAGACAGAGGCAACACGTATAATCTTCCATGCTGTGCAGTGGAAGCCCCCAGACTCTGACCTGTGTATAATCTTCCATGCTGGGCAGTGGAAGCCCCCAGACTCTGATTAATCTTCCATGCTGTGCAGTGGAAGCCCCCAGACTCTGACCTGTGTATAATCTTCCATGCTGTGCAGTGGAAGCCCCCAGACTCTGACCTGTGTATAATATTCCATGCTGTGCAGTGGAAGCCCCCACCAGACTCTGACCTGTGTATAATCTTCCATGCTGGGCAGTGGAAGCCCCCAGACTCTGACCTGTGTATAATATTCCATGCTGTGCAGTGGAAGCCCCCAGACTCTGACCTGTGTATAATATTCCATGCTGTGCAGTGGAAGCCCCCAGGCTCTGACCTGTGTATAATATTCCATGCTGTGCAGTGGAAGCCCCCAGACTCTGACCTGTGTATAATATTCCATGCTGTGCAGTGGAAGCCCCCAGACTCTGACCTGTGTATAATATTCCATGCTGTGCAGTGGAAGCCCCCAGGCTCTGACCTGTGTATAATATTCCATGCTGTGCAGTGGAAGCCCCCAGACTCTGACCTGTGTATAATATTCCATGCTGTGCAGTGGAAGCCCCCAGACTCTGACCTGTGTATAATATTCCATGCTGTGCAGTGGAAGCCCCCAGACTCTGACCTGTGTATAATATTCCATGCTGGGCAGTGGAAGCCCCCAGACTCTGACCTATGTATAATATTCCATGCTGTGCAGTGGAAGCCCCCAGACGCTGACCTGTGTATAATATTCCATGCTGGACAGTGGAAGCCCCCAGACTCTGACCTGTGTATAATATTCCATGCTGGGCAGTGGAAGCCCCCAGACTCTGGGAGTCTGAAGAAGAGGAGTCAGAGGAGGATGGTGGCTTTGAGGAGGTGGAAGACCAAACACAGCAGGCGTCCCAGGGGGCTTGTTTTCACCTTTTGGGGACCCTTAGTGGCTGGGTGGAGGAAGAGACCTTCAATGACATCAGTGAGGACAAGGAACGGGACATGGCTAGCTTGGTATCCAACCTTGTGCAAATGGAGAGTTTGCGGTTCACCAGGACAATACAATTAGGATGATTGGAGTGATTTACTTATGCTTATTTTTTTATTTAAGAAAATGCATGCTACATAATATAACTTCCTTATATAAATATATAAAGGGTCAACATTTTGTCAGGTTAACTATTAAAGGAATAACACAATTAAATGACATAATTAAGCAGAATAAAGACATACATCTATGTGTCTACTATCCCTTTTTATTAATATTTATTATTGCATTGTTTTGTGTCACATGATCTCTATATATAATGTATATTCCCATATGTGTATAGTCCTGTGTAAGACCTTGGCGATTTATAAATAAAGGGTGATATTATTATTATTATTATTATTATTATTATTATTATGATCATTATGTAATGAAAATCTCATTAACTTGCAAACAAACACCCTGCTGAGAAAGCAACTGAAAAAAGGCAATGAAATAAAATTAAAGGCAATAAAAATGTAATACTTGCAAAAAAAATAGTACATTAAAAGCATCATGGTGAATGGGATGAAAGTAGTTTAAAATGCATTATGGATGTATTAGGCTATTAATTATATCAGTTAGAACTCTTGGGTATACAGGTACTTGAAAATCATATTGTGCATCAGTTGTTGATCTATTATTTTTTTGATCACTTTGTTTCTGCTCAATAATAATGTTAACTGGCCTTTTCGTCTTTACCTCTCTATTCTTTAAAATCACAGTCAAATAAACACCTTTTCGATGCATACCATTACCATCACCACCTTTTCCAATGAAACAACCACATTTACTTTCTCATTTCTCACATCACTATCTCCTTCTCATTTAAATGGGGTTAAATATACATTTTACTATAAAAAATAATGTCTGTTAAGATGAAAGAGCATATATAAGTATGATTGATTTTGAATATTTAAACATTATAATGCTAGTAGTTAGACTGTAAATCTCTTACTTTTATATGTTTCTGCATGACGTGCTGTGTCTTCGATCCTCTTGCATAATTAGGAGTGGGCCAGACTTCCTGTTATGGGTTCTGATGTCCACTGCCCTTCTTTACACCATCAACCTCTTTAAAAGCAAAATCAGACATAGTATTACCTTCAACCACCACAGATTTTGATTCTAACCTGTCTGCTAAGACTTCTCCACTCATTCTCTATCTCTCCACTACCTCAATCCACCTCTTCAATCTCTCTTTTATTAAAATTCTCCTCTTCAAACAAGCATTGATTTCCTGTCCACTACATCAAGGTTTGGACCTTTTCTTTTATCTATCTTCATATATTCCCTTAGTAAATTAACACACTCATTTGGTTTCAATACAATTCAATATCCCTAAGCTGACAATACTGAAACTCAATTTACTCAACTACTATGTCCAACTTTGATTAATGCAATTTACTCCTAATTGGTCTTACTGGTACTCAACTCTCTGTAATCCAATCTTAATGCTTCACCAGTCATTCATCTGCTGCACTGCAATCCCTTTAGTTGCTTCCTATATTTTCTTGGGTTGTTAAACATTCTCTCTCTCAATCCCTCTCTCTTATATATATACTAGCGACTTGCCCATCAAAAAATGACGGTCAATAAAATTTGAAGCCACGGCAATGCTGTTTGGCACACAATGTTAAGCTTTTTGTACTCTAAGGACCTTCAGCGGCCATTGCGAGCCTCGCGCTGAGCACCTTTAGTTTGTATTGTAATCCGTTTTGTCCTATTGTTTGCCAGATAAAGTTAATGTACTCTATTTGAGGTCTGGACCACTAGACATGGAGACAGTATTATTTGTATTTTTTATATTTGGAAGTTGGCCTATTGTTCACAGGTGCTAGACAGGATGCCAGGATGCCAGACTATTAGACCCCATGTGGAGTCAATCTCCTGTGTTTCTCTGCCACTCCCTGTTATTGTTGTGTTATATACATCCTCCTCTGTATCTAACCTCTATAAATATTGTTTGACTTTCCAAAAATAAATCAGTTCACTGCTGAGACATATTGAAATGGTATGCTCTATTATTGGCTACTGGTGGCTACGATACTGATCCTATCTCCACCCTGCAAGTAACCTGTCCTGATCACTACCACAGGAAAGTTACTGAGACTCCTTGAAGTGCTGATTTCTGTTGGAGAGACCATGATTGATACAAAAGCCAGATATCAGGGTGCTGGTGCCAAGATTTACAAGAACCCAACGGTCCTTGTGGGTAGTTAACCTGTAGTCTATAGCATGTGGCACTAATAACCCCTACCCCAGGATTGTTGCAGGAGCTGTTATGAGAAGAGGACTTGGGGAGGGGAGCTGCTATAGAAAAGGGTATTGGGGTTATTTAGGTGGCAGTGGCTGGGGAGGTGGGCCTTGGCAGAAGAGAGCTGCTTTAGCAAGGGGTCTTGGGTGTAAGAAAATTATGAGGGGGCAGTGGCTGGGAGGTCTTGGGGGGAAGATTTGAATTTGGGGTTATGGGGGGTGTAGAAAATTAAGAGGAGTAAGTGGGTGAGGGAAGGGGATGTTGGGGGAAACTGAGCTGTTTTGGGCAGGGGTCTTTTGCAAGAGGCAACAAGAATGGGGGAGAAGGTGGTACTGAGTTGGCACTTGGGGGTGCGGCCCAATGCATTTTTGGCCTCCTTCACCACTAAGTAGCAGGGCTTGGGGGAGAAGAAAAGCTTCAGAAAGCCCAGGAAAGCAGTGACACTGAGGAACCCAAACAACTTTTTACTGGGTTCCTCAGTCCATCCATGATGTTCTGGTTGAATTTGTGGCCAATGATCCCGACAGTTTCAGGATCAGAAATGTGAGACAGGGCATTCTTGGGGCAGTGTCTTGCTACAAGCATCTGCTAGATGGCCGTAAAAAGCAAAGACAGATATCGTTGCACGAGTTTGTGTCCAAAAAAACAAGAATGGGAAGATGAACCTGAAGCTTTCACATCTGCAGTTTAGTTTATGTGTGCTGTTTCTTTAAAAAAAAAAAAGTTTAGTTTGTGTTGTTTTTGTTTGCTGTTTCTTAAAAGTTTATATAAAGCATCATTTTTTTAAAATTTCAATTGCTTTTGTGTATTTTTTCCATGAGTTTCCCTATCCCTATCTATCCTATGTGAAAATGACCCTGTTTAGTGCCGTTTTGCTTAACACTACTATTGCCCAGAACCTATCTACAAGGATAAACAGGGTATAGCTGTATTTATTAACTGTGCTTTGTACAGTGGATGTTTTCTATCACCGTTTTGCACACCATATGCTAAACTATGATGTTGTTAATAGCCTTCCCACAAATTTATAGCAGGCATTAGTTACCAGCTCCACTTAAGATTCATTTAAGATTGAAACAGCTGTCTGTGGGTAAATCAGGTTCCCGGTATGCAATGCAATAACTGTATTCCTGGGAATTCTGAGCAGGGAATATTTTTTTTTACTTATTTTAGACATATATTGATTAACTGTAAATTCTTGATGCACCCATTGCATTTGGCAATGAAATGGTTCAAAATAAATATTTACCTAACAAATGTAAACTCTTGCAAAAACTGAAAAGCTAGGTTGCTGTGATTTTGCTATTTTCTGAACTGGTGGTCACTTCAAAAGCTTGGAAAATAAATTGTCATAAATCAAGCTAGACAGAAAGCAGCACCAAGATATCAGACAAGGCTAATGAGATCCTTCCCCATTAAAAAAAATGTGCTTGATATGTCTGAGTGATCACATAGACTTTAAAAATGATGACCATGCTACCACATTTAGCAGATGAGGAGCTTACAAAACAATTACAGTTTTCAGTTAATTTAACAAGCATGCTTCAAGAACAGAAGCTGCCTACAAATAAGATGTGTTTCTACATACAAATATTGAAATCCTCTCTCTTTTATTGCATCAACTCTGCTTGTGATTCCCATCTCTGCCCTAGAATTAGCACCTTGTTCTCCACGTGGCTATTTGTGTTGATAAGGGAGGGGGGTAAATAAGAGTGGAGAAGTAGAGTCACCAATCCAAGATAACACACTGACTGATGGACACTGCTAATGGGAAGGACAAGACATATTCAACGCCCACCTAGTACTGAATCTGTGTAAGAGACTCCAAGGGGAGGAGGTGGTGAGTGTAATCCTGAGCTGCAGTATATAGGGCAGTGCAGGAGTGGCTGATATCCACAAGTGTTTTCACACTGCAGGCTGCTTCTTCTATTAAATCACACTTATTAAAGTGTATATTTAAGACAATTTCTACCTAAGTAAGCAGCAAGCATTGATGTGTAACTACAACCTTTAGAACAAAAAAAAGTTCCCTATTTTGGAAGACACTAAAATCTTATTCACCAACATTGTATTTATTTCTGCAAGAAGCATCATGGTGTATCTACTATCATCTGTTCCTTGATACCAATCCCCTTAAATTGTGCCAACTCTGGGCATATTAGCCAAGCTTAAGGTGTTCTCTTACCCTCACTGGTACTTTATCTTTGACCTGTCACCTGACAGAGTGGGGGATACTGAAGCTAATCCTAGTCTCAATAGACACATGACACTTAAAGCTGGACCAGAGCTCTCTTAAAAGCAGGATGCTGACTTTGTCTGAACCACAGAAGCACTGAGAAGGTGAAAACAACTGGACAAGATATCTTTTAATCATCACACACTTTCCAAGGCAACACCACACAGATGGCTCCTAGATCCCAAAGAGAAGGCATTTGTTTTTACCTGCTTACCCTTCTTGGTACCTGGGCTGCTACTACTCAAGGAATGGGCAAAAGAACGGAATGTCCATCCTGTGGGGTGCAAGACAATGAAGTGATGATGGAGCTAGCTAAGCAGCAGATTCTACAAAAGTTGCACTTGAAAGACAGACCCAATATCACACATCCAATCCCAAGGGGAGCTGTGGCTAGTGCCCTACGCAGGCTACACCTAAACAAGATAAAGATGGAAGGAGTCTTTGGATCTTCCAGCTGGGACAGTAATACAGAAAACAATGATGTGGAACAGCAAAGTTATGAGCTCATCAGTTTTGCAGAATCAGGTAAGCGTTTCTAATGGTTTTGTTTAAACTTATGACAGAACAAAGAAATGTTAAAGTGATGCCTTTACCATGTGAGTATTTTTAGTTGACTGTACATAGATGATTTACTGAGCTTTGAAAGCTCTCAAGTTTATTGGACTGGGAAATCAAATAGTACCAAATTCTAAAACTAATCTGTTGTTGTTATCCAGCCAAGATGCTAAAGAAAACATGACTTTATAGGTAATTTAAAAAATATATAATATTCATCAAAATAGTGAAACATAACATAAATAAAGATCATTTCTTCCACATAATTGTGCAGGAATGACATCTCATGGACATTATCTGTATCTGCAGCAGGTAAAAATAAAGTAGTCAGCCTCCTAGTGACTTTAGAGGACCACACAGAGTATATGGTATAGTTTAAAACTACAAGAAGTAACATGTATTTTATCACTTGAATGTTTTTTTTCAAAAGGTTTCTAGATTTTCTCCATAAATGGACAATTTAAAAACATATTTTAAAATCTGTCAATCAGCCTTTCTGATCCACCCATCATGCATTAGTTTATCGTTGTGCTAGAAAAAATCATAGCTAAACATTGCTTATTAATTCCTATGAGTCTGCATTGGTTCATATTCTTGCTAGCAATTGCTTTCAGGCTGAGAACCATGCATACAGTCATCAATGGGTTAATTATCAATGATTATATTCTAGTTTAGAGATAAAATAGATAAAATAGGAAAAGCAAAAATGCTGACTGAGAGGTACAAATTACAATGTTCATGGTAGGTTTGGGGTGGAATGCTGTTTCTTTAACTTTCTGTATTTGTTATTAGCTACAGCTTTGAATTATACCATATTTGAAACATTTGCTGTGTTCCTAAAAGTAAAAATTGTTGAGTCCCTATAAGCGCTAAAGCTCATCTATAAAGCTCTTTAATATTGGTACACTACTAAATGTAACTAGTAGTTAAAAAATAGCAAACCATAAATAAGTTAATGAATTGTAAAACAAGGGACATGTTCACTTTTTCAACTATGGTTCCCAGTAACACTTGGGTTTCTAAAGTAGCAGACAGCAACAGGCAATAAAAGAAAATGGAATCTTGCAATAAAGGATAATTGCATATAAAAGTAACAGGTTTGTTTATTTTATTTACTGTATTTATTGCCTTCTAAAAAAACATTTCCCCAAAAATGTACCACAGTGGTACTTTAAAGGCTTCCTTTTTTCAAAAACCATACCACATACGATTTAAAGTATATACGAAAAGAGTTACAATGAAATAATCAATATATAATGCCTCTAATACAACATTGCGGCTCCACATTTGTTTTAAATTAAATTATTAATTATTAATTTTAATTAAATAATTATTTCTTACAGGGTGTCCCGATCAGAAAAGAGTTAAAAATCTGTTATATAATATTGCATATGCAAATTGTAATAAAACAGGGTGTCACAATAATGATAAGAGCTACTTACAATGAAAGTTAGTGTGTATCTTGTATATAGATTCCTATATGAACGTATTTGCAAAATGTAAGATTATCTTACACAATGCTGACATTTATCCTTTTATTTATTTTGTCTCTCTCTAGAATCTAAGAATGAATCTAGTACTACACTGAACTTCCAGTTCACCAGAGATAAGGAACAAAATGTGCACATTCTCCAGGCTCACCTGTGGGTCTTCTTCAAGTCCAATAGGACTAGCCAAACTAATGAAACTGTCAGATTGTACATGATCCAAGAAGACTTTTCTCAACGCACTTTAATAAGTGAGAAATGTGTGGAGCCCAGGGAGAGTGGTTGGCAAACATTCACCTTAACACCCATGCTCCAGACTTTCTTTGACAGTGAATACAATAGCTTAAAGCTGGAACTGGAACTGGAATGTATAGAGTGCCAGGACATACCATTCCTAGTCAAACCCAATGATTCTCACCAACCTTTTCTGGTAGCTCAAGCTAAAGTGAAGGAAATAATTCACCATGCAACTAAGAGAAGTCTCAACTGTGATCAGAACTCTAACCTGTGCTGTAGAAAAGACTTTTATATGAAGTTCAAAGATATTGGGTGGGATGATTGGATTATAGAACCAAAGGGATACAAGATGAATTATTGCATGGGCCTCTGCCCTTTGCATATAGCTGGGGCCCCAGGCATAGCTTCCTCATCCCATACTGCAGTCTTGAATCTCATCAAGGCCAACAATCTCCAGATAACTGCGAACTCTTGTTGTGTTCCCACCAAGAAACGACCATTGACTATGCTTTATTTTGATAGCAGTAATGTCATTCTGAATACAGATATTCCTGATATGATTGTGGAGTCATGTGGGTGCAGCTAAAGAAACCTTATTGTTTGATGTTTCAATAAGAGAGAAGCTGGCTTGTCTCTTAGGTATTTACTCAGTGGGATGAAGAACATAGTAAAAAATCAACACGATCGATAAAAACTTCTACAGAACTTGCCACTGTAAGAATACAGCTTGTGGAACAGTATGCTCCTTATGCTCCTACAAGGTAGTGGCATTGTTAAGTTGAACATAAATCTAAATTATGCTATGGACTCTTCAAGAATCAAGTTCTATCACATTCGAATTTCAAAGTGCCAAATTGAAAGTCTGGATCAAATATAAGAGTAATAAAGCAAACATTGAGTAAGGTCCCATTGCAACGCACACTGCCACAATGGTCACTTTTCTGAACAATGAATGCAATTTTCTATATGCAACCACAAAATGCTGTATTTTGTATTTTATTTGTATATTATTATTTTTAATACTTTGACACTGTTTAATAAACTCATTGAAAGAAAATCAAAAGAAAATGTTTATTTTGGGTTGTAACTTTTGGTTAAATGATGTTTTTTGGTGCTAAGTTGGGTTTTTTAAAGTGACACTGCCACCCTGACAACAAATTTCATTCTTCTTAAAGAACATTAAAAAGCACTATACATTGTAGTAGCAGTTTTGTCTCTACAATGAATAATTTTTTAGATATGCAGCTTTGGTGACACTGCATTATTTTGCTGATGTGTGGTTGAATTTGTTAATATGCAACTCAATGTGCTTGATAGGGGTTTTGGGAAGGGATCAAATTGCATAATTACACTAGGAGAAGGTTTCGATTGTTTGTGTCACTAATTAGCAAATCAAAGAACTTATTACTATTCACATGCCGCACATTTGCATAATAATGTGACACAAACAATGATGAATATATCAGCAAGGATTTACTTTAGCAAAAATGTCTAGTACAATGTATAACCAGTTTTTCGCGCTCTAAAAAATATTAAAACAACTTGATTTTGGGTTGACAAAGTCCCTTATTCGTCTCATTGCAACAGGGGAAAGAGGGACTCAGTGAAAGGGTTAATAATAGTAACATGTATATCTCACTAGTGGATTTGCCATCATACTACATGCATGGAAGCACTAACATGTTTTGCAACGGAAGAGTTACTTGCAGCACATATCTGTGTTAAATGATTACTGTCCAACTGAGACAAGCAGACAGAATTAAACCTCTGCTCTTGATCTTTGCTCACACGATGACATTTTAGCTTATCCTGAGTAAAAGAGTCAATTGCAAAATCAAGGTTATGGGAAAATATCTATTGAAGTTGCTAAATAAACGTTTAACATGATCCCTTACTGTAATGCAATCATTACACAGCAAAAGTCAGTAATCTTACCTTATTTGCAACAACTATTTATTGTGTATGGGTATAAAAAAAAACAAATAGGAGGATAGATGGACATGATTGTCACATTGATAAGTGAATCTAAGAATCCCAGATGTGCATGGATGCAAAAAAAACTGAGAAAAATGGTTCATGAATAAAACAAATAAAAAAATAAAAGTTATACTCACTATCCAAAGTTAGAAAAAATGGCAGTAGCCTGGAGCAACAAGCTAAGTGATATTCTCAGCTGCCAAATGTTTTTTTTTTTTTTTTAAAGATTCTGCACCCAAAAGCAAAATTAAAAGCAAAAGTATAAACATTTATTAAATGTCAATTGGAAATCAGAGAAAGATGTTCAAAAAGACAGAAGACAGGTCAGTCTAGTGTATTTTACAAATTACCTGCAGAATATTAATAAAACAGCAATTAATTGCTAAGCAAGCTCGCATGTAGCATGTCTCAATCGATAAAACTAGCTTTCTGTGCTCTGACCACTGTGCAATGACAAAGTCTGACAAAGAGCATAATTAATAAGGAAAATAGTCATAAAGCTAGCATTTCGTAAAAAAAAAAATGCTGCCTCTGCTGGACCCTAGAGGAATACATGATATATTGGTGGAAGTTCTGTGAGTTGGATATTTACATTTATGGAGAGCTGTAAATGCATATATTTATGGGACCTATCTGCTTCTTTGTCTGTGAAACAGAAGGGATGCGTGTCAACTTCAATCTTATCCAATTATCTAACAAAACCTCCAGACCTCTTTTCCTCAGTTAAACTTAAGGTGGCTCGAGCTGGCAAAAAAGTCCTGCACAATATGTTTTAATACAAATTCAGCAAAGATTAGCATTAGTCCACATTAAGTTATAAAGAATAACATTAGTGCTTAGGGACCTCAATCATAATTATCATGCCGTGCCATGCTATGCTTTTGTATGCTCCATATTTCAATGTGCATTGCAAACATTTGCCTTTAAACTAATAGATCAAAGGCTTAGAAAAGAGCAAAGGTTGCATCAGCGCATGTAATGAGCAGCAGCTGCCCTTCCAACTTAAGGAAGTGTAATGCTTTTGCTAATCTGCCCATAGTAGAAACACCTTGTACAGAAAATTGTTGAAATCTTATCGGTTAGATTTCATCAACTGTGCTTGTAGTTCCCATCTCTGCTCCAAGGCAAGCGCCTTGTTCTCCACGTGGCTACTGATATTTATATGTGATGGGGGTGAATAAGAGTGAGGAGTGAAACCACCAATCCCAGATAATAGTAGGTTGTGCTCTTCATATGTGACACCCACAGAATAATGAAACAGCAAAAGAGACTAGGGCTACTATGGGAGGAGATAGTGATTGTAATACTGAGCCTGTGTATATATGGCAGTGTAGGAGGGACTCTACAATTCAAAAGTGCTTTCACATTACAGACTGCTTGATCCTCTACAACACATGTATTAAGGTGTATGCAATCTATACATTCTGGTAATTCTTCACATGAATGTAACAGTCCTCTAGTGCAAGCTGTAGCACAAGTTTCCAGGTGTGGTGGATTTTGAGCCCTCTTCATCCTAGGCACTGAACTTGATGCTGAAAGAATCACCAGGCTGAAGTTACTGTCTACAATTACCTGATATCACTCTGCTTATAAAGCGTAAGGGGGTCTGTTACCCTCAGTGGTACTGTATCTTTGACCTGTCACCTGACAGGCTGGGAATCCTGGAGCTTATTCTAGTCTCAATAGACACATGACACTTAATGCTGGACCAGAGATCCCTTAAAAGCAGGATGCTGGCTTTCCCTGAACCACAGCCACAGAAGCCTTGAGAAGGTGAAAAGGACTGGACACAATTTTCCTTAAACATAAGACGCTCATCTCTTTTAAAAAACTGTCTTTGTGACAGCTCTGATCAGATGGCTCCCAAATCCCAAAAAGAATGCATCTGTTTTTACATTCTTACCCTACTGGGCGCCTGGGCATCTTCAACCTATGGAGAGGGCAAAAGGACTGAATGTCCATCATGTGGGGTGCAAGACAATGAGGTGATGACAGAGCTAGCTAAGCAGCAAATTCTAAAGAAGTTGCACCTGAAAGAGAGACCCAACATCACACACCCAATCCCTCGAGGAGCTGTGGCTAATGCACTGCGAAGACTACACTTGACCAAATCAAGGATGGAGGGTCTCTTTGGGACCTCCAATCAGAACAGCAATATAGAAAACAATGATGTAGAGCAGCAGAGTTATGAGATCATCAGCTTTGCAGAATCAGGTAAGAAAAGAATGGGGATGCTGCTCACATTTTAAAATTTCTTATGCAATGTTTTTTTGCCTAAGAATTCATTTTTGATCTTTTACCTTAAAAACTGTATTTAGCTTAAAAGTATTCTTAATATTATAACAATTATAAAGTTATACCTAAAAGTGATTTACTTTTTACAGGAATTATTTTTTTCCAATTTCCGTTTAACTTTGTAATTAATTTAATGTTTGCGGTGCAGTAGCTGTACATTAGCTGTATTACTCCTAATATGTAGCAGAATATCAATTTAAAGGTATGTGGGGGGAAAAAATCCATATTCACAGAAGCAGAAATAAAGGACAGAAAATGTTTTACTTTCATCCGTTTCACAAACAATGTACGAATGACATCTAATGGACAGTACCTGCATCTGCAGTCTGGTACAGAAAAGCTATTAGATCTAACAGTGCTTTATTTAAAAAGAATTTAGAAATCCTAAAATTAGCTTTTTCGTCATTTGGAGAAGAAATTGTAGTAGCTTCATAAACTATGCAGTTCATTAAAGAAGACCTGTTAAGTTTGTTCACTACTAACTACAATGAGCTTTTCTTCACTCACATTGATGGTATTGCTGATTTATGGTGATACTTTTTAATTATAAAATACCACATTTACAGGGCACTGTTTAATATTATAGAAGTCATTTATCATATAATCTGTTCTCATGCTTATTGTTACAGTCAAGTTGAAAGATAGATTGAGGGTGCGTCACTAATTTATAAAACTAATCAATTGCTTATTTTGTGTTTACCACATTTAATATTAACTTTTGTTTTTTGAATTTTCTTTTTCTTTCTCTGTAGAATCTAAGAACAAATCTAGTACGACACTGAACTTCCAGTTCAACAGAGATAAGGATCAAAATGTAAATGTTCTCCAGGCTCATCTATGGATCTTTTTCAAATCTAATAGGACTAGTCAGACCAATCAAACTATCAGATTGTACCTGATTCAGGAAGCCTTTTCTCAACAAATTTTGATAAGTGAGAAAAACATGGAGCCCAGAGGGAGTGGTTGGCAAACATTCACTTTAACACCCATGCTGCAAACGTTCTTTGACAGTGAATACAAGAATTTAAAGTTGGAATTGGAATGTATAGAATGTCAGGAAATACCATTCCTGGTCAATCCCAGTGATTCTCACCAGCCTTTTCTGGTAGCCCAAGCTAAGGTAAAGGAAATATCTCATCATGCTACTAAGAGAAGTCTCAACTGCGATAACAATTCCAAGCTGTGTTGTAAAAAAGACTATTACGTGGACTTCAAAGAAATTGGGTGGGATGACTGGATTATAAAACCAGAGGGATACCAGATAAATTACTGCATGGGCCTCTGCCCACTGCATATAGCTGGTGCCCCAGGAATGGCTTCTTCATCTCACACCAAAATCTTAAATCTCATTAAGGCCAACAATATCCAGATAGCAGCAAACTCTTGCTGCGTTCCGACCAAAAGGCGGCCTTTATCTATGCTTTATTACGATGGAGGAAGTAGCATCATTCTCAAGAAAGACATTCCTGATATGGCTGTGGAAGCCTGTGGATGTAGCTAAAGATCCCTCTGCATTCATGTTCAATTAAGAGAGAAGCTGGCTTGTCTCTTAATTATTCAGTTTATTGGGACATAGGCCAAACTTAAGACGATCATGATAAATATTACAAGCACTTTGCGATTGAATCATTTTGAGAGCTGATTTACAGTACAGTACAGTAAGCATATACAAGGCTAATGGCAATGTTAAGGTCATAACATTATCCATATAGTTCCCAAACCAATCACAGCTTAAGAACCATGAATGTACTGTACATCCTCCATGCAAGAAAATTACTAAATCCAAGCACATCGGTCAGATAACCTACCAAAGATTTTGCACCTGAAGCTATATATTAAGACAGAAACAATGGACACCAATTTATTTCTATTATGTTACACGTGCCAAGCTGAAAGACTAAACTGAAAACAAGAGTAATAAAGGACATACTGTGCTATGAATTTTTTCAATAACACAATAACTATTTTAAATGTCAAGATAAGTTCTCTCACGTTTTCAGACTGACAGTACCTACAAGTGGTGTATGACACAACCACTGTCTGCTGTTTTTTTATTTAATTTGTATATTATTATTTTTGTTACTTTGACATGTTTTAATAAATAATTATGATTGAAAACTAAAGCAAATTAGTATTTTCCTTTTTATATGAGTATATGTGGTTATTTTGGTGGCCTCTTGAACTGAATTCTGGTTTACAAGTATATAAAAAGACACATACATTATTATTTTCTGTGTGCCATTCAATAAAATACAATAATTTGAAAAGATATATTTTAGATAAAAATGGGGGTGCAATTTAGATATCTTCTCTTTTATTAAAGTGTACTTTTCTGATTGGTCAGCAGTCAGTGATGTGTGTTTCTCTAGGCCTTGCTCTCCCCTTCCGTGGCCTGTGTCTCTAGACCTTGATTCTGTTTTAGAAAAAAAATAATTACATGCCTAGTATGACAAAACAAGTAAGTGGGTAACACAAGCTATTGAAGTGCTGATGATCCAGATATTGACCAGAATTAGGTCACTCTGCAGGTCAGGATATCAAAAGTGATTAAATCACTCTTGGAGAGAATGTGTGAAATCTAGTAGGTGGTGACAGGGTGGTGACAGGGTGTCTATCTGTTTGATTTTTATGCTGGTTTGGGGTTTACTAAGAGACATTAGAGTGGCAGCTGGGTAAATGTAAAGATTGTGGATGGTAGGATGTGGATATTGATGATACTGAAAAATAATGGAAACACATTATTATTATTAACTTTTATTTGTAACGTGCCAACAAATTCCATAGCGCTGTACAGGGGAGAGAACAGGGAAAAATACAATATTACCAACTGAAGAAAATAGAGGGCCCCGTTTTGAGCTTAGAATCTTTGTAGAAAATGCTTTTTTACAAAGCACCCTACAAGATAGGAAACTTGCTACTTACAATCTAAAGGGAATGGAAGAAGCAGAAACCTGGGGAAAGAAAGTAAGGAATAGCAGGGTCAGGAAGAAGGTGAAAGTTTATTTAGGTGGGAAGGTATGTAAACTTGCAAAGGGTTATCTTTAGTGGTAGAGGGAAGGGGTCTCATAGAGATTAATTTCAGGTGACTGGCTCCAGTATGTAATATGTTATCTGCTCCTCCCCCCCCCCCCCAGATAATATAGCCTACACATGGGAAAATAGGGGTTAGCTTTACAGAATGGTGGAGGGTACATTTTAGACATAGAGGGGCAAAATACAAATACATGGAGTCAGGACAGAGTTTGCAGCCCTGGGGGCTGAGCATAGCAGATGAGAGGAGGGAATGAGTGAGGGGTCAGGGTTGGAAGATATATCTCCAGGAGTTAGCAGAATAAGCAGGGAGAGGAGATGAGATGTTTATGAGCTTTAGAACATGAATGATATAATGATTGGAGAAAGTAAAGGAGCTTGTGGGTGCAGAGAAGTGGAGAAAAGCAGGGAGGGAGAGATGGAAATGGTGTTGGAGACATAATGTGGAGAAAAAGAGGAGGATCGTCTGAGACACAAGCAGGAGCTTAAGATGAAGAAGAAAGTAAAGAGGAACATAATTGCCATAATCTAAGAGTGCAGTTGATTGATCAGGTGCAAGTAATTTGAGTGATTCAATAAATTAAAGCTAACCTGGGGCGGGTGGGAAAGGGGAAGGGAGGGAGGGGATTGCTGGCTGTGTTCAAAGACCCAGAGAGTGTATACAAGGGGTGTTTGGAAGTTTGAGAGCACAGGTATATTTAAAAAATATTTAGATATCAACAAATTAGAATTATTCACAATTATACTCTCTTCTCACATATATATATATATATATAGACAAATACAATTATTTTTCTGTGTAGATGAGTGGATAAATAGATAAAAAAAAGGTACCTCTGGCAATCAGGTTCCTACTGTGTGGATGAGTGGATAAATATATATATACAAAATAGGAGCCTGATTCAATTGAGCAATCATAAGTTACTGGATCCCGTAAGTGAGGCCGTAGGTTACTTTGCGATTCACCTGGCATCTTTTTGCAGGCATCAAGAGGTTTACGGGTTACGGCCTTTAAAACCTTGCAGTTTTTAAACCCGGAACTTACAGCCTCTTGATGCCTTTGATCTTTCCCATCCGGGCCTGCATGAGTGCTGCTGACACTGGGGAGCTACAGTTCATTGAGGGAACCATGATTGCCAACATTTACTGTGACATACTGAAGCACAGCATGATCCCCACACTTCGGAGACTGGGCTGCAGGGCAGTAATCCAACATGATAACAACCCCAAAAACACCTCCAAGACGATTACTGCCTTGCTAAAGAAGCTGAAGATAAAGGTAATGGACTGGCCAAGCATGTATCCAGACCTAAACCCTATTGAGCATCTGTGGGGCATCCTCAAACGGAAGATGGGGGAATGCAAGGTCTCTAACATCCACCAACTCCGTGATGTCAGGCCCAGACCAAACATGTATACACATATGTCTATTTGTGTATATATGTTTTCTATAATATGTTGTGTTGATTCCCCCTATATACATTCACCTGATGATATCAGATGCTGCTTCCACTCTCTCTGCATCGCTGTTTACGTTCAAAGGGTTTCATCTCATATTAGTGTTTTTGTGTTCTTTGTGCCTTATCTGTTCATCTGTCATTTAGAGATTATTTCAACTACCTTTCCTCAGTATAGATGTATACTTTTGGTGGTGGGTATGTCATGGTCTGGGCCTGCATGAGTGCTGCCGGCACTAGGGAGCTACAGTTCATTGAGGGAACCATTAATGCCAACATGTACTGTGCCATACTGAAGCAGAGCATGATCCCCTCCCTTCGGAGACTGGGCCGCAGGGCAGTATTCCAAGACGATAACGATCCCAAACACACATCCAAGACGACCACTGCCTTGCTAAAGAAGCTGAAGGTAAAGGTAATGGACTGGCCAAGCATGTCACCAGACCTAAACCGTATTGAGCATCTGTGGGGCATCCTCAAATGGAAGGTGGGGGAGTGCAAGGTCTCCAACATCCACCAGGACCATGATGTCCTTATGGAGGAGTGGAAGAGGAATCCAGTGGCAACCTGTGAAGCTCTGTGAACTCCATGCCCTTGAGAGTTAAAGCAGAGCTGGAAAATAATGATGACCACACAAAATATTGACACTTTTGGCCCAATTTGGACATTTCCTTTTAGGGATGTACTCACTTTTGTTGCCAACTGTTTAGACATTAATGGCTGTGTGTTGAGTTATTTTGAGGGGACTGCAAATTTACACTGTTATATAGGCTGTACACTTACTACTTTACATTGTAGCAGAGTGTCATTTCTTCAGTGTTGTCAAATGGAAAGATATAATAAAATACTTACAAAAATGATAAGGGTGTACTCACTTTTGTGAGATACTGTATTTCTTTACTTTTGTGCACTTTATTTTATTAAGAAGTGCTTAAATTTCAAGAAATGAGAATTACTCACACTTATACTCTTTTCTCACATATATATAGACCAGACAATTATTTGTCTGTGTACATGAGTGGATAAATATATATAAATAGGTACCTCTGGCAATCAGGTTCCTACACAAGAGTATGTCTGTGTGGATGAGTGGATAAATAGATACAAAATAGGAGCCCGATGCAATTGAGCAATCATAAGTTACTGGATCCCATAAGTGAGGCCATAAGTTAATCTGCTATTCAATTGGCGTCTTTTTGCGGGCTCCAAACAGTTCACGGGTTACAGCTTTGAAAACCTTGCAGTTGTTAAACACGGAACTTACAGCCTCCCGATGCTTTTGATCTTTCCTGTCCGCAAGAGTTACGATTGCTAAAATCGCAAATCGCTATTCAATTGCTACAATTCCCTAAGCCCACAAATGTTTTCACACCTGTAAACAGCAAATGTAGGAGAAAATCTAGAGTACTAGAGAGGACCCGCAAGGGGGTTTAACCCCTGTCAGCAGCACTGTAAATGCAAATAGAAAATCAATACTGCACTGTAAATGATGGGGAAAGCGATGAAAAACATTAGAAATAATTGTACAACAGTCACAAGCTCGCAAATCTGCAATAAAAAATCTTATTTTTTTATGTGTCATTTGGGGTTATATTGATCTTGGGAATCAATGAGTTAATACATATCAGGCCAGCCATATGGACTAGAACAGTACTGGCATTCATTTGTATTATTTCGTGTTTTGAGGGTTTGCAAGTCCCATCGCATATCGAACCTAATTGATTGGCATGTAACCTCCATGTTTTACTGCCGTAATGATGACGGTCTCATTTTCTATTGGCTGTTTTGAAATCGCACATGCAACGTGAGCAAGAATGGTTTACGGGTTTTGTATGTCGGCCGTGTCTGTTGACGTAAACGGTTGCAGGAATTATCAAAGACATGCAGCTGAAGACTCATTTTAGATGAGCTTGCCTTTTATTTTAATATTGAGGCAGAAAGTGTAATAAGAACACAAATCCAAATCCAAGCAGTTTTAGCCAAAATCTTTGACAGTCAAATAGCTGTATAGGAAAAAGAGACTATACAGCCCAGGTCTAAACAACATAATAAGAAACTGGTGATAAAACTGGATATTAAGAAGAAAAATAAAGGGCTACTCTGCTTCACGTTAGTATAGTGCCAAGAGTCATTCACGCACTCTCATCTTTTTTGTGGACAATATACCATCAGTCTAAGAAGCAATTCCTTCCGTACATTCCTAATAATAACAACAACAGCTCAACTGAAAAACACACAAACACTCTATTACTACAACCATGTTATAAGATAAAATTGTAGCTGCTCTGAGACCACACATTGAGATTGGCAACTTCAGACTGTACAGAAAGACTTTATCTTTCGGAGGGATACAGTAATTCTCCACTATGTCTGTACTTCTCACATCTGTCATTGCTATTGATCTTTCTTACCAACTATGCCTAAAAAGTGTATATAAATAAACTTTATTTAAACACATCTTTAATTGTTAACTTCAGTCAGATGAAGGAGCCTGTGTGCTTATTATGTATCAGCACAGTCAGCCATAAAAAGGGATCATATGTGCTCAACCTGTTTCTTGCCAATTTAAAGGGCCACTTAATTTGACACAATTTAAACCACATCACAGCAAAGATCTCCTAAAAGCATGTTGAAATACGTTTTGATTTTCTTTTTAAATATGTTCATTTTTCATTGAGAATTCAATAAATAAAGTCTATCTTAACATGTGTCACAGACTGCCCACTCCACTGCTTCTTCTCTGTGTAGTGAGCAAAAGAAACAAAGAGTTAACCCTCAACGAACAAGTCTGTGCAGAGCATGTCATGCTGCAATCTCCTAAACAGGTCAGTGAGGGGTACAATTTTCAATGCATTCCTGAGTTCAGGGAAAACTGCTGGGCTCTCTGTTATTAATCATGAAACTGCGAGTAGGCAGGATAGACAGTATTTGTAGACAGACTTAAAACTTTAGATTTTTTAACATACAACCTTGTGCTCTTTCACACAATAAAGAGAACTTACTGTGCGGAAAATGGCCCTTTTATCTTTATAATGTAAAGTTCTAAAAATGGTATTATTGACACACTGGAGATTAATCCCAATGATCTTTCACTAGGCAAAGCAAAACAGTAACTTGTTATCAATATGCTACTTACAAGAATTACACTTGATAACAGGAAAAATACATGCTTTAGTTTATAACCTAATATATAAAATAATTCTATAGTGAGTGTATCTTTTTTTGTTTTGTGTATCTGCTTCTACAAGTAGGAAATAAAACTTACTGCAAAAGAGAAATTCACTTTTTCAATTTGCAAAGTACCCGGGCTTTCAATAGGAGTTAAAGGAATGTAACCAATCTAAAAAGCTCCTCCTTATAGGAAAGTAGACAATGTCTAAATCCAGTAAAGAATCATTATAAATCTGAAGTAATAAATTACAGTTTAAACCGTTAGTGTATCCGTGTAGTTCCGCGTTCTGTAAGTTAGTGTTGTAAAATGGCGGCGATTGCTAATAGTGTATTTTGTACCTCGTACAGGTTTGTGTAAAACTTGTATGTGCCTGGCGGTGTTTTGCGGGTTTAGGCGACATGTAGCCTTTTTTTCATTTCATTTTTTATGTCGCTTAGGGGATTTTCGAGTGCCTAAACTCTGTGTGTATTTTGTGTATTTTTTATGTTTTTCACTGTGAGCGGTGGGCCGTTAAATTTGTATTTTTGCGAGTTCGTATTTTTTTTCAAAAGTCCCGCAGCTCATATTTTAGGTGTAGGTCCGTATTTAGTCATTGCGTGTTATGTTTTTTTTTTCAAAGTCCGATTCTGTGGATGTTTGTAGCCGCTTGTGAGGCGCCGTAGAGCCTCCGCAAATGCAGCCCCTCGCTTCGTGCGGGTCCACATTTGCGGCTTGCAATGAGCCTTCTGCGAGCTTGCAAAGCGTGATATATATATATGATGAAAGGCGAGGATCATTTTTTCATGTAAAACTAAACATCAAATATTAGTTATACATAACTCCTGATTTGCATACTTTATCTGCATTTTAAATATATACTTGAATATGTGTACATCTAGATATGATATATAGGTTCAGACAGTGCTGCTTTTGCCTGGCATTTAAAAAAATAAAAGATAGATTGATAGATAGATAGATAAATAGATAGATAGACAGATAGATAGATAGATAGATAGATAGATAGATAGATAGATAGATAGATAGATAGATAGACTATAGATATCACATCCATAATGCAAACATATGTTGTATGCTCCTTGGGGCACCCTAGAGTTCACTGCCCAGGGGCTCCAAAAAGGTTCATCCAGCCCTGACTGTAATATGAAAAAAATTGTTATTTGTGACAGTTAAGCCTAACAACAATGAACTTTCAACTTCCAATATTGAAATCTATTTATACATGTGTGTTTACCATTTAAAACATAATTTTCAGGTCAGTTTGGTTTGGCCCATTAGCTTGTATATGATGTAAGATGCACCTTGTCCTTTCTGCCTCCCAGGACATGAAAATCCAGCCTGAACAGGAATTGTTACCAGAGCAGTTATCATAGTGGACGGATTAAAGATATTTTTTTACCCAATGTGATATTGAAGTGGAACTGTCATGTTCTGGATTTTAGGTTATATCTGATATATATGTATATTAAATTTTCTAAACTAAATTATAATTGAAATCAGTATTTCTGAGTGCACAATAAACAATGAGTATCAATTAATGACATCATTTTCTAATATATTTTGCTGGAGATCCAAACTGGTCTGCCTTTGTTTGTATTACCATGCATTGTATCCAGTTAGAAACCTACCTCCACACTATACCACAAATTAGAACGCTATCACAAATTTGCATATAATGTTGCCCTGTACGAAATGGCTAGTACTAGTATTGCAAGCTTTGAATGCTTGTTATCCTTAGACTGGACAGTATCACATACAGTACGTATAGCAGAAGGTAACCTGCATTTTTTTAATGAAAAACTACAGTACCTGGATCGGTGATAGCAACAAAAAAGCAAATAGTTCAAGATATGGCTACAGAAAAAGTGAGAGAAGAGATGTAGTCATTGCTTTTGGGTGGTTAGTGTATTTATATGCTGGGCATTGACTACTTGTCTGAGGTGTGTTGTCTCATGTTCTCATCAATGCATGATTTTATGAGCTAGCCATTGCCTGTATGTATTGTTACAGTTTGCTTTGCTGATTACATTCGGCAAGAAGTTGCTGTGTTGGTCAGTGCCTACATGAATTGCACTGGTCTGTTTCTGCAGTGCTGTGCTGATGGTCTCTGCATTGCTTGTTGGTGGAAGTCAATGTCTGTGGAGCGTTGCTGGTCAGAGTTTTTGGGGTTTTTGTTGGTCTCAATTGTAACATTATATGATTAGGCAGATATAATGGGCAGACCAGACGGGCTAGTTGTTTTGAGAAGGCTGTTGTATCAGAGATATTAAAGTTCCACTGAGAAGTCAGTAATAATCTTATCAGGATACTGAATCACATATATAGTTGTGAGCAATACGGGTTGTTGCTAACGCAAAGTGAGGGCCGGAGTTGCTGGTGGAGATGAGCGCCGTAGGCGATAATCCCTACGACCCCGTACGACTTAGGCAGTGAGTGCCAAAGCGCTCTCTGCGCTTGGGGAGAGGAGCGCCGCAGACGCTCATTCCTATGACCCACGGAACTACACATCAACAGAAATCTCAAATACACCATTCACAATGCGAGACCACAGCAGTTTGAAAAAGAAAAAATAAATTACGGGCCGTAACACTTTGCAAAAAGGAAAGCGGAACTTAGAAAAATAAAATATGACCTGTGGCACTTAGAAAAAAAAAATGTGAGGTAAAAAAAATACGAACATAACGGCCGAAGCGGGCACATACAAAAACAACAAAAACACAAAGAATATTACAAAAAAATTAAAAAAAATATCACACACAGCACGGGGGGACAGCCAGGACGTATGGGAGTGAGGTTGCACAACAATTTAGACACAATTTAGCCATCGAATAAGCAACAAGAAAAATGTCAGCCGAAAAAAACGAAAATGATGGTACACGACCACTAACCACGCAAAACACCGCCAGGCACATAGAACTGCAAAGCAAGACTTAGAAAAAAAACATCTGAGGTTTAAAAAATGCAAAATTAACGGCCGAACTGTGCACATACAAAGTCAACAAAGCACAAATAAAATTTTAAAAATAAAAAATAAAAACATCACACACAGTACGGGGGGACAGCCAGGACGTCTGGAAGTGAGGATGCACAACAATTTAAACACATTTTGCCCAGTTTCGGAAATCGAAAATCGCCTAAGCGACAAAAAAAATGGCGGACGAGAAAAACAAAAACGAGGCTACATGACCCCTAACCACGGAAAACACTGCCAGGCACATAAGACTTTCACCCAGGAACGTACGAGGTACAAAATACACTATTAGGAAGTATGGAAAATGCTCCAGACCGGCGTAACACATCGACAATCGCCGCCATTTCACAACACTAACTTGCAACTAATAACATTACCATTGTAAAATGGCGATTTACACTAAACAAATGCTTTGCCCTGGCGCAGCCTATTTATATTGCACACTTCACACATTGCTGACACTTACACTTCAGGTCAGCAACAGTCCAAATGTACATTGCATGCTGCAGGAAATTACAAACAGATTGTTAGCTCTTCAGGATATTGATTGCTGCATATATTAATTAGAAAAAGGTAAAGTATATTAATTTATTATTTAATGAATTAATTATTATTACAAAGTATATATATATATATATATATATATATATATATATATAAAAGAGCAGGGGAGAAGCTTGCAGTGAGCACCTAAGGCACTCAGCGCAGGGCTCACAATGAGCGCCGAGGGTGCTAAGAGCAGCAAAAGTATACAAGGGGAGAGGCTCGCAATGAGCGCCAAAGGCGCTCAGCGCGGGTCTTTCAATGAGGGCCAGAGGTGCATAGACGACCAAAAGTACACAAGGGTAGAGGCTCGCAATGAGCCACGCGATGAGCCACTAAGGCGCTCAGCACAAGGCTTGCAATGAGCGCCGAAGGTAGTCAGAGGACCAAAAGACTTACATTGTGTGGCAAACAGCATTACCTGCCTTACAATTTTATGACCGTCATTTTTTTACGGGCAATTTGCTAGTACTATATAAGAGACAGGCAAATAGGTGCTTGTAGGCCATAATAGTAAAATGACAACCATGAACCACTGTATGAGAAGATTAAAAATGATTGTATTCAGATTATTATTATTATCCTTTTTTTCTAACGCGCCAACATGTTCCGTAGCGCTGTACAAGGGTTAATCCTAAGAAAAATACAATATAAACACATGGCAAAATGAAGGGCCCTGTCTTTGAGCTTAAAGTCCCAACGCACCTTCCAAGATTGAAAACCTGCAGACTTGCAATCTAAAGGGAATTAAATAAGCAGAAACCTGGACAGGATTAGAAAGTTAAGGATTTGAATAGGCCAGAAAGAGAGTGAGAAAGTGAAATTACAAGGAGTAAGGGAGAATGGGATGTGTGAGGAAAGTCAAGAGTTTATTATGTGTCAGTAGCACCTGTGGCAAATGCAGGTGATTGTGCACAGACCTGTGTTATAAAAGAACAGAAATCAAAGGTGGGTGCAGATAGAAACAGTGTGTAGAGGAAGATGTTACTGGGTTGAAGATCTGAAGGAGAAAGAAAGGTATAGAGGGGGTGAAACATTTTCAGAGGAAGAGTGCTGGGTGGGGGTGGAAGAGAGGGTGGGAGGTGTGGAAGAGAGGTGGGAGTGCTGGGTGGGGGAGGAAGAGTGTGGGAAAGTTGGAAGAGAGGGTGGGAGTGTTGGGATTGGGGTGAGAGAGGGGGAAGAAAAAATATCATTGGAAGCATGGCTTGCTTAGATCAACAGAGGAGAATACTAGTACATGTAACAGACACAGGCTTAATAAACTCAATGACCTAATGTTACAGTTTAAGTCTAGCAGTTAAAGCATTATAAAAGTGTAGTCACCTAAGCTGGAGTAGGCCGGCGTGCAGATAGATACGGTGTGTAGAGAGAGATGTTGCTGGTTTGAAGATCTAAGGTGGAGTAGATGCAATTACAACTCTCTTTATTTAATAATCAGGGTCCCTTTGCTAATCTCCTCTATTGCAATTGTTGGTGGTTTAGTAACAGATAAATCCTTCCTAGCTATGCTATTCCTCCATCTTGCAAACATTGGGAGAGAACTGCTACAAGTTGACTGCACCTCGACAAAGCAGAAAACCAGGGCACAAGTTACTCCATTAGATTTTTACAACAAAATCCTATGCTAATAGGATTTTACAGATCACTCGCTAACCAGGTGCAGTGCTGAAAAAGCTGAAGAAAATATTACGGGTACCAAAGACCACTCGCAAATGGTTTAAAAATTATTGCTGAGTGCCGCAGCACCATTTAAAGGGACAGCAAACTACTCAAAAACAACAGAAAAGCATGCCATTTATCAAAAATGAAGGAGTAACATTGCTATATGTGCAATTTAAAAACCATTTATTTCAGATATAGGGAAACAGGAAATATTTGCTCACAGTGGGATAAATCTCTTACAGAGAGAGCACACCTTGAGAAACCCATGGAAAGGCATTCATCAGCAGCAGAAATCATTACGATCCCTAGAGGAACACCATAGCAATGCAAACCATAATGTGAACAAAAAGGAATGCGTCATGAGACAAGTGTGAACTTGGAAGGACAAAAGTGAACCTGGGAGTCCAGAAATCATGTGCATGCATACATAGGTATGGAGACATGTCTCACAATCAAGAGTTATATATTACTAGTAAACTGCTCGTCAAAAATTACGGTATCATTTTTAATTTTTCACCAATTATATGGTAGTTGGCACGGATCTCCTTGAGGAGGACCATCATCTCCTTATAAGTGTAGTTTGTGGCCCTGTGCATTGCCACAGCCTCTTGCCCTCCTAACTGTCCAGAGATCCTGGTCTCTCTCATATCTCTGTAAAAATGTCTGTCCCCACCACTAAGTCCCTTTGACCCTATAATTTGTCTGCCATTTTCTTGGGGCACGTCCCTCCCTCCCTCAACATCACCTATTCCTCTCCCTCTGGTGGAGCTCCCAAGAGCAGCAGCCCTGGGTATACCCCCTCCACTCCATCTCTCCTGAGAGCTCCCGCTACCTCTTCTTCCTCTCTCCTGACAACTCCCCCTACCTCCTCTTCCTCTCTCATGAGAGCTCCCCCTACCTCCTCTTCCTCTCTACTGAGAGCTCCCCCTACCTCCTCTCCGTCTTTCCTGACTACTATTTCTCTCCATTTCTCCTTTTTTCCTCCTCGGCTGATGCCCTCACACTCATCCTCTCCTCCTACTCTCCTCCCTTCCTCTCCCCTTCTCAAGATCTAACAATAAAAAAGGAAAAATATAAAATATACTTGTCTGTGTATTTGAGGTAAAAAAATGTGTTTACTAATTGTCCAATATTAACTGTAATGGTACGTGGGGATTTGAGGGTGTATGGGTGCTGTGACCTTGCTATATATATATATATATATATATATATATATATATATATATATATATATATATATATATATATTAGTATATGTATATATTATTATTATTATTATCAAGATGGCAACGTGAAAGCAATTTGTTTAGTCAAGTGGAGGTGTCTGTGTGTTGTACTGTAGATTGTGGGTGTAGGTGTTATTAAGCTGTGGAGTGTGCAGTTGTACATATTAAGGCTGAAGGTGATAAGATTTTTTAAACAGGTGTGTTTTTAGTAAATGTTTAGAGGTTTTGAGGCAGGAAGATAATTTTATGGTGCGGGGGCAGGAGTTCTAAATAGTAGGGACAGCACGAGAAAAGTCTTGAAGACGGGAGTGAGAGGAGGTAATGAGAGAGGAGGAAAGAAGACGGTCGTTAGCAGAATGAAGGGGGCGGTTGGGAGAGTATTTTGAAACAAGAGCAGAGATATAAGGGGGTGCACTGTTGTTGAGGGCTTTATGTGTTAGGGTCATGATTTTAAATTTGATTCGGGAAGCTATGGGAAGCCAGTGGAGTGATTGACAGAGAGAAGCTGCAGACACTGAGCATTTGGTATGGAAGATGAGTCTAGTGGAGGCTTTTGGATTGGAGGAGAGACAGACGAGAGATGGGTAGGCCAGCAAGGAGTGAATTGCAGTAGACGAGTTGAGATATCATGAGAGAGTGTATTAGAATTTTACCTGTGTCTTCTGTAAGATAATGACAAATTGTTGGAGATGTTTTATTTTAGGTGAAACTGACAAGATTTTGTTATTGATTGCATATGGGGAATAAGAGAGGGCGGGATCCAGTAGAACCCCAAGACAACGGGCCTGGGAGGTGGGAATGATAATGGTGTTGTCAACAGTGAGAGATATTTGAGGAGTGGAAGCTGTAGTAGAGGGTGTAAAGATAAGAAGTTCAGTCTTAGACATGTTGAGTTTGAGTTGACGGGTAGACATCCAGGAGAATATGCTAGAGAGGCAGTTGGAAACTTGAGATAAAAGAGAGGGGGATAGATCAGATGCAGAGAGGTAGATTTGAGTATCATCTGCATAGAGATGATACGGAAATCCAAAGGATTTTATGAAGGTGCCAAGGAAGAAGGTGTAGATGGAGAAGAGGAGGGGGCCTAGGACAGAACCTATGTTCTGTATTAATTCTCTATGGGCCTCATTTAATTCAAATTAATGAAAATTGCAACAGTTACAGATCGATTTAATTGAACAGGCCCACAATTTAAGGGATTAAACATGTGTTTTAAATGTTAATCAATTAGCATTTAGAAGTCTGATATCTGATTGGGCTCACAATCCAGCACTGTAAAAATCAATAACAATTAATGGCCAAACCCTTATAGTCCATGTGGGTGGCCTGATATGTATTAACTCCTTGATTCCCAAGATTGATATAACCCAGAAATTAAACGTAAAAAAAAGTTTTTTATTACAGATTTGCGAGCTTGAGACTGTTGTGCAATTAATTCTAATGTCTTTCATTGCTTTCCCCGTATTTTAAAGTCAGTATTGTGTTTTTATTTGCTTTTGTAGTTTTATGAACAGATGTTTAACCCCCTTGCGAGTCCTCTGTAGTACTTGTAGAATTTTTTGCTACATTTGCCATTTACGGGTTTGAAGGCAATCGCGGAAAAATTGTAGCAATTAAATCTCGAATTGCAATTTTAGTGATTTTAACATTTGCGGGCTTGAAAGATCAATGGCAGAGATAGGATGGAGTTATGATTTTGACAACCATAGGAATTTTGAGCCTGTAACCCGCAAATCGATTGCAGGTAGCTAGAAGAGGCCAATTAAATATCAGTAACTTTTACAGGCTCCACTACGGGCTCCGGTAATTACAATGTTTGTGTATTTGCTTAATCTTTCAAAGTTCCATGTGTATAATTTACCAAAAGACTCATATCACTGAGACATGTTGCCTGGTATTGGCGTGGGGCCTAGTAGGCAAAATCTATTGAAAGGTTATAGGCATTACAATAAGAGATGTAGTTGATAAAATGTATTTCCCTAAGGCCTGTCCTGTCACATACTGGAACAGACTGTTTGTTCACATGATCTGTGCATGCCAAAAATTTAGGGGAGAAAGGCAAAGTGCACCTTACATCATGGACATAGAATTCTTCCCAAAGAACACATTTCTCAACTCCTGCTAAAGAGTGATCATGTCTTTCTGGGAATTAGGAGACCTGTATCCAATCTCTTAAATGGACATTGAACACAATCCTTCTTTATGCATTTATAAGAGATTTCTTTAAATATTACCAATGTTGTGGTTGCATGAAAAAAATTTAAGTAAATCCTCAAAAGCAACAGAAAAGCATGCAAATTATCAAAAATGAAAGAGTAGCATTGCTATATGTGCAATGTAAAACCATTTATTCTTCACAGGTGACATCAGATATAGAGAAACAGGAAATATTTGCTCACATAACCATTAATATTGATGGCAAACAGGGGTCATCAACCTCAATATCAGTAAATTACATAAGACAAATGAATGTGCAGTCAGAATGTTAGGAGGATGACATGCTTTAGTAACACATATATAATAGCAGGGTTTGATTAACATATGGTATTAGGAATATGCAAGGCCATAGCCATTTCAGCATTGGTACTAATTAAACATAATCATGTCATTTTATACATTATAGATATCGTTATATATGGCATATGAGATCAATCTTGAGGAGTGATGTAATTTAGATAATGGCCACTGTGTAATTATATTACTTACATTATTTGGTTATACTTCTAGCAGATAACAAAATACTGTAGCATTAATGTATGTTAGATTTGCCTCAAAGATATGTAATATAAGTTTGATCAGTATGAGTTAAAATTGAATGCAAAATTGGGACTGCACCATCTCCTCTCAGCGTCATTCCTCAGTGACCATCAATCGTTGATATCCTAAATATAACCATTTGTGTCCACAAAGAAGAGGAACATGGACCACATATATTTGCTCTTGCTCTGGTAAGGGACCCCACCACTGTGCCCCCACACATTCATTGCTGGTGGCTGGGTAGCAGCAGGTAATGGAGGCATATAGGAGGATGAGGAGTGGCCTGGCATGGCTTCAGGTATTCTGGCCAAATGTCCATTCAATTCAGTGACAGAACTCTACACTCTAGTTCTGCATGGCACTGAACTGCATTTGTTAAAAATGCTCCATTTGGAGATTGTGCCTCCTCATCTCCCTGTATGGCCACCTATGGATGGTGACCTTAGCTCTCAACAGCTTCATGTCTTTCCCTGTTGGGTTGCTAAATGTGCCAAGATTGGTTCTAGTGAAGCATCCTCAGTTCCTATAGCATTTTAGGTTTCTAATGCATTGGTGGTCCGAGTCAGAAAGTCTGCAATGTGCCCGAGACTGACCAATCAGTGAACATCTTTCATCAATAATTGTTAACATGATGCTCAGTCGTTGTCACTAATAGGCTAGTACATTACACTGCACATGCAGTCCTGCCAAGTCAGCATCGGCATATACTGCAGTGGGAAAACATGAACATGAACTGGATTGGATGTTTCATCATTTGGAATTATTCTTGGAATTAATAATCATTGTTCAGTGTAATCTCCAATTATTTGACAAACATTTTAGTTTGGCCACTAATGTGTGATATTTGAGCTTCTTGGATTGTAGTGTGGATACATACATTTTATGTCTATTGCTATTCATAACCAGGTAGCTTACATATCACTTTCACAGTTGTACAACATTTACATTGTATGTGAGGGTATGATGGTGTATGAGATATTCACCTTCGTGCGTGCTCTGATGCTGCGCATCTACACAGCAGGTGCGATCAAGTCCCTTAGCATCCTCTCCCACTTGTTGAAATGGATACTGACTCTGGGGCCACTGCCTGTAGCTCTTGCTGCCCTGGCATCCTCCACCATCTTTTTCTTTAACTTTGACCAGCAGTAATCATACCTATGCCTCGCTGATTTAACTTTCTTCCCAACTGCCAAAGTCCTGAGTAGACACCTTTGCTGCCACCGGTCTCCATGCCTGGCCTCACCAGGCCTCACATCCCCACCACCACCAATGAGGAGGACCATCATCTGCTTATGAGTGTAGTTTGGGGCTCTGTGCATAGCCACAGCCTCTTGCCCTCCTAACTGTGTCTGGAGATCCTGGCCTCTCATCTCTCTCTGAAGTCTGTCCGTCCCCACCCATAAGTCCCCCTGGGATCAGGCCCTACAATTTGTCTGCCATTTGCTTGGGGGAACATCCCTCCCTCCCTCCCTCCCTCAACATCACCTATTTTCTCCCTCTAGTGGAGCTCCCAATAGCAGCAGCCCAGGGTCTACCCCGTCCTCCCCATATCTGCTGAGAGCTCCCACTTCCCCCTCTCCCTTTCTCCTGACCATTCCCCCTACCTCCTCTTCCTCTCTCCTGACTACCCTATCTCTCTATTTCTCCTTTTTTCCTCCTCCACTGAAACCCTCTCACACTTCTCCTCTCTCCTTCTTAAGATGTAACAATAAAAAAGGAAAAATCAATATAAAATATATGTGTGTGTGTTTGAGGTAAACAAAAATGTGTTTATTAAGTGGCTGATATTATCTGTAATGGTACTATGGGGATTTGAGGGTGTATGGGTGCTGTGGCCTTGCTATATATATATATTAGTATATGTATATATGTGTATTAATACTCTTTGGGCCTCATTTAATTCCAATTAATGAAAATTTCAACTGTTACAGATCGATTTAATTGAACAGGCCCGCAATTTAAGGGCTTAAAGCCAAAACCATAAACCATGAACCCGTAAGTAGCACTTTAGGGCATGATCATGATCAATTAAGCAAGCCCGTAAGTTACAATTTACAATGAGTCAATAGTAAATGCGACCGTCATCATGATATCAGTAAAACATGTGTTTTAAATGTTAATCAATTTGTTTAGAAGTACGATATGCGATCAGGCTCACAATCCAGCACTGTAAAAATAAATAAAAATGAATGTCCAAACTCTTATAGTCCATGTGGGTGGCCTGATATGTATTAATTCCTTGATTCCCGATATTGATATAACACGGAAATTAATGTAAAAATAATATTTTTTTATTACAGATTTGCGAGCTTGAGACTGTTGTGCAATTAATTCTAATATACATTTTTCATTGCTTTCACCGTATTTTAAAGTCCAGTATTGTGTTTTTATTTGCTTTTGTAGTGTTACGAACAGATGTTTAACTCCCTTGTGTGTCCTCTATAGTACTTGTAGAATTTTTTGCTACATTTGCCATTTACGGGTTTGAAGGCAATCGCGGGAAAATTGTAGCAATTAAATCTCCAATTGCGATTTTAGTGATTGTAACATTTGCGGGCTTGAAAGATCAAAGGCGGAGATAGGACAGAGTTATGATTTTGACAACCACAGGAATTTTGAGCCTGTGACACGCAAATCGATTGCAGGTAGCTAGAAGAGTCCAATCAAATATGAGTAATTTTTACGGGCTCCACTACGGGCTCCGGTAATTCAATTTGCTCAATCAAATAGGGGCCAATGTGTGGGAAAATTATGTGTTATAAGTAATTACAGTGGTACCTTGGTACTCATGATTCTTGCTGTAGCCTGTGTGAGTCAGTTTGCATTAATCCTTTTAGGAACTAGGTATTCATCTTGTTTGGCACTCGCCGTGCCTTGTGGAATCAATAACGTTGAGTACCAAGGTACCACTGTATTTATCATATATATAGTTGTCGTAATTGCGAGTTTGTGTGTAACTCTTGAAAAGTTATGGGTTTGCGCAGAGCGTATGCGGCAGCCTGCAATGTGCGGCGAAGCACAGAAGGTAAAGGGGGGAGAGGTGCTCATCGCAAGGCCCACAAGTTGTGGGTTTGCCGAGGCCTGCAAGGAGCAGCAAAGCTGATCATTGCAGGGCCGCCGATGAGCGCCAAAGGAGAAGACCAGAAGGAGCCCGCAAAAAGATGCCAATTGAACAGCAGATTTGCCTGCAACCTCATTAACGGGTTTCATGCCTCTCTCCCTGCGCCCTTTGCAGCCCTCACCTGTCCCCCTGGCCTTGCGGGCTCACAAGGTAGAGGGGGGGGACAGGCGAGGGCCACAATGCGTGCAGGGCGAGAGGCAGGGAGCCTGTAAGTGAGGTTGCATGCTAATTTGCTTTTCAATTAGTGTCTTTTTGGGCATCCGAACGGCTTCTGAGTAGTGATGTCGCGAACATAACATTTTCGGTTCGCGAACCGCGAACGCGAACCGCCGCAAATGTTCGCGAACCGGCGAACCCCGGCGAACCCGGGGAACCGCCATAGACTTCAATGGGCAGGCAGATTTTAAAACCCACAGGGACTCTTTCTGGCCACAATAGTGATAGAAAAGTTGTTTTAAGGGGACTAACACCTGGACTGTGGCATGCCGGAGGGGGATCTATGTCAAAACTCCCACGGAAAACTACATAGTTGATGCAGAGTCTGGTTTTAAGCCATAAAGGGCATAAAACACCTAACATCCCCCTCCATCATCATCCTCCCCTGTATCTCTTTACCCCCTCCCTCATCATCCTCCCCTGTATCTCTTTCCCCCCTCCCTCATCATCATCCCCTGTATCTCTTCCCCCCTCCTTCATCATCCTCTCCTGTGTCTCTTTCCCCCCTCCCTCATCATCCTCCACTGTGTCTCTTTCCCCCTTTCTCATCATCCTCCCCTGTGTCTCATCCCCCCTCCCTCATCATCCTCCCACCTCCCTCATCATCCTCCCCTGTATCTCTTTACCCCCTCCCTCATCATCCTCCCCTGTGTCTCTTCCCCCCCTCCATCATCATCCTCTCCTGTGTCTCTTTCCCCCCTCCCTCATCATCCTCCCCTGTGTCTCTTTTCCCCCTCCCTCATCATCTTCCCCTGTGTCTCTTCCCCCCCTCCCTCATCATCCTCCCCTGTGTCTCTTTCCCCCCTCCCTCATCATCCTCCCCTGTGTCTCTTTCCCCCCTTCCTTATCATCCTCCCCTGTGTCTCATCCCCCCTCCCTCATCATCCTCCCACCTCCCTCATCATCCTCCCCTGTATCTCTTTACCCCTTCATCATCCTCCCCTGTGTCTCTTCCCCCCTCCATCATCATCCTCTCCTGTGTCTCTTCCCCCCTCCCTCATCATCCTCCCCTGTGTCTCTTTTCCCCCTCCCTCATCATCTTCCCCTGTGTCTCTACCCCCCCTCCCTCATCATCCTTCCCTGTGTCTCTTCCCCCCTCCATCATCATCCTCTCCTGTGTATCTTTCCCCCCTCCCTCATCATCCTCCCCTGTGTTTTTCCCCCCTTCCTCATCATCCTTCCCTGTGTCTCATCCCACCTCCCTCGTCATCCTCCCCTGTGTCTCTTCCCTCCCTCTATCATCATCCTCCCCTGTGTCTCTTTCCCCCCTCCCTCATCATCCTCCCCTGTGTCTCTTTCCCCCTTCCTCATCATCCTCCCCTGTGTCTCATTCCCCCCTCCCTCATCATCCTCCCCTGTGTCTCTTCCCCCCCTCCATCATCATCCTCTCCTGTGTCTCTTTCCCCCCTCCCTCATCATCCTCCCCTGTGTCTCTTTTCCCCCTCCCTCATCATCTTCCCCTGTGTCTCTTCCCCCCTCCCTCATCATCCTCCCCTGTGTCTCTTTCCCCCCTTCCTCATCATCCTCCCCTGTGTCTCATCCCCCCTCCCTCATCATCCTCCCCTGTGTCTCTTCCCCCCCTCCATCATCATCCTCCCCTGTGTCTCTTTCCCCCCTCCCTCATCATTCTCCCCTGTGTCTATTTCCCCCCTTCCTCATCATCCTCCCCTGTGTCTCATCCCCCCTCCCTCATCATCCTCCCCTGTGTCTCATCCCCCCTCCCTCATCATCCTCCCATGTGTCTCTTCCCCCGCTCCATCATCAACCTCTCCTGTATCTCTTTTCCCCCTCCCTCATCATCTTCCCCTGTGTCTCTTTCCCCCCTCCCTCATCATCCTCCCCCCTCCCTTGATGATTAGGGCGGGAAGAGACACAGGGATAAGTATGAGGGGTGTTAGGGTAAGGGGTGTTAGGGATAAGGGTGAGGGGGTTAGGTGTTAGGGTGAGGGGTGTTAGGGATAAGTGTAAGGGGTGTTAGGGTTAGGTGTTAAGGTGAGGGGTGTTAGGGATAAGTGTGAGGGATGTTAGGGTTAGGGTGAGGGGTGTTACGGTTAGGGTGAGGGGTGTTAGGGATAAGTGTGAGGGGTGTTAGGGATAAGTGTGAGGGGTGTTAGGGTTAGGGTGAGGGGTGTTAGGGATAAGTGTGAGGGGTGTTAGGGTTAGGGTGAGGGAAGTTAGGGATAAGTGTGAGGGGTGTTAGGGTTAGGTGTTAGGGTGACGGGTGTTAGGGATAAGTGTAAGGGGTGTTAGGGTTAGGTGTTAGGGTGAGGGGTGTTAGGGATAAGTGTGAGGGGTGTTAGGGTTATTGTGAGGGGGGTTAGGGATAAGTGTGAGGGGTGTTAGGGTAAGGGGTGTTAGGGATAAGGGTGAGGGGGTTAGGTGTTAGGGTGAGGGGTGTTAGGGATAAGTGTGAAGGGTGTTAGGGTTAGGGTGAGGGGTGTTAGGAATAAGTGTAAGGGGTGTTAGGGTTAGGTGTTAGGGTTAGGTGTTAGGGATAAGTGTGAGGGGTGTTAGGGTTAGGGTGAGGGGTGTTAGGGATAAGTGTGAGGGGTGTTACGGTTAGGGTGAGGGGTGTTAGGGTTAGGGGGAGGGGTGTTAGGGATAAGTGTGAGGGGTGTTAGGGTTAGGGTGAGGGGTGTTAGGGATAAGTGTAAGGGGTGTTAGGGTTAGGTGTTAGGGATAAGTGTGAGGGGTGTTAGGGTTAGGGTGTGGGGTGTTAGGGATAAGTGTAAGGGGTGTTAGGGTTAGGTGTTAGGGTTAGGGATAAGTGTGAGGGGTGTTAGGGTTAGGGTCAGGGGTGTTAGGGATAAGTGTGAGGGGTGTTAGGGTTAGGGTGAGGGGTGTTAGGGATAAGTGTGAGGGGTGTTAGGGTAAGGGGTGTTAGGGATAAGGGTGAGGGGGTTAGGGATAAGTGTGAGGGGTGTTATGGTTAGGGTGAGGGGTGTTAGGGATAAGTGTGAGGGGTGTTAGGGTTAGGGTGAGGGGTGTTAGGGATAAGTGTAAGGGGTGTTAGGGTTAGGTGTTAGGATTAAGTGTTAGGGATAAGTGTGAGGGGTGTTAGGGTTAGGGAGAGGGGTGTTAGGGATAAGTGTGAGGGGTGTTAGCGTTAGGGTGAGGGGTGTTAGAGATAAGTGTGAGGGGTGTTAGGATAAGGGGTGTTAGGGATAAGGGTGAGGGGGTTAGGTGTTGGGGTGAGGGGTGTTAGGGATAAGTGTGAGGGGTGTTAGGGTTAGGGGTGTTAGGGATAAGTGTGAGGGGTGTTAGGGTGAGGGGTGTTAGGGATAAGTGTGAGGGGTGTTAGGGTAAGGGGTGTTAGGGATAAGGGTGAGGGGGTTAGGTGTTAGGGTGAGGGGTGTTAGGGATAAGTGTGAGGGGTGTTAGGGTTAGGGTGAGGGGTGTTAGGGATAAGTGTGAGGGGTGTTAGGGTTAGGGTGAGGGGTGTTAGGGATAAGTGTGAGGGGTGCTAAGGTGAGGGGAGGATGATGATAATGGGGGGAAGAGACACAGGGGTGTCCTTGCAGCAGAGATCAAAAGAGTCCTTCAGGACTGTATTGCACACTGTGTACAGTAGCCTAGCTATGGTTTTCCCTATTGATGCAGTATCACCTACACTCAGCCTCCTCTCAGTAAGACTGCAAGTTAGTTATGATTCCAAAATGGCTGCTGTCCATGAGTTAGAATGCTCTGGAAGGGAGTGTATGCTGCTGATTGGCTGGAATGTGTCTGCTGACTGTGACATGCAGGGTCAAAGTTTGCTCAATGATAAAGTATAGGGGGCGGGTCGAATATCGCATATGTTCGCAGTTCGCCGCGAATGCGAACATGCTATGTTCGCCGGGAACAGTCCGCCAGCGAACTATTTGGGACATCTCTACTTCTGAGTTACGGACTTGAAAAAAATTTCGACTGTTAAACCTGTAACTAACAGCCTGGCCCACAAATTTCAATTTCCCTAAGCCCGCAAATATTTTCACACCCGTAAACGGCAAACGAGGGAAAGGGGGCAAAGAGAGACAGGGGCGGGAGAGGGGAGAAAGAAACACAGGGGAGACAGAAAGAGGGAAAGAGACACAGGGGAGGGAGAGGGAGGCAAAGAGACACAGGGGAGGGAGTGTGGAGAAAGAGACACTTGGGTGAGAGAGGGGGGGGAAGAGACACAGGAGGAAGAGGGGGGAAAGAGACACAAGGGAGGGAGAGCGGGGCAAAGAGGCACAGGGGAGTGAGTGGGGGCAAAGAGACACAGGGGAGGTAGAGAGGGGAAAGAGACACAGGGGAGGGAGAGGGGGAATGAGACACAGGGGACGGAGGTGGGGAGAGACAAGAGGAGGGAGAGGCAGAAGAGACACGGGGGGGAGAAAAATGAAATATTATTCCGTCATTTGTGACGGAAGGCCCGCAATGGGTGCCAGGGGGGCTTATTACGAGGCCTGCGATGGGTGCTGAAGGCACTCATTGCAAGGCTTGCAGAGAGTCAAGAGGAGAGAAGAGGGAAGGAGAGGACACAGAACAAGGGAAGGATAGAGAGAGAAGCCGTGCATAGCAAGGCTTGCATTGCCCGGCTTTACTGCGCACGGTGATGCTCTCAATGTGCTTTGGCAAACAACAGAATTGCAAGGCTTGAACATTTTATGCCAGCAATTTTGACTGGCAAGTAACTAGTATTGTAATATTAAGTGTACAGTAGTAATTATCTATGCTAATAAAACAATAAAAACCTGCACTCCAATCTGTCACTTCTCAAGCACTCTCTTTCCAACTCCCAAAATCTCCAACTCCTAGGACCAGTATGGCTGTCAATCACTAATCCGTTCGGTCATATGGCTATTGCGAGGTAAGAAAAATCCAGATACGTTTTTGATTGGTGTAATTTTGCGTAGGTGCCATAATCCAGCCCCTTTATTGCTACTGACGAGAGTCTAGTTTACAGATGTGTCCTGACTGCCGTAATTTTGCAAGTGAAAAGATTAACATAGATGTAAAACATAGGGAAAAAGCTCCCAAAGCCGATTTCAAGTAAACCGCAAATTACACAGTGCTATTAGCATAGGGGGCCTATCATTATATACACAATTGAATAATCCAACAAAGATTACCAATGCAGAATACATTTTTTAAAACACAGCTTTCACATCTAGAGCTAGGCTTTAGGTGTTCATTGAGTGGTAGGAACCAATCACTGAATGCCCAAAATGGCAATTAGAATATAGTCTTAGGAAAGTAATTTGGTACTTTGCTACATGGTCCAATCATACCACATTTAGTTACTGAGTTCCTTATATCTGTATGGCCCCCTGGTTAAAAGCCTACCTGCCAACCCTTACCGTCATTTGTAACAAAAAAGCCTAATAATTGCTGTCTTGTTTGTGTATTTGCTTAATCTTTCAAAATTCCATGTGTATAATTTACCAACAGACTCATATCACTGAGACATGTTCCCTGGTATTGGCGTGGGGCCTAGTAGGCAAAATCTATTGAAAGGTTATTGGCATTACAATAAGAGAAGTAGTTGATAAAATGTATTTCCCTACTGCCTGTCCTGTCACAAAGTGGAACAGACTGTTTGTTCACGTGATCTGTGCATGCCAAAAAATGTAGGGGCGAAAGGCAAAGTGCACCTTACATCATGGACATAGAATTCTTCCCAAAGAACACCTTTCTCAACTCCTGCTAAAGAGTGATCATGTCTTTCTGGGAATTAGGAGACCTGTATCCAGTCTCTTAAATGGACATTGAATACAATCCTTTGTATGCATTTATATGAGATTGCTTTAAATCTTGTCAATGTTGTGCTTTGCATGAAAAAAAAATTAACTAAAACCTATCCTAACTGGAAGTGCAAAGAGCATACGTACATCTGTAGATTTAATTGGTAGTCAAGTTTGACCCAGATCTATATAACTGCTCATTGGCTGACAGGTGCAAGGCCCAATTTCAGTTTAACATTTGAATACTTTTGAGAGCATCATTCGAAAAAAGAAAACACACAGCAGTACATTTTCAAATACCATCTTTCAGATTCAAGCAAGTAAAACATGCTTTTATTTCCCCTTAAAAATGTCCAACTGCATAATATAATTAATGATTTATGAACCGCATATTCCTTTTCTATACAAATAAGTATCCTACTGGCTTTATCTGCAGTTTTCTTACATTAATTGCCAATGTTTATATTATCTGAATTAAAGACTAAGGCCTACATTCATTGGCTCCCATAAGAACTGAAGTGAGTGAAGTTCACTCTTAAATCACCACTGAGCTATTACATCACACACGTAAATCTAACCTCCGAGAAATGCCATCCCATGCTATCCAATCTCTGTGCAGTTTACTAGGAAGTGCCCGATATTTTAAAAATCCTACTGGTACTTTCAGTAAAAATGCCTTCCAAGAATCCCTCCAAGAAGCCCCCTCAATACCCACTACCCTCTATGAACTTGTTGCAATTAAGTAAATCATCCGGGTGCAAGCCTAGATGTCAGATAGTTAGGAATGAAAACAAACCATTATATTATTCAACATAATTAACACATATGCGTTTATTTTCTCTTTTTCAGCATGAACCAGAGGCGGGGTGTCGGGGCAGGACGTAGGGGACTGATCCCCGGTCCAGCAGGAACCAGCGCAAGGTGAGGAGGAGCCAAGAGGCGCTGAGGGTCCTGGTTACGAGGAGGACTTCATCTGGGCAGTGGGGTCACCTGCAGGACCGTCCGCCAAACCGGTAGCATTTGACCCCACTGTCCCCCTCCTTCAACAACTACAGCCATCACCAGTGCCCTCCTTCTCAAGGGATGACCGTGACTTGCCCCCACCTCCTCCTCCCCCCCAGCAGTGCATCAGCCTGGCTCCCACTCCCAGCACCAGGCCCACCACCACCCCTATGGAGCCAGGCTCCAGCCTGCTCGCAGCCCCTCCCCACTAGGCCACCACGTCCACCGCCCCACCTAGCCATGGCCCCCCAGCAGGGACTTCCATCCCCATGTCCACCAATCCAGGCTGCTCAGGGGAGATGCGGGCCATCATGCAACAGGTACAGGAGTGATTCCAGGGCATCCAGGCCAGCATCTCTGCCAATCATGCAGAGGTCATGAGCAGCCCTGCCAGGCAAAATAGGAAGAAGAGCAGACACCTCCTAATGACTGAATCTTACCTTGCCGGGCTGTTCAAGATGGGGGTGGACCAGAGCACAATACTCCAAGTCAACATAGATACCAGCACCGCCTCCTTCACCCCAGAGGCCTCACCAGCCGTTCCTCTCGACCTCCATGCCTCCGTCACCAGCACCGCCACTGTTGTTGCTGCTGCCTCCTGGAGGCATACCTATGCCCCTGTAAACCCCCCCCTCCCCCCAACCACCAAGGAGACTGCGGCAGCCCACAGGGGATTGGGGCCCCGATGCAAGGTGCAGGATAATGTAGGGGCTGCACATATTGTTGTGCCTTCTCAACAGCACTCCTCGGTGACCATCTATTGATCCAAATGTTAACGTAATCTAGCTTGGCTACCGAGTATATAATCATGGCCTATGTAAAGTTGATAATTTGTACGCAGATGGTCCATGATTTTTTGTGCGCCCTGATGGAGGTGAGTTGGCTATGACTCCACATGCCTCTGCAGAGCCTCCATGTGTGTTTGCAGCCCTTCCTGATGGGTTGGAATAGATTAGTGTGGTGTATGTCCCCCTGGTACTTGATATATGTCATGAGGCGTTGTAATTTGGCCACTGTTTCTTTTCCCAATCAAGATCTGATGAGTGAGATGTATATAAGAATATCTTTTTATGTTTAGGGTCCACATTAGTGAGAAGGGGATAATATGCCTGGCAGTTTCATGCTTTTTTGTTGCAATTTAATCAAGGAGTGTGTCTTTAATTACTTCATGCATCTTACAGCAACACTTTTCATATTGGCATATGTATGACCATTCCAACATTTTAGAAACATTTTTGAAGGCCTATTTGTTCCTTGGGGATTGTTGTGCAATGAATCCATTGTCCGTGAGTCCATTGGTGTGTTTTAATTGTCTTTTGCAGTGTAACAAACTAGTCTGTAAACCCTTTGCGGGTCCTATATATATACAGTGCCTTTCAAAAGTATTCACCCCCTTGACTTTTTAACTATTGTGTTACATTACAGCCTTAAGTTCAATGTTTTGTTAATCTGAATTGTATGTGATGGGTCAGAACACAATAGTCTAAGTTGGTGAAGTGAAATGAGAAAAATATATACATAAAACTATTTTTTAGAAATAGAAAACAGAAAATTGTCATGTGCGTATGTGTTCACCCCCTTTGTTAGAAAGCCCATAAAAAGCTCTGGTGCGACCAATTTCCTTCAGAAGTCACATAATTAGTGAAATGATGTCCACCTGTTTGCAATCTAAGTGTCACATGATCTGTCATTACATATACACACCGTTTTTGAAAGGCCCCAGAGGCTGCAACACCTAAGCAAGAGGCACCACTAAGCAAACACTGCCATGAAGACCAATGAACTCTCCAAACAAGTAAGGGACAATGTTGTTGAGAAGTACAAGTCAGGGTTATGTTATACTAAAATACCCAAATCTTTAATGATCCCCAGGAGCACCATCAAATCTATCATAATCAAATAAAAAGAACATGGCACAACAGCAAACCTGCCAAGACACGGCCGCCCACCAAAACTCACAGACCGGGCAAGGAGGGCATTAATCAGAGAGGCAGCACAGAGACCTAAGGTAACCCTGGAGGAGCTGCAGAGTTCCACAGAAGAGACTGGAGTATCTGTACATAGGACAACAATAAGCCGTCCGCTCCATAGAGTTGGACTTTAAGTATGGAGGAAGGTGCTCTGGTCTGATGAGACTAAAATTGAACTTTTCGGCCATCAAAGAAAATGCTATGTTTGGCGCAAACCCAGCACATCACATCACCCAAAGAACACCATCCCCACAGTGAAACATGGTGGTGGCAGCATCATGCCGTGGGGTTTTTTTTTTGGTCATAGTTGAGGGAAAGATAGATGGTGCTAAATACAGGGATATTCTTGAGCAAAACCTGTACCACTCGGTGGTGGATTTGAGGCTAGGACGGAGGTTCACCTTCTAGGACAATGACCCCAAACACACCGCAACATTACAGGCTTCAGTAATTGTAATTTTGACAGTTTAATAGGGCCCCAAATCTTCTATCAATGGATAGTTAAAGCAGTTACAACCCAAAAATGTACAGAATGATTTCAGTTCGAATTTAAGGCAAGCCATTTAACATTGCAGTGATCTAAGTCTATGCACCAACTATGGATGCTGAAGAGGCTTAAGTTGTCAAATTCTATCAGGATAATCAACTCCTCCTAGAAAGAACATCAAGAAAATATATGAGTCTCATTATAGGAGATTAGGATGCTATATTAGGGAACCAAAAAAGAATAATGGGCAAGTTTGGCTTTGGCGTAAGAAATGAGTCAGGTCAGTTATTAATACAATTCTGTCAAGACAATTTTCTAGTCATAGTAAACATCCTCTTCCAACAGCCTATACATTGTGTTCACCAAAATTGATAATATATAAATCAGATTGACTATATAATTTGTAGCCAAAGATGGAGGAGTTCTATACAGTCAGCAAAAACAAGATCTGAAGCTGACTGTGGCTCAGATCATGATCTTCTTATTGCAAAGTTTGGATTTAAACTGAGGAAAACAAGAGAAATACTCATACCAAGAATACATGAAATAAATAATATGCCCTGTGAGTGTTCATTGGAGGTAAAGAACAGATTTAAGGGACTAAACATGGTAAATAGAATGCCTGAAAAACTCTGGAAATAATTTTGTGACATTGTCAAAAAAATTCAAAAGAAAAAGAAAAGGAATGGGGAACTTTTTTTCAATTCTTATTAAAATAAAAAAAACACTGCAAACTAGATGGCACATTAAAAAATTATTTGTGAGTGTATAGTATTCATAAATGTATGAGGTAGATGATATGACCCCAGGAGTGAGGGGGACATGTTCATCACTTAACTCTTCTGCTTATTAGTATAGGGGATGGTCTGGGTTCTTACGGTCTCAGCTTGTTCAGACCAGGACATCAGTTCAGGACCTCAATAACACAGGAGGCAAGAAGCAGGCTTGGCAAAATAATAAATGCTTTTATCTCTATCTTTCTCTAAAATGACAGATATACCTTTTTTTAATGTTCAACCATCAGAGCAAACTTTAATAACTGACTCACAGCATGACAGTTCCGGATGACATCATGACATTCCAAATGCAGTTAACTCCTTATGAACTGGCTACAACTAAAATGTAATATAGAGTTTAAACACATAACATCACACATTGTCTTTGTAATAAAACTAGGTAGCTGTTTTTTGCCACAGTAGATAATATGTTTAACTTACGTTACAAGAAGAAAAAAAAATCCTTGCAACATAAAACATACATGCAGCCATACAAGACCTATGTCCCACTTTTGTGGAACATCCTAACTTAAGGGATATTTGATCCCAAATTTGCTGTATTCTCTCAGTAAATTATGCAACAACTCAGTGTGCCATTCAAACCATAAAAACATACACACACTTTATAAACTGTAACAAACGAATCATACAGCCCTGCAAACGGTATGAAAATGTGCCCTTATTTAAGTCACCAAACAGGTGACCTAGTCAATATTTTCCAAAAACCCAATTCAGAAACTTAAAGAGCAGATTAGTATAACCAATATAATAGCATTTGAAGTTCCTGATGGACCGTTTCACTAAACTACGTCAGCTTTCTCAAACAAAAGAATATGGTTTACATTCAAATAGTGTTATTTGGAGTTGTCTGAGACTTGCAATTATAATACTTACTAGTTATTTTTCAAATGCCCATTGTCATCAGAAATTGGGATAACTCACTCTTTAATTATCACACTCACTTGTTAAAGGGACACAGCACAGACTTGAAATTGTAAAAGTTAAAGGATCGTTGTAGCCCACAACTTTCTATGATGCATTTAAAAGGACATGTCTTGTACAATACTGAAATTCTGTTTTACATGTAAATACATTATATCAATTTAAGAAAATTACCAATAAAATATCAGAGGAACAGATACAAATAATGGGGGGAATTTACTAAGCATCTCCACGCCTTAGATTAGGTGAGAAGAGTCGTGGTCACATCTCAAAAGTCCGCCACTCCAAATAAAATATTTGTCCATTAAAACGGGATCACAGTACACTGCCATACTCTTACTATTCACTAGTATTACTGGACATTCATGGCTACACTAATCTTCAGGGCATAAATAACATATTTTTCGGAACAGATAGCGTCTGTTTAAACATGCACATTAACTGCAGTCTGCAAATCCATAGTTTGGATATTAATCTCCTCTGTCTACATAAAACTTACAGGTCAGCTAGTTTAACTAAGTCATAAACTATGTCATCATCATATATTAAGCCCTGACTACACAGCTATGTACATTTAGTAATTTAGTTTTGACCTGTAGCACTTATTTCATCATCCAAATGTACGCATGAATGCCACTGCACTACAACCTTAGCCTTCAGCATGCCCTGCTGAACTCTGAGAAATACCTGTGAGGCTGCACGTTTTTCACAGCTTAATCGTGAGTTTAGTCCAACTTTATTATCACCACCAGTTGGTGAGACCACAAAAAATATAGGTGAGCAGTGGCTGTTGGGGAAGTTTTAAGTTGTTGTTGCATATGTTTCCCCTCATATGACTTCCATAAAAAAAATATTTTGCACTCCCTACAAAGATCAAATAATAATGTTGTGATACTGACCAAATAACAATTGGATAGTTAACATGTAATGATCCTTTCATACTGATCACATAATCGTGCAGTGACCACATAATAATGTAATGATACTGACCATATAATTATACTGTGATACTAACCACATAATAATGCAGTGATACAAACCAAATAAAAATGTCATAGTGACCACATATTGATGCAATCATACTGACCAAATAATAATGCAGTGGTACTGACCAAATAATAATACAGTGATACAGACTACATAAAAATTCTGTGATACTGACCATGTTGTGATACTGGCTACATACTAATGCAGTGATACTGACCATATAATAATTCAGTAAAACTAACCTTATAATAATGATACTGGCCACATAATATTGCTGTGATAGAAGTGGCTGTTTACTAAACCTGACTATCTATAATGGTCAGGTTTAGTAAACAGCGAGGGGGCGCATTTGCGGAGGGGGAGGCTCTACGGCGCCTCACATGCGGTCACAAACATAGTTACATAGTTACATAGTAATTAAGGTTGAAAAAAGACTATCAGTCCATCAAGTTCAACCTGTTAAGATCTCCTCTGATCTGCAATATGATGACTAGTTATTAATTAATTTGTTGATTAAATAATTATTAATAGTATAGTATTGGAGGATGAATAAAGAGTTAGTCCATCAAATTCAACCTTGTTAGATCTCTATTGATCTTTTTAATGTGGACTATTTATTATTAATTGTTGATCCAGAGGAAGGCAAACAGAAAAAAAAAACATTGAAACTTTGCCAATTGTCTCATAAGGGGGAAAAAAGCAAAATTCCTTCCTGACCCCAGAAACTGGCGATCAAATTTCTCCCTGGATCAATATTCCTTCGCTAGTTATCTAGTATAGCCTTCCTCTAACCTCAAAGGGTGTCCTCTTGTCAGTTGAAAATCTCTTGCTACAAAAAGTTCACTTGACAAAGCCTTATATTGACCCTGGATGTATTTAAATAAGATAATCATATCCCCTCGTAGACACCTTTTTTCTAGCAAAAATAAGTTTAATTTGGTTAGTCTTTCTTCATAACTTAGCCACTCCATTCCCCTTATTAGTTTTGTAGCCCTTCTCTGTACTTTTTCTAACTCTAAAATGTCTTTTTTATGAAGTGGTGCCCAAAATTGTACTCCATATTCCAAATGAGGGCGTACTAGGGCTTTGTATAGTGGCAGAATTATATTTGCTTCCCTTGCTTCTATACCCTTCCTAATACATGCTAATATTTTACTTGCCTTTGCAGCTGCTGCTTGGCTTTGAGCGCTGTTACCTAGGTGGTTGTCCACAAGTACTCCTAAATCCTTTTTCAATATCTGATACCCCTAGATTTGCTCCATTAAGATTATAGATTGCATGACTTTTATGTTGCTATGGCTCTGCCGTTGTGAAGTGCTTGCCACTGTATTTGAGGCCCCTATTGATACCTCTCTACTGTCTATTGTAACCCTCCCCCTTCTCCTCCCCCATGGGTAACTAATTCATCCCTTTCCCTCTCTATTCTATTTACCCCAATTCTTCTATATAGTCCGTCCCCCCACCTACAAGTTTAAAAACTCCCCCAGCCGTTCTAGCATCCTATCCCCTAGCACAAAAGCTCCCTCATCACTAAGGTGCAATCCATCCCTGATATAGAGATTGTACCCAAGTGAGAAGTCAGCTCAGTGCTCTAAAAACCCGAAACCCTCTGCACTGAACCACTTTTTTAGCCACGCATTAACCTCCCTAAGCTCCTTCTGCCTCCCTGGGCTAGCACGTGGCACTGGTAGTATCTCAGAAAATACTACCTTGGAGGTCCTTGCTTTAAGCTTATTCCCTAGTTCTCTAAAATCATTCTTTAGGACGCTCCATCTTCCACTAACTTTGTCATTGGTACCAATGTGTACCAAGACCGCTGGTTCATTACCAGCCCCTCCCAATAATTTATCCACCCGATCCACAACATGCCGAACCCGAGCACCAGGGAGACAGCAAACTGTTCGATTGCTGGGATCTGGGTGACAAATTACCCTGTCTACCTTCCTAATAATAGAGTCCCCTACCACCAAAACATATCTGTTGTTCGGCCTATGCTGCCCTCCCACTCCTCCAGTAGAACTGTTCTCCCGGCTGTTAGAGGGAACAGCTCTATCTGGCATTTCCATTCCTGAATGGACATCCCCAACAGTTTCACTCAATCTGGCAAATCTGTTGGTGATTGCCAACTAAGAACTGGCCTGCCTCCTCCTGTTCCCCCTGATTCCCCTTCTAACTGTAACTACCTGGACATCCTCACTAGCTCCAGCTCCTCCCTCCATACTAGGCCCAGCTAAACTGTGCTCCGTGAGCACCACCTCCCTTTCCAGTGGAGCAGTATCACTAAGTGCTGCAATTCTCCTCTCTAGATCTTCAATTTGAGCTTCCAGAGAGGCAACATGCTCACACCTGTCACAGAGGTATGGACCCTGGATCACCTGTTCCAGTTGTGCATACATTTGGCAGGATGTACACTGAGTGAGGTTACCACTGGACTGACTCATGATTATCAGTTACAAAAATACAGTGAGAAAACAAATCAATGTATTTGTATAAAGATTGCTTTTCTACACCTTAATCCAAACAAAACAGAAAAAAATAAATATACGTTTGTTTTCTGTTTTTTCTTATAATACCCCTTTCTTTTGATTTCCTCCTTTTATTTAATCTCCTACACACTAACTACACTTACACTAGAAATGATTGCAAGTTTCCAAGCTCGCACTTCCCTTGTTAAAACCCCACCTACTCGCCTGTACAATGATAAATGAGCACAGGACAGAAAACACTGCACTGCCTCACAGAACAGATTCAGCAGAACACAGGACAGAAAACTGTGCAATGATTTATAGACTGATTCAACACCCACACAAGCGGCACTTTAACAAAATAGATCTAACACGCAATCACTAAATACGGACTTACACAAAAAAACTACGAACCGCGGGACTTAGAATGCAACATTTTCGGCCTTAGCCTAAAAAAAGACGCAGGACTTAGAAAAAAAAATTACAAACTCTCCAAAATACGACCTTAACGGCCGAACCGCGTGCACCTGAAAAGATTAAAAAGACAATAAATACACACACAAAAAACATAAAAAGCTTACCCACAGCAAGGGGGGGAGGGCACCCAGGACCTCTGCAAGTGAAGTTACACCTCAATTTAAGTCCAAATTCCCGAGTTTAGACACACGAAAATCCCCTAAGCAAGAGAAAAATGGCCGCCGAAAAAAAAGAAAACGAGACTACAGTACCCTAAAGCCGCAAAATAGCACCAAGCACATACGGCTTTTCCAAAATGCCGTACTAGGTACAAGATACACTTTTAGCAAGGACGCTAATTCATCCACAGCCGCGTACCACATACACATTCGCCGCCATTTTATAACACTAAAGGCTTTCCCTCGCGCACGCAGCCTATTTACGCTACACACTGCACACATTGCTGACATTAACACCTCAGCTCCACAACAGTGCAAACCTACATTGTATGCTGCAGGAACATCAAAACAGATTGTCAGCTCTTCAGCACAATGCTTCCTGCATATATTACTTACAAATAGGTAAAGTATATTAATCTATTAATTTATTAATTATTTAATTAGCATACAAAAACATATATACACAAAACACAAACAAAAAAATAAATAAACACAAAAGCCATTCACTGCGCGCCTCACGAGTGCCAACGCTGCTTATAGCACACAAAGCCTTGCAATAAGCGCAAAAAGCAGATCAGCGCCAAACAAACAATAGCAGCAAAAGCGTCTCTCAGAAAAAAGAAGTTTTCAGTTAGTAAGCATCTATCCAAAAGCAAGGTTTTCACTAACTAAAAACTTATTTTAAAAAAATATGCTATGTGCTTATTTAGACCCCTATTCAATTGGCCAAATCGCAATTCAATGAGGCCCTATGGATGGTCAGGTTTAGTCAACAGCCACTTGTACACTGATATTGGCAGTACATTTTATTGAAATTTCAGCAACAAGAACACTTTTTTTCCATTTTAAATAGTGGATTTTTCCATTAACATAATTTGAAAGTTCAATGTGTGATGGAAAAAAACAGCATATAACTTGGTGTGGTTAACTGACAGGAGAATAACTAAAATGGATATGTTAATGTGAAAAGCAGAATGTGTCAAAAATGGCCTCTGCACAGGCATGGAAATAAAGTTAGGGTCCCCCCCCCCCCCCCCCTCTTTAAGCAATAGGTCGGCCAGTAGAGGAATTATCCTAGCCACCAGTGTCAGTGGCATATTAAATAGCTTTAAAAATAATATAGAAGCAAAGATTTGATGGCAGACAAGAACAACAAAAAAAACATCTGGTCTTCCCATTCTGTATACTTAAAAGTTTGGCTTAATTAAGCCTCAGGATAGCCTTATGTTTTCCCAGGCATGCTTAAATTCTTTGACTGCGTTTAGCTCTAACACTTCCACTGCATGGCTGTTCCACTTATCTACTAATCTTTCTTTTTTTTTCAAATGTTTTTATTTTATTTAAAATAAAAACAAATAATTAACAATTATACTGTATATATAAAAAAACAGACATTTCTTTGTTCTTTTATAGAATTGTCCTAATATTAACAGGTATACATAGAAAAAACTATTGGGAGAAGAAGAAGAGTAATGGGGTAATTTAAGAAATGATTTGCTTTCTCTTTCTTCAAAGTTATTTAGATTCTTATGTTATTAATTTATTTATTTTGTCTGTTTTCAGTGTCCTAATGTTCCAACAGTATAACCATTTTTTTTATTTTTCATCTATAACTGCATCATGTACATTGTGTGTATATATTGATTTATTTATTTTTTTGCGCTACTATTGTGGGTTTATCTGCTTTCTAATTTTAGTTATAATAATTCTAACAGCTACAAATATTAGATTTATTTTAGGAGCCATGTCTTCTGATATATTTGGTAAAGTATCTACTACTGTAAAGTAGTATTTTCTCACATTATACCTAAATTTTTCTACCTTTCAACTTCAAATCATTAATTCTTGTCATTCTCATTCCTCTTTTCTCAGAGACACTTCTCTCATGCACTATATTAAATCCTTTTATATATTTGAAAAGAACAGATATGTTCCCGAAGATGGGAACCTATTCAAAGGTTTTGCCCCCATACTGTAAATACATTGAATCTATGTAACACAATAATTAACCTTAATTGGTTTGTGAGAAGTTTAACTTTAAAAAATAATGTAAGGTTGATGAGGAATCAAATAATGTAGAAATGGATCATGGTCATGTGAGGTTAATTACCTTCAAGCCTAATCTTTGTTCAAATTTGTCTTTCAGAGATGATTGGAGGACTTGGCTTCTAAACTCAGAATTTCTGATGATTATGTTTTAGGCGCCCATATTATCAGATTTTCTGAGTTGTGCTTAAAATCAGATTTTTATCCTGTATAGTTTAGGAGGATGCATTAGGTTCCTTTCAAAAGGTTGTAGAAATGTTTTAGTACAGCACAGAGATAATGTGTGGTAATTAATAACTTATGGAGAGACAGGGTTTGCAGTCCTCGAAATACATAAAAAATTGGGATAAACTTGGAAATCTAAAGGTTTTGGATTGTGTACCTATTATCAAGAGGTTTTGAAACAACTTGGAGAAAATTTCACGTATTGATGCTGAAGTAATACTCTGTATCATAGATGATACACTGGCAAATTATCTTTAGGCGGAGAATACATTTATACCAGAATTCTATTATCTTGCTTAATTTCAGAAAGATATGGTAAATATGTCTGTGTATCCCATTATTTCTGTCATTGGTTCTTTGAATTAAGGGATGTCAGAATGGCGAAGGAAGAGGTAAACTTGGCCCCAACCTCTGTCCCACATCTTTGAAGGAGTCCCACATCTATGGGCATTCAGAAGCAATATTCTAGTATATCATCTCTATATTGATGTTATGATAATAATTTGGGATAGGTAACATTTTCTATATTATGTGAATAATAATGTTTCTAATCTCTCTATTAATCTAACAAGTCACAGTGGAAACTTTTTGAATTTAAGTTTTATGGGGTACCCAGTACTGGGTAATGTAACAACTAGCAGCTCAATTACATGGCTACAGTAGGAACTTTAGGAAAGTTGATATGTATGTACAAGATCCTATCCCATGTATATAGCAGGGAAATGGTTAAACCGCGCAGCTCTTAGGTTGCATTGCAAGGGTCGCAACGGCGACCCAAGCACGTTACTCTAAAAACCCTAAAAAGAAAAAAAAAATGAACATATTTAATAACACACTCACAGACAGCACAGGGGGAGAGCCAGGAAGCCTGGGAGTGAGGTTGTAAGCAATTTTGAGGCATATTTGGGGGTTTTCATCAATCCAAAATTGGCTAAGCGAGTAGAAAAATAGCGAATGAAAAAATGTAAACAATTCTGAAACTGGATAAAAACGAGGGTGAGCAAAGCCATGCGTGCGGGACTTTGAAAATAAAACAAACAGCCTTCAGTGTGTAACACGCAAACATTCAGCACACACAGAAGAGAAACACAGAGGGAAGGGACAGGGGGAGATGGTGGAAAGAGACACATGGCATTCCCAAGTACAAAACTTGCAGGTTAACGAAACCGGCAATGAGCGGCCCGTACAGTAGGCAGGAGGAAAGGTGCTCATTGTGAGCCACGAGATGAGTGCAGAAGGAGCTCATCGCAGGACTCATGATGAGCACCGCGAGCGGGAGAGGCTTGCAATGAGAGCCAAAGGCGCTCATTGCGAGCCCCGTGATGAGCTCTGAAGATGCCGAAGGTGATCAGTGCAAAGCAGGAAGTTGAAGTACACGGGAGAGAGGCTCACAATGAGTGCCAAAGGCAGAAGGCAAAAGCCTCACATTGTGTGGCAAACAGCATTGCCAGACTTACAATTTTAATCATGTCATTTTTGACGGGCAAGTAGCTAGTATTAAATAAAAGGGAGCAAGTAGCTAGTATTAAATAAAAGGGAGGCATCCTGGATCTTCCATTTCAGGACTAGAGTGACCACTGGATTCAGACTGGCATGTGTCTTATTATTTTGATCAAAACAATATGTGAAGAGTTATTGATAGGCACTATCTGTATTGACATTCCTTATAGGTATCTGTAATAACATTTGTTTTTGTTATATTAGACAATATCTTAGTCAGGATTGGTTTGTTTCTATTTTTAGTCGAGTTAATTGAGGTGTATATTGAATGTGTTTAAAATGGTTTAGCCATAAGCTGCTGTTTATTCTATGAATAAGCATACTTGTGAAATGTGTAAGACTATCAGCACAATCCCAGTGAACATGGAAATTGTGTAGTTTTAAATGTTAGTAATAAAACAGATTGTTTAATCATTTTTATATCTAGTGATTCAGTGAGAGGAAGAATCTCTGGATATTTATTATGGAAATAAATGATGGTGTGGGAAGGCACTTCTTCCATGACAGAATTAGTGATTTGTTGGAGTGAAGTTTACATTCACTTTGATATCTGTCAAAACCGAGTCCTGGAGCTCTGGATATTTTATTTTGTAACTTTTTTTAAACATGTTTAACTTTTTCCAACCTATTCTTTTAAGTATTATAAATCACTCAATGGACACATTCACCCAGACATCCACTTTAGTACCTGTCCTTTGCTCTGAAAACCTGAAATCATAAGAACGAAAGGTATAATCTGCCTAAATTTCAATCATTGTTTAAATCCACAAACATATTTTTGTGAGTATATGCGCTCTGAATATGCATGATATATACTGACCACTTACGAAATAGAGCCTGATTTGATGCGGACTAATGATAGTTTCCTTTTTTTCAGCTTTTCTGATTATAAATAATATTCTCTTGTGACTAAATGTAATATTTGCACTGACAAATACTGGATAAAACTGTTGGCCTTCTCATTTTAAAATATGTTTAAAATATGTTGTAGTTTCAACCCATTAAATGCACAAGTTGCTGCTATGGTATTAATTTTCATTGGTGTTGTTTTAATGTATTGCAGTTTTTAGGAGAGATATTGAGTTTGTTTGACAAAATATAAGAAGATAGCTTAATCTGCCCTTCCACCAAGCACCATCAACACTATTATTAGGAACCCACTGATAAATTATTCAAGCCTGTTCGAGTTATATGGAAAATCACAAATTATTTTTCATCTGTTATTTTTTCATCCCAACAAAGAAAGTTATTAAAAATCTTGTGTTGGTGAATGACATACCTATTGCATCAAATTTAATTGGGAGACATCAAAATAACATCTGACTGCATAGTGAGCCATCTCATCCATGGTTTGTGAGTACTAGGCATCTGGCACATCTTCTAAGCTCTACAAATTCTTTGCTTGTTATTGCAAGTTATTTGTCCAAAAGATGTTCTGCAGATACGATAAGGTTCAGTGGGTTATTTTGACACCATTACTAATACTACTAATCTACACAGTGACCTTAAACCTACTTGGATTTTACCCAAAAAGGTTTCCTAGTCCTCTATTAGAGAAAAACATGTCTCTGGCTCTTTTATCAAAACATGCAAATATCTGCCCTTTGATTCAATCCTAACTTGACATCCACATTGTGCATTTATTAAAGCACTTCTCCTAATGCATTTGAGAAAAAAAACTTTGCCAGTTTGTAATTAGGTTACATTGCCAATTGCATCATGTTTTGTAACAAATTAAAAAATAAGGCACCTGATAAACATACTGAGTATATTTTATTTGAATAAAATGATTCAACTTCTTAAATGAATAGATTCAGGCAACATAAAGTCGGTGATGATATATTTTAGTGACAATAACAATATAAGGCGAAAGGAGCAGTCTTGACTGACGGAATAACAGGTACCAAACATGTAGCAGTAACACCTTGATCTTGTTCTCTTTCCCCACATTCACCAACAATCTAACCTCTTCCATACAGTCATGCTGGCTGTCACTCATTCCTGGATTAAAATATGTTTCCTCCCCATTAATCCCTCTAAAGTCAAAGTTCCATTCTTTTTTCTATCTCATCACCCCAAAACCCACAAATCTTCCCTAACAACTATATCCCATACCATGACCTAAAGCATTAAAATTTGGTATTACATTTGACCCCCTGGGTTACCCAATTTATTATTTCATTATTACCTGCCTATAAATGTTACAGCCCCTTCCAGTCCATGTATTCACCACTCCAACAAATCCAAAATAACAATAAATCTAATTCTCATCCTGTGTCCAATTCTTCTGTTCTTTCTCCCTCCTTATACCTCTTCATTCGATAAAAACTTCCAAATTAGACAGTCTCCAATTGTGTTCACATTTCTCACCTTCCTAAAAACGTGTTTCCTTTCCAGCTCAGATAAAACTTACATACATTTGCCCTACTTCTGCTGAGCCTAAGCTGCACACATCACGATCTTTTAGTATTGGAACTCAATAATTCTCTAACTACCAAAAATTTCCATTACTGCCAGTGACATATATCCGGCATTTCATGAACATTTGTTGTTGTTTCAATGTTTTGTTAATCTGAATGTTATGTGATGGATCAGAACACAAAAATCTAAGTTGGTGAAGTGAAATGAGAAAAATATATACATAAAACTACTTTTTAGAAATAGAAAACAGAAAATTGGCATGTGTGTATGTATTCACACCCTTTGTTATGAAGCCCATAAAAAGCTCTGGTGCATCCAGTTACCTTCAGAAGTCACATAATTAGTGAAATGATGTCCACCTGTGTGCAATGTAAGTGTCACATGAACTGTCATTACATATACACACCTTTTTTGAAAGGCCCCAGAGGCTGCAACACCTAAGCAAGATGCACCACTAACCAAACACTGCCATGAAGACCAAGGAACTCTCCAAACAAGGGACAATAATGTTGAGAAGTACAAGTCAGGGTTAGGTTATAAAAAAAATATACAAATCTTTGATGATCCCCAGGGGCACCAACAAATCTATTATAACCAGATGGAAAGAACATGGCACAACAGCAAACCTGCCAAGAGACGGCCGCCCACCAAAGCTCATGGACCGGTCAAGGAGGGCATTAATCAGAGAGGCAGCACAGAGACCTAAGGTAACTCTGGAGGAGCTGCAGAGTTCCACAGTAGAGACTGGAGTATCTGTACATAGGATGACAATAAGCAGTACGCTCCATAGAGTTGGGCTTTATGGCAGAGTGGCGAGAAGAAAGCCATTACTTTCAGCAAAAAAAAAAAATGGCACGTTTTGAGTTTGTGAAAAGGCATGTGGGAGACTCACAACATGTATAGAGGAAAGTGCTCTGTTCTGATGATACAAAAATTTAACTTTTCGGCCATCAAAGAAAACGTTATGTCTGGTGCAAATCCAACACATCACATCACCCAGAGAACACCATCCCCACAGTGAAACATGGTGGTGGCAGCATCATGCTGTGGGGATGTTTTTCAGCAGCCGGGACTGGGAAACTGGTCAGAGTTGAGGGAAAGATGGATGGTGCTAAATACAGGTATATTCTTGAGCAAAACCTGTACCACTCTGTGCGTGATTTGAGGCTAGGACCTCCCAGCAGGACAGTGACCCCAAACACAATGCTAAAGCAACACTTGAGTGGTTTAAGGGGAAACATGTAAATTTGTTGGAATGGCCTAGTCAAAGCCCAGACCTCAATCCAATAGAAAATCTGATTGCGCAAACCATCCAACTTGAAAGAGCTGGAGCAGTTTTGCAAGGAGGAATGGGCAAAAATCCCAGTGGTAAGATGTGGCAAGCTTATAGAAACTTATCCAAAGCCACTTGGAGCTGTGATTGCCACAAAAGATGGCTCTGCAAAGTATTTTTACTTTAGGGGGATGAATAGTTATGCACATTGAATTTTTCTGTTATATTGTCCTATTAGTTGTTTGCTTCACAATAAATAAAAAAAACATCTTCAAAGTTGTGGGCATGTTCTGTGAATTGAATTATGCAAATCCTCAAACAATCCATGTTAATTACAGGTTGTAAGGCAACAAAACACGAAAAATGCCAAGGGGGGTGAATACTTTTGCAAGACACTGTATATATCTGTAGCTATGAACAACAAGTATGTGAAGCAGGCAAAAAACTGATTCAGAGGAAAACACAGAAGTGTATTTGTGCTGTAATCGTGATTGGCTTTAAATCTACCATTCATGTTTTGCTAATGTATAGTTCCATCATATTACTATAAAACACAGGCTTTCTCCCTCCTCACAATCATATCACTGTATAACACTGGCTCCCTCCCACCTCACAATCATATCACTGCATAACACAGGCTTCCCTCCACCTCACTAAATATCACTGTATAACACACTGCTGCAGACTTCCTCCATTATAAGTTTATTTTGCTCTCCTACTTCTCTGGCCTCAATCTTGCCAAACAGCATTACTTTTCATCTTGAATATCAAATCTGTACTCCAAACCCAAACCTTTGTTCGCCAAATTCAACAGTCTCCTCTGTCCCACCACATCTCCTGCTCCTTCCTGTCTCCCAGCTGATGGCTTTGTTACCCATCACATATAGAGTTGTCATAATTGCGATTTGTTGGTCATGATATGTTAAAAGTTACGGGCTTGCGCATGCGCAATGAGCGCCTTTGGAGGCCCGAAAGTTATGGGTTTGCAGAGGCAGGGAGTCAATAAGTGAGGTTGAAAGCTAATTTATAATTCAATTGGCATCTTTTGGCGGCCTTCCAACAACTGCCGAGTTACGGCCTTGAAAAAAAATGGTGTTAAACCTGTAAAAATGTTTTCGATTGTATTGCCATTAATGTGCTTATTTCCTACGGCGTACAAGTCAAGACAGGCTTCATCTGCTCCATAAAGAGCATTAGTATGTACTGTATTGTACACTGGTAGAGATGTTTATTTAGGATTTGAGAGTATTACATGTGTACGTGATTTGAAGGGCTTGGCCTAATGACTCAGTGACATGCTGACATACTAACCCTGGAATACAGGGACATCAAGGGCTGCAAGCGACTAAACCCTTAATCTGTCTTAATACCCGGAGCCAATCACAGGCAGCCAGGACCAAGTCAGTTTACTTTCTTAAAGGGCCAAGGTCAATCATTGCACAGCTTATTAGAAGGGAAAATTAAAGCTCCTGATTCCTAGAACTGAAATAGTATCAGTTGTGTAATAGACAATGATAACACAAAGTGTGAAAATGAGAATGCTTGCAATCCACGTCACCCACAGCAACTATATCTAAGCATTAATATAAAGGCCCTTAAACAACCTCCATGGTCATATTCACTTTTAAAGAACACTACGTGAAAATGTGCAATGTTTTTGAAGTGTAATTAAAAAATAATAGTGCCTCTAATATATTACTTTTTATATGTATTTATGCTGTGGTGGGATTTAATATTTGATATAGATTTTTGTCTAATAATCTCTTTATTCTAATCCCAAGGTATAAATTATTCAAACTTTATTTTCAAAAAAATCTCTGAAATTATTCAGGCATTCACAAGTATACCTCCTAGGGATTTGATATTTGATTTCAGAAGCACAACTTGATGGGAGGAAACGTTGAATACACAGGACGTTGAATCTGCACAGTGGGAAAGTGGCAGTAACTACAGGCAGTGCTTCCAGTAGCAAAAAAGGGGAAGCTTATTAGTTTACAAAAATACACTGCCCTCAGGAAGTAGCAAAATCTAAAGGTTGCATTTAGTTTTTTGCTTTTTGATAACATTTTGTCAACTATTTTGTGTAATGTTTTGTGTAGACTCCAAGGACCTGTACGGTCAATGGCATCAAGCTGTTTTTTTTACATACTGGAATTATCTAAAGCTACAGTTCTTTCTAAATGAAATCTTAGTGTACAGAGAGCCCTCGGAGTGTAGTTTTAGAATCTTTGTCTATATAATATTTGAAGAAGACCTATAGACATGAAGAGTTACACTGACACTCAGATTTTAATAATTAATGGTACAGTATTATTTTTTATGTTACTTTTTGGTTATAAATTGTATTGTGTATAAATTACTGTTCTTTTGATTATAAAGTACAAACAAATATTTGCATTGGAAATTTAGCTTATTTAAAAATGTTGGTCTGTTTTGGTAATTTGCTGGCATATTTCACTCAACAAAAAGCCAGTTAACCCTACAGACAAATCGGAGCTCTTGGTACACTAAAGACTAAACTATACTGCAGATCACCCAGTTTTTAGGCAACAAAATATTAAAACTTAAAACATGCTCTATTAAAATAATGAGAGATATTTTTAGTATTCAATTATCATCATACTCTCTTGAAAACAATTCTGGTGGCACGTTCCTTTACAATAGTGTTAGCCAAAATGTAGACTGTGGTCTAGTATTAGATCTCTAGGTGCAGGCTCCCAGTTAGAGATGGTCAGCATTATGTGAGTGGGGGTGGTGAGGTGCGATGTATATGTATGTATTCACCATATTTGAATGTGATTATGAGGGGCACTTAAAACGTGTAGTATCATTATTAAAAATGTAGATCACAATGTTATTGCAAAAGTGTTCTTGTTTTGTGAAATTCCAACAGCAAGAATTGGAGAGGAGCTACATAATGAGACCACAAAAACTGAACCAAGCACATGTCTCCTCTTCAAGACATCTGTCCAACAAGAAATGATAGGTCTTATTATGACAATATATGTATATCATTCTGCTTGATACATTTCTATTTACGGTATATGTTATTTGGTTATTAAGAACTTAAAGAGCTATGTTCAATAAGGTGAAAGCTTTCTCTGCAATTCTTATGTCATGTTATGGAGCTTTAGTTTTAGTCTGTTGAGCTTTTATACACTTTACTAATTAAGCTCCATAGAACAGCATGTGGATTTGGAGAGGTTTTGCTCACTCGAAAGCAAGCTCTCACTTTAGTTAATATATCTGTATGACTTGTAATACATACTGCTCACTTCTCTTTTTTAATCACAAACAAATGCAAGCTGATTATACCTTACTTTAGCCTGCTATATAACTTCCATAGGAAAATAACTGGGGTTTGCTGTCAGCCTACATTCAGGACACAGAAACCAAGCGTCATATCATGGATAAAGCACCTTAGCCGGATTACCAAGTCACTCAGTGTGACTGGGTCAGACGCCAACAAAGGCTTCTAACAAGGCTATGACTTGGCTCATCCTGTCTGTCCAGCAGGGCCCTATATCAGGGATTCTGGTAATTCCATGTCTTAAAGAAGTACTAAAGTGCCCCCAGTCCATGCTGTAATATATTTATTTATATAATTACTAAATAATCAGAATACAATGTTCCTCGTCTATGTTAAGTAAGGTATTTGAATCTATCTTCAAATATTCCACATAATCTGTACAAAACATATATATATATATATATATATATATATATATATATATATATATACACACACACACAGAAAAAAACAGCACCCCTTAGAGCTCTTAGTGCAGGCATAGGAGCGAATGGTGAGGTGCACACAATTGATCCCATGTGAACAGGATAGTGAAGGGTCAATCTTGGGTAAGCAATCTAAAAAAGTTGCCTGGGATACCAAGCATAGCTGATGTAGTGTCATCTGCGACTGACCAGAGACTGACCAGAGATGTATGAAGGGGCATTTGTTGTCTTCCAGAGGGCATCTGGAACACCTTTTCTAATTTATTTTAATTTATGTGAAATCTAATTTGCAGACTATTTTAATTTAAAATAATTTATTTTCTCCCATTTTGTTTCTAAAAACCCTTGATCCAGTGACATTGTGTTTATAAGAGTAGGGCCTTCTACATCTTCTGAACCTGTATAGTTAGTTTCTTCATGTTTCTCTTATGCATTCATTGTACAGTAATCTTAGCACTTAGCATACATATGTAGATGCTTTTTAAATAAATGATAATAATACTATTCCAAGCACAAGTTAAAGCAAGCCTAATATATATCCTAGAAATATTCTATTATGTTTGAAGTACAACTGAACATAGACAAATACAGTGGATATAAAAAGTCTACACACCCCTGTTAAAATGTCAGGTTTCTGTGCTGTAAAAAAAATGAGACAGAGATAAATCATTTTTCAGAACTTTTTCCACCTTTAATGTGACCTATAAACTGTACAACTCAATTGAAAAACAAACTGAAATCTTTTAGGTGGAGGGAAGAAAAAAGAAAAAGAAAAATAATGTGGTTGCATAAGTCTGCACACCCTCTTATAGCTGTGTTCAGAATTAAGCAATCACATTCCAAATCGTGTTAAATAGGAGTCAGCATACACCTGCCATCATTTAAAGTGCCTCTGATTAACCCCAAATAAAGTTCAGCTGCTCTAGTTGTTCTTTCCTGAAATTTTCTTAGTTGCACCCCACAGCAAAAGCCATGGTCCACAGAGAGCTTCCAAAGCATCAGAGGGATCTCATTGTTAAAAGGTATCAGTCAGGAGAAGGGTACAAAATAATTTCCAAGGCATTAGATATACCATGGAATACAGTGAAGACAGTCATCATCAAGTGGAGAAAATATGGCACAACAGTGACATTACCAAGAACTGGAGCTCCCTCCAAAATTGATGAAAAGACGAGAAGAAAACTGGTCTGGGAGGCTACCAAGAGGCCTACAGCAACATTAAAGGAGCTGCAGGAATATCTGGCAAGTACTGGCTGTGTGGTACATGTGACAACAATCTCCCGTATTCTTCATATGTCTGGGCTATGGGGTAGAGTGGCAAGACGAAAGCCTTTTCTTACAAAGAAAAACATCCAAGCCAGACTACATTTTGCAAAAACACATCTGAAGTCTCCCAAAAGCATGTGGGAAAAGGTGTTATGGTCTGATGAAACCAAGGTTGAACTTTTTGGCCATAATTGCAAAAGATATGTTTGGTGCAAAAACAACACTGCACATCACCAAAAGAACACCATACCCACAGTGAAGCATGGTGGTGGCAGCATCATGCTTTGGGGCTTTTTTTCTTCAGCTGGAAACTGGGGCCTTAGTTAAGATAGAGGGAATTATGAACAGTTCCAAATAACAGTCAATATTGGCACAAAACCTTCAGGCTTCTGCTAGAAAGCTGAACATGAAGAGGAACTTCATCTTTCAGCATGACAACGACCCAAAGTATACGGCCAAATCAACAAAGGAATGGCTTCACCAGAATAAGATTAAAGTTTTGGAATGGCCCAGCCAGAGCCCAGACCTGAATCCGATTGAAAATCTGTGGGGTGATCTGAAGAGGGCTGTGCACAGGAGATGCCCTCACAATCTGACAGATTTGGAGTGTTTTTGCAAAGAAGTGTGGGCAAATATTGCCAAGTCAAAATGTGCCATGCTGATAGACTCATACCCAAAAAGACTGAGTGCTGTAATAAAATCAAAAGGTGCTTCAACAAAGTATTAGTTTAAGGGTGTGCAGACTTATGCAACCATATTATTTTATTTTTATATTTTTTCTTCCCTCTACCTAAAAGATTTCAGTTTGTTTTTCAATTGAGTTGTACAGTTTATAGGTCACATTAAAGGTGGAAAAAGTTCTGAAATGATTTATCTTTGTCTCATTTTTTTGCAGCACAGAAACCTGACATTTAAACAGGGGTGTATAGACTTTTTATATCCACTGTATAACAACTAAATCAGGATTGTGGATTTGGTGTTTTTGACTGTGCGCTGTTCATTTATACTGCCAATCCCAGTAGATAAACACTAAAGAATAAAGAAACAAAAAAAAAACAATAGAATCATAGAACAGGGAGCTTGAAATAAAATATTATGAATAAATAAATATGTAAATACAACTTTTAAATATAATACATATAACGTTTCAATATAATACACATTTTTCTACTAATCAGTGTTTGTTTTTTAGGAAACATTTGAAACCCAGGAATCTTCTGTACATCTTTAAACGCTGGAGCACAGAATGGTAGTGTGTCTGACTGCAATCATTATTTTAAGTATATACTACCACCTAGTGGTAAGATTTACATATTACAACTGATGCATATATTTGCTTTATGATTCAGATGATAATAAAAGCTGGGCAAATATTTTATTTAGAGTGACATGCTTTCGAGAAATAAATAATTAACTTCTTAAAGTGAAAAGCAATGCTGATTAGATGTTACAAATTATGTCTTAAGACATAAGTGTGTAATGTAAAAAATGCAATAAATAAGAGACATATTGGGACAAGAGAAACACAGTGGGCATCATAAATCACAAAAGAAAGTACATGGAATCTATGTGGTTTAGACACAAGGTCAGAAATATAAGACATAACCTTGTTTAGTCAGTCCTGTCCCACTCTCCGTGACCCTATGGACTTGTCAATATATATATATATATATATATATATAAAAGGTTTTACACTGCAATATTTGCCGGTATTACCTGGACATTCATATCTACACAATATTCAGGATTAACTACTGTAAAATACATTTAATATGGTTATTTTGCCTGTACCTATATTATTTTGCATTATTTGATTGCTAATTTATTAAGTGATAAAAAGCACGTGCAGTAATAGGCATGCCTCCTGTAAAAAATCTTGTGAGTGAATTTTCCATTTAGGGACCTACAGCATCTCACAAAAGCGAGTACACCCCTCACATTTTTGTACATATTTTTTTATATTTTTTTATGTGACAACACTGAATAAATGACACTGTCCTGCAATGTAAAGTAGTAAGTGTACAGCCTGTATAACAGTGTAAATTTGCTGTCCCCTCAAAATAACTCAACACACAGCCATTAATGTCTAAACCGTTGGCAACAAAAGTGAGTACACCCCTAAAATTGGAAATTACCAAATTGGGCCCAAAGTGTCAATATTTTGCCACCATTTTTTTCCAGCACTGCCTTAACCCTTAATGGCTTTGTGTTGAGTTATTGTTGAGCACATTTACACTGTTATACAGGCTGTACACGCACTACTTTACATTGTAGCAGAGTGTCATTTCTTCAGTGTTGTCACATGAAAATATATAATAAAATATTTACAAAAATGTGAGGGGTGTACTCACTTTTGTGAGATACTGAATATATCTATAACATTCCACCCACAACAACACCTTTCAAGTAAACTCTTACAAGTTATTACTACATATGAACTGTCCTCCTCCTGCTATGGGAAATTTTACTCAAAGTAATATTACATGGCTGCTATAAGAGTTACTGTTCTCGTAAGGTTCGAGGAGTGAGACAAGTCGTTAGAGCAAAGAAAGTCTGTTCAAGAACACTTATGAAACATTTAAAGTGCCATTGAACTCACCGTAAGTGATCGTCATGGTGTAAAGATCACAAGAGTGCATGTTAAACTATCTATTTATTTTTTTTAAAAGATAACAGATAAAAAAAATCGAAGTTTTAAATCTCTGTTTACATTCAAATCTATTCTGCCCTCTTCTGTTGCATGAGTAATTAGCAGATTGGTGACTGCATCATGCATTGTGTGAGGTTCTATGGGGGAAGGCTATGATGGATAGCACAGCTTTCACCTAGACTCAGGTATATTATTATTATTAGTATTATTATTTTCCTTTATTTGTAATGCACCAACATATTCCGTAGAGCTATACAGGGGTTAAGCAGAAGGCAAAAACAAAATTTACACATTGAAAATAATGGAGGGCTATATCTTTAAGCTTAAAATTAAACGTCCATAGTACTCATTTCCAAAGCTCCTTGGGAGAAAACTCGCAAACGTACAATCTAATCTGACAGTGATAAAAAAACAGATGCTGTTTTAGGGATTTTTAAAGGTTTGGAGGCAGGAAGATACACTGTATTCTAGTGGAGCGAGGCAAGGAGTTCCACAGAGTAGGGGCAGCACAAGACAATTCCTGAAGGCTGTGGGAGTGAGAGGAGGTGATAAAACAGGATGAAAGAAGAAGCTCATTAGCAGAGTGAAGTGGGGGAAATTTTGTGACAAGAACAGAGATAAAAGGGTGTGCACTGTTGTTGAGGGTTTTATAGGTTGGGGGTCATGATTTTAAATTTTATTCTGGAGGCTATGGGAAGCCAGTGGAGAGATTGACAGAGAGGTGATGCAGACACTGAGTGTTGAGTTTGGTAGATGAGCCTAGCGAAGGCATTCATTATGGATTGGAATGGAGACAGACGTGTGATGGAGAGGCCAGCAAGGAGTGAGTTACAGTAGTCAAGTTGAGATATGATGAGAGATTAGATTAGAATTTTAGTTGTGATGTATTTTATAGATATTATTAGGACAAATGTTTTTATTCATAATAACTGAGGTATGAAAGAAAGGGCAGGGCCCAATAAAACCCAAAACAAGATGGCATTATCAACAGTGAGATATTTGAGGAGTGGAAGCTGTAGTAGAGGGTTGGAAGATTAGTAGCTGCGTTCTTGACATGTTGAGTTTGAGTTACACTGCACTAAACAGTTACCCTATAGCTTTCCTGTTAAGGGGAATCCAGTATTCCATGCCTGCACAGATAGATGTGATAAGGATTACATTTTTATTTGCTGGGATCACGGCATCAAGCACTGGATCATGGAGCACAGAGAACTAGCCCTCCTGCATTGCTCAAATTCCAGAGAGGCAAGAGAGCTGAAAACTGAATGTTCTGCCCGTAAGAAAAAAATAAGCAGTCTGAGAAAAAGCTATGAATGTCCCAGTATGAAAAAACAAAAATAGCCTAAAGAAGCAATTTTGTGAATCTAATATAAAAAAGATCTAATGCACAAAAAGCCAATCTAAAGCCAATATAGTTGTGAGCAATATGGGTTGTTGGTAACGCTTTTTTATTATTACTAGTTAATGAAAAATGGGATTTAATAGGCTTTACTGAAACATGGTGGGATGGATCTCATGACTGGACTGTTAATCTGCATGGTTATAAAGTATTTAGGAAAGATAGGGGAAATTGAAAAGGATGAGAAGGGATTTGTCTGTATGTTAAGCTTATAGTCAGAGAAGATATCTATGCTGGAACAAGCGGTAATATTGAATGTGCGTGGGTATAGTTAAATAGCAGAGCAGCAAATTCCAAAAGAATATTGGTTGGAGTATGCTATAACCCCCCAAATATAATTGAAAGCGAGGAAATGCAATTATTTTTACACATTGCAAATGTAGCTAGGCATGGGCAAGTTGTAATAATGGGAGATTTTAACTACCCTGAAATAAACTGGATAAATTAGACCAGCAGTTCAGCAAAGGGGAGAAGGTTCTTGAGTACACTAAGGGTTCATTATCTGGCCCAGGTTATACAAGAACCTATTAGAAATTAGGCTGTCTTGGATTTAGTCATCCCAAATAATATTTATATGGTATCAAATGTTGAAATAGGGCAATCTTTGGGAAACAGTGATCACAACTCAGTCTCATTTGAGATTGAATTTAAAAAAAAAACTGTAAGGAGCCAAGAAAAACTCTTAATTTTTAAAGGGCAGATTTTAATGGCCTAAGACAGGGGCTGGGCAAGTTCGGACCTGGAGTGCCACATTCATGCCTGAATTTGATGATATCCCTGCTAGGCACAGGTGAGTCAATCACTTCTTCAGTAATCCTGATTAACACACCTGTGCACCGAAAGGATATCTTCAAATCCAGGCTTGTGTGAGGCTCTCCAGGACCGAACTTGCCCACCCTTGGTCTAAAGGCAACAATACAAAGTATAGATTGGGACAAAAAACTGATGGGTAAAAATACTGAACATAAATGAACAACATGAAATCCTTACCAAATATAAATACTTATCACCATATACCATGTGAGAATAAAAGTAAAAGGAGTAAATTACATCCAAAGTGGCTTAACAATGATTTAAAAATCAAGATACGGAGTAAAAAACAGGCATTTAAATTATACAAACAAGAGAGGACAGAGACTGCCTTACGTAAGTACAAGGAAATAAACGAGGCTTGCAAAAGTGCTATTGGACTGGCTAAAATAGAAAATGAAAAATGAGTTGCAAAAGACAGTAAGACTAACCCTAAAATACTTTTTAAATATATTAATGGGAAGAAGGCCAGGAAGGAAGCTATAGGAATATTACAATGTGAAACAGGCCGTCTGACAATTAGTGACCAGTAAAAAGCAGATGAGCTAAATAGGTTATTTTCTTTGGTATGTACAAGGGAGGTACCAGTAGTTGGGACACTGCAACAAAATGTGGCTACACTACCTTCAGCAAATAATTGGTTAACACAGGTAGAAATCCAAAAGTGGTTGGAAAAAATAAATGTTAATAAAGCCCCAGGTCCTGATGGAATACATCCAAGGGTACTGAGGGAACTGGGTTCTGTGATAGCCAAACCATTATATTTAATTTTTTCATGATTCACTCAACACAGGGTCACTGCTAGATGACTGGCGAAAAGCAGAGGTGATACCTATATTTAAGAAGGGAGCAAGAGCAAATCTGGGGGAATTATAGACCAGTAAGACTCACTTCTGTAGTTGGGAAAGTTTTTAGAAAGGTTGATAAGAGATAATATATAAGAATATGTCTATTTGAAGAGGATAATATGTGGATGTCAACATGGATTTATGAGGGCTAGGTCATGTCAAACAAATCTAATTAGTTTCTATGAGGGGGTTTGGAGGAACCTGGAGCAAGGCAACTCAGTGGATGTAGTCTTTTTGGATTCTGCAAATGCTTTTGATACTGTGCCACATGGAAGACTATTGTGCAAACTAAGGGATAAAGGAATTGCTGTAAATATCTGCTCATGGATTAAGAGATGGTTAAAAGACAAGAAGCAGAGGGTTGTGGTAAATGGAATATACTCTGGTCGGACTAATGCGGTGTTGTTCTTCATGGTTCAGTATTAGGTCCTCTCTTTTTTTAACATATTTATTAATGACTTAGAAGTGGGACTGGAAAGTAGTGTCTCCATTTTTGCTGATGACACAAAGTTGTGCAAGGTAATTAAGTCAGCTAATGATGTACTTTCCCTCCAAAGGGAATTTCATAAATTAGAGGAATGGGCATCTAAATAGCAGATCAGATTTATTATGAATAAATGTAAAGCTATGCATCTGGAAAGGAAAGATAGCCATGCAATGTATAATCTTAATGGAGCAAATCTAGGGGTATCTGATATTGAAAGGGATTTGGGAGTACTTGTGAACAATCACCTAGGTAACAGTGCTCAAAGCCAAGCAGCAGCTGCAAAGGCAAATAAAATATTAGCATGTATTAAGAACGCTATTGAAGCAAGGGAAGCAAATATAAATTCTGCCACTATACAAATCCCTAGTACACCCTCTATTGGAATATGAGTACAGTTTTGGGCACCACTTCATAAAAAGGACATTTTAGTGCTGGAAAAAGTACAGAGAAGAGCAACAAAACTAGAAAGGGGAATGGAGGGGAATTAGGGGAAGTAGGAAATACTAATCAAATGAAACTTATTTTCTCTAGAAAAATGTGTCTAAGAGGGGGTATGAATACCTTATATAAATATATCCAGGGTCAATACAAGGCTTTGTCAAGTGAACTTTTTGTGCCAAGAGGTTTTCAACTGACACAAGGATATCCTTTGAGGTTAGAAGTAAAAAGATTCCACCTTAAAGAAAGAAAAGGGTTCTTCACAGTAAAGGTGGTTAATCTGTGGAGTTTTCTACCAAAGGAGGTGGTGACAGCGGATTCGATAGAAAACTTTAAAAAGGGACTGCATGTAATTTTAATTAAAAACGGCATTCAGGGTTATCCTGGTTAATTAGAGAGAGAGTATTGATGCAGGGAGGAATCTGATCGCCAGTATCTGGGGTCAGGAAGGAATTATTTATTTCTCCTTTATGAGGCTATTGGCCATATTGCAGAACAGAGGAGATCTTAAAAGGTTGAACTTGATGCACTAAAATTATTTTTCTCAACTGCAATTACTATGTAACTATGTAACTTTTTTTTCCAGTTAGTTTTATTAATCAGTAAAGATGTCAACATACAGATGATGTGGCAATATACAATAAAGTCACCAGTGAAATACAAAACCAAAAGAAATTGAATCATTCAGCAACAAGGTTCACCTACAGGCGTCATGTAAAGATTGATAGTATATATTTTGCAGTGGTTATCCCATCTAGATATACATGTTCTACTAGATGAGCATAATTTTGTACGGCATCTCCACAAAAATGTTTCCTTATAGTATATAGGATCAAAAACAATAATGGAAATTAATAAACATATATATTAAAGATAATAAAAGAAAGGAAAAAAAAAAACGAGAGGAAAAAAAAGAGAAGGAAAAAAAGCAATTATCATATATAAGCCGAGTTTTTCAGCCCTTTTTTTAAGGCTTTAAGGCACCCGGTATATGCTAATGACGTGGCGGGCATGTGACGTTGCGTCATTAGCATATACCGGGCACGACGTCAAGTCATTAGGGAGGTTGAGGAGGGGGGTTGAGGATGGGGGTTGAGGAGGGAGGTTGAGGATAAGGAGGGAGGTTGAGGATGGGGGGCTTGAGGAAGAAGGATGTGGATGGGGGGTTGAGGAGGGAGGTTGAGGAGGGGTTGAGGAGGGAGGTTGAGGAGGGGAGTTGAGGATGGGGGGGTTGAGGATGGGGTTGAGGATGGTGGGTTGAAGAGGGAGGTTGAGGATGAGGAGGGAGGTTGAGGATGAGGAGGGAGGTTGAGGAGGGGGTTTTAGGAGGAGGTTGAGGATGGGGGGTTTAGGAGGGAGGATGAGGATGGGGGTTGAGGAGGGAGGTTGAGGAGGGGGTTGAGGAGGGAGGTTGAGGAGGGGGTTGAGGAGGTGGTTGAGGATGGGGGGTTGAGGAGGGAGGATGAGGAGGGAGGTTGAGGATGAGGAGGGGGTTGAGGATGAGGAGTGAGGTTGAGGATGAGGAGGGAGGTTGAGGATGAAGAGGGAGGTTGAGGAGGGGAGTTCAGGTTAAGGAGGGGGGTTGAGGAGGGGGTTGAGGATGGGGGGGTTGAGGAGGGAGGATGAGGATGGGGGGGTTGAGGAGGGAGGTTGAGGAGGGGGGTTGAGGAGGAAGGATGAGGAGGGAGGTTGAAGAGGGGGTTGAGGATGAGGATGGAGGTTGAGGATGAGGAGGGGGGTTGAGGAGGGGGTTGAGGATGAGGAGGGGGTTGAGGTTGAGGAGGGGGGTTGAGGATGAGGAGGGAGGTTGAGGTTGAAGAGGGGGTTGAGGATGGGGAGGTTGAGGGGGGTTGAGGATGGAGGTTGAGGATGGGGGTTGAGGATGGGGGTTTGAGGAGGGAGGATGAGGATGGGGGTTGAGGAGGGAGGTTGAGGTTGAGGGGGGTTAGGGGGGCAGGTTGAGGGGTGGGTTGAGGAGGGGGGTTGAGGGGAGGGTTGAGGATGGGGGGTTGAGGAGGGAGGTTGAGGATGAGGAGGGGGGTTGAGGAGGGGGGTTGAGGTTGAGGAGGGGGTTGAGGATTGGGGGGTTGAGGAGGGGGGTTGAGGATGGGGGGTTGAGGAGGGGGTTGAGGATAGGGGGTTGAGGAAGGAGGTTGAGAATGAGGAGGGAGGTTGAGGATGAGGAGGGAGGTTGAGGAGGGGGGTTTAGGAGGAGGTTGACAATGGGGGTTTAGAAGGGAGGATGAGGATGGGGGTTAAGGAGGGAGGTTGAGGAGGGGGGTTGAGTAGGGAGGTTGAGGAGGGGGTTGAGGAGGGCGTTGAGGATGGGGGGGTTGAGGAGGGAGGATGAGGAGGGAGGTTGAGGATGAGGAGGGGGGTGGAGGATGAGGAGGAAGGTTGAGGATGAGGAGGGAGGTTGAGGAGGGGGGTTCAGGTTAAGGAGGGGGTTGAGGAGGGGGTTGAGGATGGGGGTTGAGGAGGGAGGATGAGGATGGGGGGTTGAGGAGAGAGGTTGAGGAGGGGGGTTGAGGAGGAAGGATGAGGAGGGAGGTTGAGCATGAGGAGGGAAGTTGAGGAGGGGGTTGAGGATAAGGAGGGAGGTTGAGAATGAGGAGGGGGATTGAGGAGGGGGTTGAGGATGAGGAGGGGGGTTGAGGTTGAGGAGGAGGTTGACGATGGGGGGTTTAGGAGGGAGGATGAGAATGGGGGTTGAGGAGGGAGGTTGAGGAGGGGGGTTGAGGAGGGAGGTTGAGGAGGGGGTTGAGGAGGGGGTTGAGGATGGGGGGGTTGAGGAGGGAGGATGAGGAGGGAGGTTGAGGATGAGGAGGGGGTGGAGGATGAGGAGGAAGGTTTAGGAGGGGGGTTCAGGTTAAGGAGGGGGGTTGAGGAGGGGGTTGAGGATGGGGGTTGAGAAGGGAGGATGAGGATGAGGGGTTGAGGTGGGAGGTTGAGGAGGGGGGTTGAGGAGGAAGGATGAGGAGGGAGGTTGAGGATGAGGAGGGAAGTTGAGGAGGGGGTTGAGGATGAGGAGGGAGGTTGAGAATGAGGAGGGGGATTGAGGAGGGGGTTGAGGATGAGGAGGGGGGTTGAGGTTGAGGAGGGGGGTTGAGGATGGGGGGGTTGAGGAGGGGGTTGAGGATGAGGAGGGAGGTTGAGGATGAGGAGGGAGGTTGAGGAGGGGGGTTGAGGTTGAAGAGAGGGTTGAGGATGGGGGGGTTGAGGAGGGGGGTTGAGTTTGGTGGTTGAGGAGGGAGGTTGAGGATGAGGAGGGGGGTTGAGGATGAGGAGGGAGGTTGAGGAGGGGGGTTTAGGAGGAGGTTGAGGATGGGGGGTTTAGGACGGAGGATGAGGATGGGGGTTGAGGAGGGAGGTTGAGGAGGGGGTTGAGGAGGGAGGTTGAGGAGGGGGTTGAGGAGGTGGTTGAGGATGGGGGGTTGAGGAGGGAGGATGAGGAGGTAGGTTGATGATGAGGAGGGAGGTTGAGGATGAGGAAGGAGGTTGAGGAGGGGGATTGAGGTTGAGGAGGGGGTTGAGGAGGGGGTTGAGGTTGAGGAGGGGGGTTGAGGAGGGGGTTGAGGAGGGAGGATGAGGAGGGAGGTTGAGGATGAGGAGGGAGGTTGAGGAGGGGGTTGAGGAAGAGACACGGGAGAGAGAGGGGGACACAGAGGGCACAAGAGGGACACAGGGGGCAGCACATTTCCCACCCTCGGCTCATACTCGAGTCACTCATTTTACCCAGTATTTTGTGGTAAAATAGGTGCCTCGGCTTATACTCGGGTCGGCTTATACTTGAGTATATATGGTAAATAGAATTTAAAAAATAAATAAAAAGTATATATCAAGTATATATTGCCAGGGGGAACCAAACCTACCTCCCACCTCTGAGTCCGGGGAGATCCTCAGCCAGCCATGTCAAGATTCAAACTGTAAAACAGTAGGTTTGTTAGGGGATAGGAATACTATGAGGGGAAGCCAGGCACAGTGTCCAAATTATAATGAAAAGAGGTAAAGAGTCTTCTAGAATGTGGGAGAGTCACTCATTAATTAAAAGGTAATTTAATTTGGAAATAACCAATCGTAATTGCAGGGATTTGCAGGTCGTGCAATGTGACTTTTAGTGGCTAACACTATAAGTTGCATCAACTTGTTTTGATGCATTGATAATGAAGGGATGTGGTGGCCCAGCAGACTTATCTCAGCCGATGGATTAATTTGTTGAGCGAATACATAAGAGGTAAGTGAAAAGACTTCCTGCCATAGCAATATAATTCTAGGGCATTCCCACCAGGTATGAAAGGAGCCTACTCTAAAACAGTCCGTGCTTGGTGTTAATTTCCATTTGTAAAGTTTGTCCAGGGTATAGTATGTCCTATGGAGAACTGTAATTGAAGTCTTCATGACACTGCTTTTGAGGGAACCTTTAATTAAGTTTAACCAAGAGGATTCCCAGAGATCTTGGGGCCAATTACAGTTCAGGTCATTCTCTCAGTTATGTACATAAGTCAGATGAATGATTGTTTTGATTGAATTATTAATAAGGCTAATAATACCTTTCTTGAGAGGGGCTTTATCGCATGATTTCACTAGCCAAGAAGACCCGGTGTGCCCAGTGAAAGTTCCTGTGTCTGGATAAAATGTCTAAGGCTACGGTACGTGAAGAGTTCTTGTGGCGGAATTTGATACAGAGTATCCAGTTGATCAAACTTGACAATTTAATCATCTAGATAGCCATCACGGAGCAGGCCCGAGGTTCTCCGCCAGTTCAAAGACCGGGGCGGGGAGAATTTGCAGTGTAAGTTGTGGGTGAGGAACTAATGGAACGAGTGAGGAATATTTAGGGGCTAGTTCCCGGGCTTGACTAGGCCATTGCCAAATTGAAAGGGATTGCTTTATGAAGAGATTTAAGCATGCCCCAAGACTCTTGCAAGGGTGGGGGAGCCATAGTATAGTGTCCCAGCAGTAAGGCTGCATTTGGAAGTTTGCAATAAAGACCCACAAGGGTTGGTATGTTGTAAAGTGAGCCTGAGGGATAAAGGAAATTTGTGCAGCTTTAAAGTATAACTTAAAATTAGGGCATGATAGGCCTCCCTTTGTCTTGTGTTTAAACATTGTGCTTTTGAAGATACAATGGGATTTATTGCGCCAGATAAAGTTAAAAGTCAGACATTGAAATCTCTCTAGTTCAGGGAAGTTGATTGCTATGGGCAGGGTGCGAAATAGGTAAAAAAGTCTAGGTAAGATATTTATCTTGACCGAGTTTATATGCCCGAGCCAAGATTAATTCCCCTTGGACCAAGACTGATAATTTTATCCCATTGCTGAGTACAGCTGTGTGAAATTAGCTTTATGGAGATAATTTGTTTGACGTGTGAGGTGGATACCTAGATATTTAATATGAGAGAAAGGCCATTGAAATTAAAAATTTTGATGTAGAAACTGTAAGGCTTTTACAGATTTACTTTCAAACCCAAAATCTTACCAACATTTTCCAGGATTTGCATGAGGATTAGAACCGAGGTGACAGGTTGAGACAAGGTGCACAGAAGATCATCCGCAAATAAACAGCACTTAAGATGGTGATGGCAAGGAAGAAAGGGGGCATCTCTGTCTGGTGCCCCGCTGGATATCAATGAATTTTGGTGAATCCCCTGGCAATTTAAGAGATGCTCTGGGGTTGCAGTAGTATGTTTGGAAAAGATTCATAAATGGACCCGGAAAGACAAATTTGGTGAGAGTTTTTATAGGTAGGGCCATTCAAGCAAATCAAATGCCTTTTCAATGTAAAGTGCTAGTTGACAAGCAGGAGTCAACTAGCCCAATGGATTGAATTGTTTTGCCCAATGGATTGAATTTAGGACTCGCTGAATACTGTCTCCTGCTTGTCTATGTATCTATGTAAATAACTATGTAACTTTTTATGGCTCTTTCGTGAACCCCTCACAATGCTGATCTCTGCAGCCACATTTTGCCACATATTTGCCCTCTCACCTGCTGTGACCCCTAAATGCAGGATTTGGGACCGGTTAATAAATTATAGTTTAATAGTTATTAAGGAGGATCATAACTTCCTCATAGGAATAATTGTGGGCCCTGTGTTTCTTGTCAGCCTCATGACCAACTGACTGCACCTGGAGGGCAAGTCTCTGGGCAGACCCTGAGTCATCCCTCCTGTTCTTTCCACTTACCCCAGAGGCTTCAGCCACTGTCCCTACAGCTAGTATGCATGCACTAGGCACATCTGGATACTCCTTCTCCCCTTCCCACTAACTGCTCCCTCTTGGAATGAACAAACAGATACAACTACAGCCACACTCAGAAACTTGCACTATCACCGCCCAATACTGTGATTAACCAAATAAAAGTCTGTACATTTTTTTTTTGTGTAGGGTGCACGTTTAATAGGATAAAGTAGGTAACAAGGGGTTTTAGGTTGGGGTATATATTGGGAGTGTGTGAGATATGTGTTAAGGTAGGGTGAGAATGAGGTGTAGTAGGATAAGATAATGACAAGGTAAGGCCAAATAAAAGTGTGTATTCAATTTTAATTATATAGGGGTACATTACCTATGTGAATATTTTGCGGGGGAATTTATGTGTAAAAAAATATGTATAACTAAAGTAGAAAGCTCCTACTCTGTCTATAGCAAACTCCTATTTTCTCTCTTCAAAAAAGAGACTCTCCTCCACCCTTGTATTAGCTTAAACAGCATGGCATAGACAACCTTAGAGGGGAAAATACAGGATTATGTAGACTCAATGTTGCAATGTTTACAGACATTCTATGATTTTACTGGAGTTGCTCCCAGAAATGCTTTTGTTCCTTAGCTCTGAATGTAAGGACAGCACTTGGAAGCTATTTCTCTTACATGACAAACCCCCCTTAGCTTCTTAAATTCTCCCATGGCACCCTAACTACTTCCCTAGGGGCCCATATAAATATGTACTCTATGCCCCAATGGGGGTCCCCAAGAACCCCCATAGTCCCTAACACAAGCTGCCAATTAAATCAATTAAATAATACAATTAATAATTACTTACAAATAAAAAAAGCTAACCTGTGATTACCTGGTTGGTCTTCACTTTTCAGCCCTCAAAAAAGCAGGCACTTTCTTCTTTATTGACAAATCCATACTCTTTTTGCTTGATTAAAGCCATTCGTCCTCATCTAAAGCCTGTGGAAATGGGCATTCGCCTAAAGAAACTCACTGCTTAACTAACGGAGTGTTTCCCAGGAGCTCCCCAGTTGACAGCTTTCTGACCACTCCCTAGCCTTATATACTATTTTTATGACTTCTGACTGACTTAAATGATTGGATGAAATATAATGAAATGTGACATATATTTGAGCCAATCAGAATCCATAAAAATAGCATAACAGGGAGGAGCGTGATCAGAAAGACATTAGTTGGCAGGGTAGTTCCTCAGGAGCGCTAGTTAAGCTGTTCTTTTTTAGGGAGGTACAAGTTTTTAGGCAGGGACCCATTTCCACAGAATAAAGATGAGGACCAGGGGCATCAATCTAACAAGAAGAGGGTGATGCGTCAATCAAGATAGAATTTACAGTTTTATCAATGGCTGAAAAGTGAGGGCCAACCAGGGCATCGTGGATTATCGCTGTAGGATCATCAAATGGTAGGTAATTATAATTTTTCCCCCATACAGGCTTGTCTTTTTTATTTTCAGTAATTTTTATTTTTTATTTTATTATTTCTATTTTATTTTAAGTATTTTTTTATTGTATTGTTATTTTTTTACATTTATTTATTTCATTTATTTAATGGGGAGGCTGTGTTAGGCATTATGGAGGTTATGGTAATAGTATAGTACACCAAAGGGGTTAATAGGGACCCCTATGTTATAGTGGTTAATGTTAGGTACCATTTGGGCCCATGCTAAACCCCATGGAAATAGGATAGTATGCCTTGGGGGTCCATAGGGACCTTGTGGTAACGGTTTAATATATAGTGTCATGGGATTCCTGAAGGCTAAAAAAGACACATGCACAGGAGAGTGTTGTAAAAATATATATTTATTATATACTAGGTGCTTTTATACAGTAAGAATACTGGATTTGCATATTAGCAAAACCAATCGGATGCTGTTGTTGCTATGGAAGCGTGGCTCTAGTGCTTCCGAGTGCTGGTATAGAGCGAAATGTCACAAAGAGAGCTGGCATACATATTGTACCTGGAGCCACACGCCCACATGATTAGCTTCCTCGCTCCTGTTATGTAGGATCACAGGCGGATCAAAAAAAAATAAAAAAAAATAATAAGTATATAAAAATTATATATACCGCCTAACTGTGCAGTATTAAATAAAAACATCATACAGTGTCCCTTTAAGGAGCCTTTACGTGTCGCAGTACAAGAAAAAAATACCCAAAAGCATTTTTCAGTATTTTAATGAAAGAAAATTGAAGACTACACATCCTGAATCACAAAAGAATCCTTTCTAATTGTTTATCCAGCCATATACAACAATACTAAAGAACAATAAGTAAATCATAATACAATTACAAATACAAATACCTGCTCACACAATTAAACATTGACAACAAATGCCAAGTCACATTTAATCAGAATCCCAGGGGTTAACTCCTATCCATCTTCCCTACAAGTACATTCTCCCATCAATAATTCTGTCTGAGCATTCAATGTGTATCCCCTGATATTTAATACTATGTAATAAGTGTGAAGTTAATATACTAGTATCACAAACTGATCATCATCTCATCACTGACTTGAATGGGAATTGCATGGAAAGATGCTTACCTAAACCAGTAACACATTGAAGGAAAACTATTACCACATATGTACATAGATACAATCATTATTTTTATAGAATAATATAATATACATGCAATCAGTATTAAATTACTGTTTACAGTAATTTCTTCTATATAAGCCTGAACTAACAGTGTTGAAAACACACTGTAAAAAGGTAATATAACTGTTGACCAGAAGAGGGAGACATTTAAGTGGGGACAATATGAACTTCTGGATCACTGCCTTGTCATGGTTAAAGGGCTTCTGTACCTCAATGAAGCTGTGAGCTATACCATGTAGGGCCACCCAATATGTGCAGGACATAGCAGAGAGTTCAGACAAATTGTGGTCCACTGGAGAAGGAACTGGCAATTCACTGTGATTTATAGGGTCACAACTTAACAATAACAATCTAATTATTTGGAGTTTTTAAAATAAACACAGTATTTACATTTTCACTTTTATATGCAATTATTACTGGAGGATTCCCTTTTCTTTATTAAGTCTGCTTTTTGTAGCTACTGACTCTGAATTGTGTGCCATTGCAAACAAATGCGCTTTGCATTAGAAGTAATTGGAGCACTGGCGGATGTATGTGTCTATATTCATTGTACGAATAGAAAATACTAGTTTATTCAAATTCTCCCCCCTACTCAGGAAGTAAGTCACTGGAAAGTAAAATAACCAATTCCAAAGTAGAAAAAGTGCATGTAAAAATAATAAGTTAGAGGCTGTATAATTTTTTTTTTTTTACATCCTAAAAATATGTTATTGATTCTTAAGTGTAGGATACTTTACATTTTTAACCACAATGGTCCTTTAAAAATTAGGATTCTCATGGTATAAAATTATTTTAGACACCGGGTGATCTGTACAGTTCCCTGTGTATGGGCCAATACTGTGTGCTTAGCTCAAGCAGTTCTTTAACTCTTTAGGATGAGTTCATCTTAACATCTTAAGTGCCACAGACTCAAAAATAGTTTAAGAGCTCAGAGGCCAAACACGTTTTCAATGTTGTTTGTTATGCATATGTTTATGCACAATCTGTGTGAGCATTTTTCTATTAATATTTGTGAAAACTATGTACTGTCAATCTGTGTTGGTTCAGCTTTTTATTGGTTTAATTGATTTTGATGTATATGTCATGAGTAAGTAAAAATGGAATTACATTTGTAAAAAAAAGATTTACATAAATGTTTTACTTGGTTTCATTTACAAAATGAATAATGTAATTGTAAGTTTTAAAGTTATAAAGTTATTAGGCAGGCTGGAGGTGTTGAACATACTGGTACCGAATGTATATGGTTTTGCATGTATTTGTAGCCAACATTGGCCAAAATATCCCTCACACAGTTATTGGAACAAAAATACAACACTAAATATGAAAGACAAAGATCTTTTGAGTTCCCAGTATCCCTATGTTAATAGATTATCAGAAATGCGTACTGAACACAGACCTTGTAAAACTTTAATGGTATTTACCGGTATTTATGTATTTATGTATTTGGGCACCTGAGGAACTAATGTAAATCCAACATACAGAGAAAGACAAGATATCATTTCATACCATACTTAACAAACATTTTTTTTGTTTTTTTGTCTGGTTGCTGTCTGAGAAAGTCACAACCAAATATCAAATGCAAACTCTAGTTAACTAGGGAGAAGGGTAGCAGTCCACCCACTCAGGTGGCATCTATCTGGAGGAATATTGTCCCATAGAACAAATATTAGATATTCACACTGGCCTAGACTAAGCACTTTAGGCTTCTCTTTCTCTCTCTTATCCCCCTGGGGCCCCTTCGGACTCCACACATTATGTTCCCTGCTCCTCCTGGCCCCACTTTTTATATATATACTAGCGACTTGCCCGTCAAAAAATGACGGCAATAAGATTGTAAGGCAGGTAATGTTGTTTGCGTGCAAAATGTACTTTGTTGGTGTATCAAGATCCTTCGGCACTCATTGCGAGCCTTGCGCTGAGCACCTTCGGCGCTCATTGCGAGGCTCTTGGTTGTTTGTGTGCTATGAGCAGCGTTTGTGTTTTTTTTTGGTATGGCAATAAATAATTAATAAAATAAGAAATTAATATACTTTACCTATTGTGAAGTAATATATGCAGGAAGCATTGTGTTGAAGAGCTGGCAATCTGTTTTCATGTTGCTGCATCATCAGTGCTGTGGAGCTGCTGTGTAAGCGTCATGAATGTGTGCAGTGTAATAGTGTGCGTGTGCAAGGCAAATCCGTTAGGGTAGCTGTGTACTTCCGGATTGTATAAGTTAGTGTTCTAAAATGGCGCCTAATGTGTGGTATGCGGCTGTGGCTGATTTAGCATCCTTGTTTTCCGACTTTTTCGGTAAATCCGTAGGTGTTTGGTGGTGTTTTGCGTTTTTAGGGTCCTTTAGCCTCATTTTTGTTTTGTTCGGCTGCCATTTTCTCTCTCGCCTAGGTGATTTGTGGGTGTCTAAACTACGAAATTTGGACTTAACTCGAGGTGTAACTTCACTTGCAGAGGTCCGGGGTGCCGCCCCTTTGCTGTGGGTAAGCTTTTTATGTGTTTGTTGTGTGTATTTATTGTGTTTCTAATGTTTTTGGGGTTGCAGGGGTTGCGTCCTTGTTTTCGGATCTCGTACGTCTTTTTCGGAAAATCCGTAGGAGTTTGGTGGTGTTTTGTGTCTTTAGAGTGCTGTAACCTCGTTTTCTTTTTTTTCGGCTGCCATTTTTTCTCTTGCTTAGGGGATTTTCAGGTGTCTAAACTCTTTTATTTGGAGTTAAATTGAGGTGTAACTTCAGTTTTCGAGGTCCTGGGTGCCCCCCCTTGCTGTAGGTAAGCTTTTTATGTATTGGTTGTGTGTATTTATTGTGTTTCTCATGTTTTCATGTGTGCAGGTTTCGGGCAGTTTTTGCGAGGTCATAATGGGTCGTAACGCGTCTCGTATTTTTGTTTCGTAACTCTGTAAATCTTGCGAGGTCCGCAGTTGCTGGCAAGGAGCGCCTTTGCAACTATATATGTGATATATGTATATATATATATATATATATATATATATATATATAGTTAATATGTACCCTTGTCCCTCCACCCTTTCCCCTCCTGCCCCCAACTCCCACCTCGATGCTTCCTGGCACCCACCTTGGCTTCTTTGTCCTCACCAGCCCTCCCCCTGAATTGCCTTGTCTTTGCGCTATCTTCTAGCTGGGGCAGGGAAATCTGAATGACGTCACACACACACATGACATCAATTGGGATTCCCTGCACTGGGATTCCCTCCACTGGAGGCAATACAGTGCAGGGGCTGGTGAGGACAAAGAAGCCCAGGTAAGTGTCAGGAAGGATCAAAGTGCATGGGCACGGTGGGGGGAGCCACGAGGAGCATAGGTAAGGGGCCAGGAGGGCCCAAGGGCAAATTATCTATATATATACTGTACATAAATGCAACTTTTCATCTTGAGTTGTAGTTACTCTTCATAATGCTACAGTGTTTTTATGCTACAACATGTTGTTCGCTTGAAATATTTGTACCGAAAAAATTAAAATTGTATATCCTATAGTATTGGTATTCGTCGGTATTGTGATAGCCATGGAAAATCAAGAAACAGAAAATATCACTGGATGGGTAGAAAACACTCTTGTCAGAAAGCCCATCAGCTACATTCAGGACACCGCTGACCTGCCTAATTAGGCAGCAGTAGGCACATCCCAGAAGGAACCATTCTGGCCATTATGGATGTTGGAGTCCTCTATACTAACATCCCTCATGAAGAAGGTTTAGCAGGGAGTGTAAATATCTGACCCAATCAGACATAGCCACAGTACCATAACTAAAATAAATGTCACACTCACCCGTAATTATTTCACATTTGAGTAAGCATTCTACTTACAGCAGATGGATTCCAATATGCCAATGTCTCCATAGCAAAACTAGTGGAGGAATTTATGCTATGTAAGATCTTTCTAATGTTTTATTGAGACTACCCAGTATTCCTGTATTTGCAACACCTGTCTACTGATACATTTTTTCTCACACTAACTATTCCTAAAAGCTAAATATAAATATAGTTTCCAGCTTCATTTGTTAACTTTAGTCAAATGAAGGAGCCTGTTTCTGCTTTGAAAGCTTTTTTATTTAACTCGTTTAGTTAATTATATCATATCTATTAAACAAGTTAATTGTACTTGGCACTAATGCAATTCTCACATTAACAGTAACATCTGAAGCATTATTTGTGCTTAACATATCATATACATAATTACATTTCTGATTTTTTTTTCTGTAGTTTTTAATAAAAAAAACATGAAAATAAAAGTAAATAAATACATAACAAAAAGATTCTCTCTAATGAATATTTTAGTACACTAAAGAGTGACATGTTTATAAATTATCTTCGTAACTTCTATTTCTTATACACTAAGGGCCTGATTCAATTGCCCAATTAGTACATTTATACACACTTAAAATCCACTCTTAATATTGCTATATATTTGGCAAATATTACGTATTGGCACTAATTCATTTTAAAGTCAATAGAATGCATATAAACATTTATAAAAAAAAACACCCCGAACCAAATTTATGAGTTCTAGGCATTTGCAAGTAGCTAATGGAATATGGCCGTAAGACTGGAAGAAAAAGTCGTTGAGCACCATCTCATCTCACATAAACTATTTGTTAATCTATAAAACACAATGCTAATAATTCTGTACCATTGCAATAAGAGGATTATTTCAGTATTCATAATGCATTTAGTAAGATATGGCTCCTGTGACAAAACCCTGTAAAACATACCATGCATGGTTGGTATTTTGGGCAAGAGTTACAGTTTATAGTAATTCCATGGGTTCAAAATTTCTTTCACATAAAATATTTTGGCCTTGTTTTATAATATTATTAGTAAATTATTACATTTTGATTAAACCAACACACTCACATTTTATACATTTTCTCAACCTCTCCTTGACTTATTTATGTTGTTCTAAATCTGATTTCTTTACATCTAGAAGGTTTACACAGATGTAAATAAATCAAATTATCAGGCAGTGTACATAAGAGAAAAACAGGAAGTTAGGAGTTGGTACCTGAAACCAATAGATTACCTGCCTGATGGCTTAATAATAGCAAGTTATTTTAAAATTGAACACAATATTAAAATAACAAGGAAACAAAAAATTAAAGAACATAAGCGAAAAAATTTGAACCTATAGCATTCAAATTAAAAACCCACATAAGCTCAACCAAAGCTTCAGTGACAGACACATTTTGCTTAACATAAGGATCTGATTGACTATAAATAAGTACAGTCTGAAAAAAATAAAAAAATAAGCTGGGAGTATAAAATGTTATCAATTAACTCACCTATTTATAAAAGTTTAATGAGATTTAAATCTTCTTACCTTGGTATTGGTCAGCCTGGTATTGGTGACATCAGACATAGGAGGTCTCTGGATTCTTCTATCAATGGGGCATACAAGGTTACCTTTTAGTTTAATTTATGATACGCAGATATTGCAGCTTTTAATATTTTATATTTCACTTTCACTTTATATTTCACTAAAAGGATTAAATATTATATGGTATTATCCATGTAGTGTCATGAAACTAAGGCTCACTATGTCTATTATTTATATATACTACCACAATCAACTAAATGGGGTTGAGTATCCATACCTCTATATATCTATCTATATATATATATCTATCTATATATATATATATATATATATATATATATATATATATATATAAAAATGTGTGTGTGAATATATGGTGCAGAGAAGTAAGTGTGGTGATCGCCCAGTAGTCACTCTTCATATGTACCTTGTCTATTTTGCGGAAGTCTATTTATTCTGAATCTGTTCACTGCTATTTATAGACCATACATAGAGATGAAGTGTATAACATATGCACGTGGCCATCTGTACAGAAAATCTCCGTTATATGACTGTACTGCCGTGTGATGAAAACATCTGTGCGATCCTCAATGGCATATGGAACAGGAGCTTGCTCTATCTGTTCTCCTGAGAAAAAGGTAAAGCCGCAGAGTGTCTGTTAAGGTCTCCACGTGATAAACAGAATAAAACATTAAAAGAAAACCTTTGTAAACGGATTTCATTTCTTAACTACTTGAAGATTTATTAGTAACGTGCTATAGTATTTTTAGCACATTGTAGCAACTTAGTGCTAGTAGTGATAAGTATAACGGAGGCCTTTGAGATTTAAATAAATCTCAAGCACATTTTCTATTTATTTAACTATTAACCGGTAAAAAATAAAACAAGATACAGAAATTATTTTCTTACATGTTTAAGTTATGGTATTACAGATTTTGCAGAACTGGTGCACCTATTTGCTTTACATGGATGTCATGATATTGTAAGTAAAAAATGTATTGTTATAATAGTTATATATTTACATACTATGAGCCTCACATCTGTAGTTGGGAAGCTTTTAGAAGGGTTAATAAGGGACAGTATACAAGCATATGTCTATTTGAACAAGATCATAAGTAGCAGTCAACATGGATTTATGAAGGATAGGTCGTGTCAGACCAATCTAATTAGTTTCTATGAGGAGGTTAGTAGGAACTTGGATCAGGGCAACTCAGTGGATGTAGTCGTTTTGGATTTTGCAAAGGCTTTTGATACAATGCCACATGGGAGACTTTTGAGCAAACTAAGGGATACAGGAATTACAGAAAATATTTGCTCATGGATCGAGAGCTGGCTAAAAGACAGAAAGCAAAGAGTCATTGTAAATGGAACATACTCTGATTGACTAATGTGGTAAGTGGGGTTCCTCAAGGTTCATTATTAGGTCCTCTCCTTTTTAACATATTTATTAATGACGTTGAAGTAGGACTCGAAAGTAGTGTCTCCATTTTTGCTGATGACACTAAGTTGTACAAGGTAATTAAATCAGATAATGATGTACTTTCCCTACAAAGGGATTTGCATAAATTAGAGAAATAGGCGGCTAAATGGCAGATGAGATTTAATACAAATGAATGTAAGGTTACGCATTTGGGAAGGAAAAATTGCCATGTAATTTATAATCTTAATGGAGCAAATCTAAGGGTATCTGATATTGAAAGGGATTTGGGAGTATTTGTGGACAACCACCTAGGTAGCAGTGCTCAATGCCAAGCAGCAGCTGCAAAGCCAAGTTAAATATTAGCATGTATTAAGATGGATATAGAAACAAGGGAAATATAATTCCCTAGTATGCCCTCATTTGGAATATGAAGCACAATTTTGGACACCGCTTCATAAAAAGGACATTTTAGAGCTGGAAAAAGTACAGAGAAAGGCAACAAAACTAATAAGGGGAATGGAGGGGCTAAGTTATGAAGAAAGACCAACCAAATTAAACTTATTTTCCCTTAGAAAAAAGGCGTCTACGAGGGGATATGATTATCCTATATAAATACATCCAGGGTCAATATAAGGCTTTGTCAAGTGAACTTTTAGTTCCAAGAGATTTTCATCTGATAAGAGGACATCCTTTGAGGTTAGAGGAAAAAAGATTTCACCTTAAAGAAAGAAAAAGGTTCTTCACAGTTAGGGTGGTTAAACTGTGGAATTCTCTACCAAAGGAGGTGGTGACAGCGAATTCGATAGATAACTTTAAAAAGGGGTTAGATATATTTTTGAATAAAGAGGGCATTCAAGGTTATCCTAGATAACTAGTGAAGGGATATTGATGCAGGGAGAAATTTGATCGCCAGTCTCTGGAGTCAGGAAGGCTTGTTTTCCCCTTATGAGACAATTGGCAAAGTTTCAATGTTTGTTTTTTTCTGTTTGCCTTTCTCTGAATCAATTATCAATTATTAACAAATAGTCCACATATTAAAAGGATCAGAAGACATCTAAAAAGGTTGACTTGATGGACTAACAGTCTTTAGTCAACCTCAAATACTATGTAACTATGTACTATCATAACACACAATAATAAATAAGATACTATAACTGGTTAATGATTTTGTTATAGTATGTTTTCCTACACTGATGTCTATTTGGGATTATTATTGAAAATTACATCTCTAAACCTTACAAATGCCAAATATCAAACAGAAATATATAGATTAGGAGTGGGTATAGGGTATTGCAGTTTGAGACTTTAAGAAAGCAAAGCCAGAAAATGGAGTCTCATATAACACACACAAGAATATAGAATATAAGCTCAGTAATGATAACATAAGGCCCTAACCTTGAATGCACAAGCCAAAGAAAAATAAAGAAGAAAAGAGAGGAATCTGCAATGCAAAGATGGGAGAGCTATTTATTTCCAAACTATTTAAGTAGACTGAGATGTCTCATTTGGTGAAGAGCTGTGATGGTGGGTCAGGGAATCTTATTTTAATTTCAATATCTGTTAAAATGCTTATGTATTTTTTTTTACTAACAGTCAGAGCACCACGAGTGATCCAGTTCGATGACTTTTAAGTCGTAAAAAAAAGGATAAATAATTTATTATGGTTTAAACATGTGAAGTTTAAAATTAAAAATTAAACTAGAATAACATAAAAATAATTGAATTGTATACATCATAAAAACAAATTAATTAGGAAGTTGTAGATAATATAATGAATACAATATATATATATATATATATATATATATATATATATATATATACTTATAAATATAAAGTCTATATAATTGATATATGTATATAAAGTATATATAACTATTAATTATATATAAAGTATTAGTTCATGGTTGAACAATTGTTATCAAGAGATTATTATTAATAAAGGATTATCAGATTATTGATGTCACTATTATTGCTATATTATCTATTTTAACTGCAAGTTATGCTTTTGTATTTTCCCCCTTGGGATTTAGTTATTTAAATAATGTTAGAAAGGTTACGTTCTGAAATTCCACTTTGAGGCAAGCTAAGTATGTTTTAGCCAGGGGATGTTTCTGTAAGTTTCCTTATGACACGTTTTAATAGCAGAAAGACATCTGTTGTTTAGTCATTCAGTCATGTCCAAATCTCTGTGACCTCATGGACTGCAGTACACCAGGCACATCTGTCCGCCACTGCCCATCTGAGCTCCATCAAGCTCATATTAATTGCTTCAATTATCTCATCAATCCATCTCCGTCTCTGCCTTTCCCTTCTTCGAGTGCATTTACTATGATCACAGTCTTCTCTAGGGAATTCTGTCTTCTTGTGATTCAGCCTCATGATTATACCTTCCAGTGAACAGTTTGTCTTGATTTCCTGAGGTACTGACTTATTGGATCTTCTTGCAGTCCAAGCGACTCTAAGCAGTTTTCGTCAATTGTATGACTTTCAGCCTTCTCAATGGTCCAGCTCTTCCATCCATATGTTACTACTGGGAATACCGTAGATTTTACTATGCGGACCTTTGTTGATAACGTAGTATCTTTACTTTTTATTAGCTCATCCAAGCTTGGCATAGCTTTCATTCCCAGAAGCAAACATCTTTTAATGTCATGGCTGCAGTCACTATTTGAAGAGACCTTAGAATCCAGGAATATAAAATCTGTCACTGCCTCCACTTCTTCCCAATCTACTTGCCAGGAACTGAGATTGCCATTTGCCATGATCTTTGTTGTTTTAATGTTGAGCAGCAGGCCAGCATTTGCACTCTCGTCTTTCACCCTCATCAGTAGGTCCTTTAGTTTCTTCTCACTTTCAGCCACATTTTTTATATTTTTATACTGCCCTAAATACACAGTGGTGTTTTGAAGGAGGAAAAAAAGCAATTATCAAATTGCTAATTTGATGGCATTTTCATAGGGAACAAACCAGCTCAAATTGCCTATCCCAAGCAGATTGTTTACACATACAACAGATATAATCAATAATATTGCAGTGTATTTTTACATAATATAGAAATAAGTAAAACACAATGATATCCAAAGTAATAAAATTATTTCATTACGCTTTTAGGGAGTACTTGTTACAGGGAGGCTTGGTATTTGGATAGGAACAGGGAGAAGAACAGTGTATAGCAGAATAACACTATTTAAGAGATACTGGTCAGCTGCTGTCAATTTGATCACCTACAGATATGTTAAACCTCATTCTCCAGCTTTCTATAGTATGTTGTTAGGCTAAAAACAGCTTTATAGCTCCTTACCATTTTAGTCAATATTTTTTAATTCCGATATCACAAAACAGAAGCCATCAGATATCAAGATGAATAAGCTTCAGGGATATGTAAGTGAGCTGGATTTCAAATGTTTCCTAATAAACAGCTACTGATTAAAATAAAAATATGTATTATATGGAAAAGTTGAATGTACTTACGTATTTATACGCTAGATACTGATTTGTGGATGTGCACACCCCTAAGAAGCTTACATAAAGTGTACCCTGCAGGGTACAGTGTGTGACCTCTAAAGGAAATGATGGTTGCTGGGGTCACAGCTGAAATTGCCCATAAGAAGACAAGCAGAGAGAAAAAAAGACAGCAGCTGCCAGATTGTGATACAAATGTTTCAGTTTGATTGGCCAAAACTATTTTTTTCAAATTCTATACCAGTTTAGCCTGGGTTTGGAGTGTGTTAACCCTAAGTTTCAACTGACATAAATTAAAAGATATTTTAAGGTAAATGTTTAAATATTTATTTTGGTATTTTTTCATGCAAATTTTCTTTTCATACACTACTTATTCTACTCTATCAGATGCACTCATAATCCAGCTCACTTATATATCCCTTTAAGCACACCTGTATATAGGCTTTATAGTGAGAGTTAACCATAGTTGATGTTGTTCATTGTTGTTGGCAAAATATAATTTGTATTTCTCTGTGGTCTTCAAGGTGATGAGACACTTGAGACGATTGAAGTTAGGTGTTTAAAGAGCCACAACTGTATATACTGTTTTACCTACGCTATTGTTGAGAAATACAGTATGTTGCTTTTGGACAAACAATGGAATACCTCTGGTTTGCCAGTGTGGATTTCTTTCTGTGTTTTTAAATTCAGTGCCTTGCAAAAATATCCCTGGAATTAACATGGATTGTTTGAGGATTTGCATCATTTAATTTAAAGCCCAACTCTATGGAGCATACGGCTTATTTTCATCCTATGTACAGATACTCAAGTCTCTGCTGTGGAACTCTGCAACTCTTCCGGGGTTACCTTAGGTCTCTGTGCTGCCTCTCTGATTAATGCCCTCCTTGCCCGATCCGTGCGTTTTGGTGGGCGGACGTCTCTTGGCAGGTTTGCTGTTGTGCCATGTTCTTTCCATTTGGTTATTATAGATTTGATGGTGCTCCTGGGGATCATCAAAGATCTGGATATTTTTTTATAACCTAATCCTGACTTGTACTTCTCAACAAAATTTTCCCTTACTTGTTTGGAGAGTTCCTTGGTCTTCATGTAAGTGTTTGGTTAGTGGTGCCTCTTGCTTCGGTGTTGCAGCCTCTGGGGCCTTTCAAAAAAGGTGTGTATATGCAATGACAGATCATGTGACACTTAGATTGCACACAGGTGGACATCATTTCACTAATTATGTGACTTCTGAAGGTAATTGGTTGCACCAGAGCTTTTTATGGGCTTCATAACAAAGGGGGTAAATACATATGCACAAGCCAATTTTCTGTTTTCTATTTCTAAAAATTAGATTTTTGTATATATTTTTCTTTCTCATTTCACTTCACCAACTTAGGCTATCCCTGGCCCCAACAGGAAAGGGAAGGTTTTTATTTTTGGTTAGAATTGCAGTGGTGGACACTGAGGTGTCTAATAGCAATATATGTTTATTTTGTGGTGTTAAATAGTTGATTTATATTCATGTTGTGTATGGAGTGCATAATTGTGCAGGCCGACAAAAAAACATTTACCATATATTAGATAATTCCTGTTTTATTTAGGAAATAAAACTTTGTTATCCTAATTGATGATGTTTTGAGAAGGAGAAATTATATTAGATAATAATAGAATCACAGTGGTGAGAGAGGAGAGAGAGGTGTAGTTTTGGAAACTAAATGTACAAATCCTATGATGCTTTGCTTCAGAGACTGTTGTACCTGCCTCTGATTGGCCACAATAAATTATGAATTTTATGCTAATTTTAGCAGGGATTTTCAGGGTGTGTAACTCTTCAAATCAACTACTCATTTTGTTTTTTCACCACTGAGTCTCCTCAGTTGTATTCATAATCCATAAAACCTAAATATGCCTTTAAAGGACTGTGATGATCTAGGGGTAAGGGCTATTACTGGTAAGGGCCAACTGCTTTAGACTACAGGTTAACTACCCACAAGAACCATTTGGGTTCTTGGAAATCTCGGCACCAGCACCCTGAAATCTGGCTTCTGTATCAGTCGTGTCTCTCCATCAGGAATCAGCACATCCAGGAGTCTCAGTGACCTTCCTGTGGTAGTGACCAGGCAAGTTACCCGTGGAAATAGGCTAGCCAAAAATAAAGAAATAATAATCTAAACTAAAAAAAAGAGCCACTTTATCGGATGAAAAGAGTATCTCAACCACTTGTCAATTAAATTCCATTCTGAATTCTGATAAGCTAAATGTGTTAGCATTTATTATTATTGTCATTGTTATTATTATTCCTTTTTTTCTAATGCCCCAACATATACTGTGGTGCTATAAAGGGGTAAGTTCAGAAGATTGAAAACTCGCAAACTTAAAAACTAAAGGGTATGGGTGAGGTATAAAAGGATGATAGATAGGTTGTGTATATTAATGCCAAAGGTGATAAGCTTCTTTAAATAGATGTTTTTTTAGTAAGGTTTTGAGGTAGGAGGATAGTCTAGTAGAGCGGTGCAAGGAGTTCCAAAGAGGGGCAGCATGGGAAAGTCCTGAAGGTGTCAGTGAGAGGAGGTAATGAGAGAGGAGGAAATAGCAGAAGGAAGGGACAGTTTGGGGAGTATTTAGAGATGAGAGCAAAGACATAAGGGGGTGCACTGTTGCTGAGGGCTTCGAATGTTAGAGTAATGATTTCAAATTTTATTCTGGAGGCTATAGGAAGCCAGTGAAGTGACTGACAGAGAGGAGCTGCAGACACCGATCATTGAGTTTGGTAGATGATGGGTGGTGGGAATGCCAGCAAGGAGAGAGTAGAGAGCAGAGTAGAGTAGAGAGCAGTAGATATGAAAGATATGAAAGAGTGGATTAGAATTTTAGTGGAAGTGATGATGGCTTTGTCAACAGTAATAGATATATGTAGAGTGGAAGCTGTAGTAGAGGATGGGAAGATTAGGAGCTCAGTGTTTGAGATGTAGAGTTTGAGTTGATGTGTGGACATACAGGAAGATATGCTAGACATGCAGTTGGCCAGTTGTGCTAGAATAGAGTGGAATAGATCTGGTGCTGAGAGGTAGAATTGAGTGCCATCAGCATGTACATGATATTGAAATCCGAACAATTTATTAGGGTACCGAGGGAGGAAGTATAGATGAGAAAAGGAGGGGGTCTAAGCAGTGGAGGGCCCCGGTGCAAAAAGAAATTTGGGTCCCCCCACCCAGGACAGTGCAGGTGCATTTGTTTTGCACTTCCCGGACCCCCTCCAGTATCAACTCATACAGTAGATAGGCTGCACTTTGGGGCTTACAGACACAGGCTTCACATTGACATTTACAGACACAGGATGCAGATTGGCCCTTACAGGCATAGGTTGCATACTGGCACTTAGATTTAAAGGCTGCAGTTTGCCTCCTACAGACACAGGCTGCAGATTGCCTTTTACAGACATAGGATGCACACTGGCTATTACAGACACAGGATGCAGTTGGCTCTAACAGACAGGATGTTTGTCACTACAGACACAGGTTGCATATTGGCAATTAGAGGCATAGGATGCACATTGGCACTTACAGTTTAAACCTGCAGATTGGTTCTTACAGGCACAGGCTACAGATTGCCTCTTACAGACACAGGATGCAGATTGGCACATACAGACATGATGCAGATTTGCACTTACAGACACAGGATGCAGATTGACTCACAGACACAATGTTGCACATTAGCTATTACAGACAAAGCATGCAGATTTGGGGGCCGCGAGGGGCCACAGGGGGAAGTGCGGAGCCACATGAGGGCCAAGCTGGCTGGGGTCGGTCTGATGAGGAGCGAGAAGGGTGAAGGGTTGGCTGAAAGGGGGCTGGGGGTTGGCTGAGGGGGCCGCATAGGGGCAAAGGAAGGCAATTTCAGGGACCGCACTGCCCCCCCCCCTCCCTAGATCAGTGTCTCTGTGCATTGCACCGGCTACACCGGCAGTAGCTCCGCCCCTGGGCCTAAGACTAAACCCTGGCGTACCCCAAAAGTCAGAGATCGAGGCGAAGAAGAGGTACTACTAAGTGATTAATCTTCAAGTATGATGTGAACGATGAGAGAGCAGTGTGGTGGATGCCAAGGGAGCAGAGAATTTGGTTAAGAAGATTGTGGTCAACTGTGTCGAAGGCAGCAGAGAGATGTAGGAAAATTAGGATTGAGAAATGACCCTTTGACTTGGTGGTGAACAAGTCATTAGTGGCTTTTATGAGGGCTATTTCTGTGGAGTGTTAGAGTCAGATTGGAAGGGGTCATGGAGTGAGTTGGAGGAAATAAATTGTGCAAGGCAATTGTAAAGAAATCGCTCAAGCAGTTTGGAAGCCAGGGGAAGTAAAGAAATAGGGCGATAGATTGAGAAGATGAGTCAGATGAGGGTTTCCTAAGAATGGGTGTGATTATGGCATGTTTTAAAGATTACGTACATTTACCTGTGTTAATCGAAGGTTTGAATATATGTGTGAGGGCTGGGATAAATGTGGTGAGATGAGGGATAAGTTGTGAAGGAATAGTTGTTAGGCAAGGGGATGATAGTCTACAACAGACCTTGGTTTGTTGAGAGGAGGTTTGTTAGGGTCTAGCTGAGAGGAGAGCTTGATTTGGATGTTTTCAAATTTATTTTTAAAGTGGGTGGCAAAGTCTTCAGATGTGAGAGGAGTCAGGAGGTGGGGGTGGAGTCGAGATATTTTAATGTGGTGAAAGAATATGTGTGCTTGGAGAACAGATTTGATATTAATAATATAAGATGGCGCTGTTTATCAAGATTGGGGGCAAATAAACTTGTAATGGAGGAGGTCATCGGAAGTGCCTGGATTTCCTCCATAGTCGTTTAGCAGTGCAGGAGCACCTCTGGATATAGCATGTTTGTGTAGTGTGCCATGATTGTGGACAATAGTTGGGTCATTTGCCTGTTATGGGGGCAAGTGTGGAGGATAGAATATTGTGATATTAGGAGGTGACAGTGTCAGGGCAGGTCAGGGAGGTAAGGGACAGAGAAGAGAGTGTAGTACACTGGAAAGGTGTTGTGGGTTGAGTGCTTAGCTTTGGGGGAGATGGTTGTGCAGTGATTCCAAATGTAGAGAGAGACAGCCCATGGCAAATATGGACACTCAGGTGTGGGGGTGAATCTTGTGCAGTGGCGCCAAATGTAGAGAGAGAGACAGGCCCAGAGCAAAGATGGAAGCTTAAGTGTTTGGGAGATGGTTTTGTGGAGGTGCCAAATACAGAGAGAGACAGGCCTACAGCAAAAATAGAGGCTTAGGTATGGTGGAGATATTTGTGCAGTGGTTCCAAATGCAAAAAGAGACAGGCACAGAGCAAAGATGGAAGCTTAGGTGTGGGGGATATAGTTGTACAGTGGTTCCATATGCAGATAGAGACAGGCCCAGAGCAAAGATGGAGGCTCAGATGTGGGGGAGATAGTTGTACAGTGGCTCTAAATGCAGAGAGAGACAAGAACATAACAAATATGGAGTTTTAGATGTGGGGGAGATAGTTGTGCAGTGGTTCCAAATGCAGAGAGAGAGACAGGCCCAGAGCAAAGATGGAGGCTCAGGTTTGGGGGAGGTGGTTGTGCAGTGGTTCCAAATTCAGAGAGAGAGAGAGAGAGACAGGCCGAGAGGCACTCCATTCTTTCAATTTGTTATTACTGCATTTGGTCCTATTAAAAATATGTTGGCGCATTACAAATAAAAGATAATAATAATAGAGCAAAGATGGAGGCTTAGTTGTGGGTGAGATGGTTGTGTAGTGATTCCAAATGCATAGAGATATAGGCCCAGAGCAAAGATGGAGACTGTGAGAAAGAATAATAATAGTAGAATAATAGTAGGAGCCAGACAAAGTGCATGCTTTTTTTAAGCAAAAACTTTACATATAATCTTACTTTAAAAAGAGAGATGGCTAAACAAAGTTTCTTGTCCCACCAATTGTTATTAACTCTTTTCACACCAGTGATCAAACTATGCTGACAGGAGGAGGAACGGTCTTCTTCTGTATGAGTATGTTCACAGTCTGGTGGTCATAAAGTATAAGAACAATCCCCTACACAAAATATTTCCCTTGAAAGGGAACAGTTTAATCAGTAACCTCAGGAGATGTGGGTTCTGGCCAATAACTTTGTTCAATGGGTAGTGGATAGAGTATGACGTTTATTTGCTGCACATTAAATTACGTTTTTAAATAAAAGTTTTAAATCAGTTTGCTTAACACATATTTTTGCATCTTACCTACTGTCTATGAATACTTACTATTAAACTAGAAAAATGTATTTAAAGAGGCTCTTTAATAAAATAGCATGTAGCTGCCAAGTATGGATTGACACACATTTGAAGCAATTTGTTCTGGTTTTAAATTGTGTTACATATGACTAGGATGCTTTTTTAATACACTAGATTGACCAATAGTCAAATTTTAGGTTTGTTTTTCATCAAAAACTCAAATATATATCACGTACATACTTAAACAAGTGTGTCTAAAACTGCGCCAAAACTTTTGATTGTTCCTCTCCAACCGCTACAAAAAGCATCTTATCCGGGCTTTCAATGCATAATTATGGCTTACCTTAGTCTTTTCAAATACGGCTTTAGATGAAGCTTTTTATAGCTTGGTAATCTAAAGCTGCATCTGTGTGTGTTTACAGACAAGGTACCGGCTGTTGATATTGTGAAGATTTGAGACTTCAGAAGGCTGTAAAAATAGTATGTTTACAGAGTCACATGCAAGGACTTAAGTGTTGTAACATATAGTATTAACCAGGATAAGTGTATTATATTGATACACATAAAATAAACTATATTAACATTATTTTCTAAAACAGAGATTCTTGTTATCTCCAAAGCACATGTAGAAACCAACAGAGTGATTGGGACAATAAGGAGTTGCAAAATGGCGACCAGTGCCTGTGAATTGACATGCAAGTTAATTTGTAGAATAAAGATATACATTTAAACTGAGTAAAAGTTTGGGCATATTTTATATCACTATATTGGAAATAGCTCAAATTCAAGGTATTGGGAAAAAATCTATAAATTTGGTCTGCTCACAAATATCACATATATAGTTGTGAGCATACGAGTTGTTGCTAATGCTTGCGGGCACGGTGCAGCGAGTCGGCAAGAACTGCGTCCCTCGCAAAGCGAGGGGCCGCATTTGCGGAGGTGGAGGCCCAAAGGCGCCTCACACGCGGTTAACAAGCACGACAAATGCGTCCCATACGCACGACTTAGAAAAAAAAAGCAACTGCATCCCTCGCAAAAAAATACGGGACGCGATACGACCCATTCCGAACACGCAAAAAACGGAAGAAAACGGTGCGCATGAAAACATAAGAAACACAATAAATAAAATCAACAAACACATAAAAAGCTTACTTACAGCAAGGGGGGCATCCAGCACCTCGAAAAGTGAATTTACACGTCCATTTAAGTCCAAAAAAATTAGTTTAAACTGGCGAAAATCACCTAAGCAAGAGAAAAAATGGACGCCGAACAAAATGAAAACGAGGCTACAGACGCAACAATACTACAGTGACTCGCAAAACTGAAACACATACTATGCGGCACGTACCACACTGATATTAACAACCATTTTGAAAACTACTACGCATAAAATGGCGGATGGAACGCAAATTGTAAGCTGGAACGCAAATAGAGGTAAGCTATAATATATTACATTTTATTATCAAGACAGAAAAAAAAAAAACTTTAACTATGGAAATGTGATTCATGTATAGTGACATGTGACACGCACATTTATGTGTATAGGCCCTACAACCGAAACTAATTAAACAAGTATATTTAAATGACATTAATTTACTGCAACTCATAGCAAAAAATAATATGACACTAATACATATGGAACCTAAAGCTGAATCAGACTCTGCATCAACAGCGTCGCTCAAGAATTTGCACCATGGACTGTGAAAGAGAATCCCTTTTAAAGAACACAAAGAAAGAAGCAGAGGTAAGATAGAAAAATACATTACATGTTGAAAAAGATCATGCTTTGCTAAATGAAAAAGAAGAAATATACAATTAACCATTTAACTTTCTTTTTCAAACAGACACTACAAGAAGACTGGCAGATTAAGATTGGCAGGAGGGGACCCTGTCATTCGGACAAGAACAACACTTCTATCAAGGTATAGTAGAAAAAGTTGGAAAAAAAAGGAACTATATATGTTTAATGGCCGCCAATATAACAATTTCAAGTAAAATAAAATAAAAATACATACAAATTGAATAAAGAACAAAACACAGTTCAACAAACTTCACAAAGACCTATACAATTTATGAAGACAGGCAGTTTCACAGAAACCAAAAAAAAAAAGAGGTGGCCACAAAACAGGATAGCATTTGAAACATTAGCAACATACATAAAACAAAACTATTCATCCTCTTTACTGTAAAATAACCTCCAACCATCACACACAAGCCAAATGCAGCAACCAAAAAGTGGTGAACACAAAACAGGATAAAATAAAAAGCACAACATGATATAGAAAAGGCAATTAACATTAATTTGTAATGTCCAACATGATTGAATACTCATAAAGAAGACTAATTAAACAAATATATCAAAAGTGGTGGACACAAAACAGGATACTGCTAAAAACATTGCGATCATATCCAAAATAGGAAAAACATTCATTTTCAATGTACAACAGCATTTAATCCTCATAAAAAAGAATAATTAAGCAAATAAAGTATGCAACATATGGTGGACACAAAACAGGATTGTATAAAAAAATCACACAAACACATAGAAAAGTAAATTAATATTCTTCTTTGCTGTTTAAGAACCTATAAGCCTTACAAAGAAGCCTAAATAACCATACCAAAAGTGGTGGACACAAAACAGGATAATGCTAAAAACTTTGCGATCATATCCAAAATAGGAAAAACATTAATAATTACAGTAAAAAAAAAAGGATAACTGGAATATACAAATACAATTAAAGTCTTTTTAAAAGGTTGCACATAAAACAGCATAGCAGAAAAATTCCCCATAACAGATACAATAGACCAAAATAATGAAATATGCTATTCAATACAAATACATTCAAATCAAATAACATTTTACTTTTTCTTTTACAAGAGACACTGCGTGAAGAGCATCGGATGAAGACTTACAACAGCGGACCAAGAAAGATTTGGCTGGAAATCCCACTTCAAACAAGGTACAGTATAACAAGTAAAAAAACAGAAAACTAAATAAACATGTTTGTTCTGCATCCATGTCAACAGAAAAAAAAGCAAAAAAACAATAACACCGAATAATTATAACCTTTACCAAAATATTAGTGACACATTTGTCATTTACCTATTATTTGTCTTTTACGGACAACAATGTTTAACATTAAACCCAAACTTCAATCTACACAAAAAAAAAACAGCATAGTCCACAAAAGTGTCAAAACACACACTACATAACATTTATCATTCTCAATTACCAGTCATAATGTACAATATTAAGCATAAAACCTAAACACACACATAAAATAGAATACTACAACAAATAGTACTAACACCCAAAAAAAATACTTGCAAATACTATTACGACAATCCCCTGTAGTAAAAATTACAAAGACTAATTTTTGCCCTCTACTATGCCTGTAAGTCAAAAGTACAACAAAAAAATAAATTACCAAAACAAAAAAAATATACATTTCAATTAACACTATACACCTACTACATGTAGGAGAAGGTATAGTGTCATTTCCTTGAGTGTGCTATTCATGTAAGGAAAAAATTACAACCTACGACAGAATGTAAGACCAAAAAAATAAAAAACACTTATTTAACAATACAAACAAAGTACTGCTAAAATGAACTACAAGCACATATAAGCAAACTGTTGATAATAAAAAAATGTAAAAAACAAACTTAACATCTCAAACGAAACATGTTGAAGTTTGAAGAGTTGGATAAATGTATGATGCACTTTACAAATTAAAGAGTTAATATGTTCACTTAACACAAATGTTTTTTAATGGATATTTATTACGGTATAATAGTTTGAAGACTGAATGATTGATGAATGCATGATGCACTTTATAATTTATAGAGTTTATCAAACACAATTGTAATAATGCACAAATTTGTGAACACGTAGAAACCTATAGAATTGTGATGGGGAGGGGAAGTGGTGGGGAAGGGGGGGAGAGGGGAGGGAGAGTAGAGGAAGGACCATGGTGAAAAGGGATATTTAAAGGGCACAATTTGATTTTCGTTATTTAGGCTTTTCCCTCGTCATGTATTATAAAGGTTGATGCAATAGGAAGAATTGAGACTTAGACAAAATTTTGAAGTGCACATTACACTTTGGAATTGCAATGATTCTGAGTGTACACAGGAATTTGGTTTTAACACTATATAATGTGGGTAATAGTAAAAAAAGACGGTAAAGAACATGCTCCCTCTCTGGTCCCCCTCCCTTCCCTACGGTGTATTCCATCTTGGTTGTGATAACTGAAGGTATTATTGTGGGTTTGTCTAGGTCTGAATTATTAGTTAAAGGGGAAATGGTATATAAAGTAAAAGGGAGAAAAAGGAAGGAAAAAAAAAAAGAGAAAGAAAATAAATAATAAATAAATAAATAGATAAAAAAAGGGAAAAAAGACAAAAGAAAAGAAGGGTTACACCCCGACAACACGATCATTGTTAACGCCGGCTATTTTCAATTTTGGTCAAAGAGACCCTAGTATGAAGTCTGTATTTAAGAACTGGACAGATAAATGTATGTTTTGGGATGAGAATGGAAGGGTGAATGATTGTGCAGGAGTTAGGGAAGGAGTGCAGGATAGGAGGAGGGGTACGATAATACCTTGCATTTTAATATGGATATTAGATTAATCTCATATAATATTAATGGACTAAATTCCCCCCTGAAAAGAAAGTTAGCCTTTCGGGAATTTGCGAAATTAAAAGCAAACATAGTATGCCTCCAAGAAACACATCTAAAAAAGCAGTAGTCTTACTTATTAAGGAATAAAAAATGTGTCTATAGTATAGCCTCCTCGTACAATAGTAAATCAAGGGGAGTATCCATTCTTTTTGATAAAGATCTGGTAGTAAAAGAAGAATTTTGTAAAATAGATGAAGAAGGAAGATTTATTATATGGGTTGGAAACATAGATAACCAGATATATACAATTGTAAATATTTATGCACCCAATCGGAAACAAGAAGGTTATGTAATTAATATCCTGAAGCTGGTCAACAAATTTAAAAAAGGTAAGACGATTATATGTGGGGATCTTAATTTAGTTTTGGACCCAGAGATAGACAGGTCAAGTAAAGCCAAAGTAGAAATAGGAAATAATAGCACCAATGCATCTAAGAAAATTACAGAACTTCTTATAGAAATGGGCTATTATGATATATGGAGAATTAGGTCTCCTGGGGTAAAAGATTACACATGTTTTTCTAAAAGATTCAATTCATATTCAAGAATTGACTACATTCTAGGAGATCAATCGGTGCTGAATGATACATCTAAAGTTAATATATATACAAATACAATCTCGGATCATGCCCCAATAGCTCTAGTTTTAAATAAAAAAAATGGAAACTATAAAATAAAGAGAAACTGGAGATTGGAGCCAATGGTCTTGAAAGATGAAACAAGAGTTAATGAAATAAAGGGAAACTTAATAGAATATTTTGACATAAATAATGGTTCAATTGCGTCTTTTACGACGCTTTGGTTATCATTTAAGGCATTCACTAGAGGTATATAAACATCTAAAACAATTTTGTTAAAAAAAGAATGGAGAGACTCCTTAAGATCCTTATATATAAATCTGGAAGATAAACATAATTTGAATAAAAATCTCCAAATAAGAAACTAAGGGAAGAGATTGGAAATATACAGCAACAAATAAAGAAGGTGGAACAGTATAGGTTGGACAGATTAATTTGGAGGTCTCAGATGGAGACTTTCTTAGAAGGAGATAAGTCTGGAAAAATTTTGGCAAATAAAATGAAAAAGCAAAGAATTCATAACTGCATCCAAGAGATCAGAGGGGAGGATAATAAGGTTTATAGAGATCCTCGGGACATAAGTGATATCTTCCATAACTACTATTCTAACCTTTATAACCTGAGTAATTCAGAGATAAAAATAAAAAAAGACATAAGGGATATTGAGGAGTTCCTAAGAGACTTGAATCTCCCAAGAATCTCGGAAACAGAATTAGAGACCCTGAATAAAACTATAACGGAAGAGGAGATAGAAGAAGCGATTAAAGAAAGTAAAAACAATAAGGCCCCTGGCACCGATGGGTTAGATAAGCTTTTTTATCAGAGATTTATAGAGGTAGTTAAGGCTCCCCTGGCTAGGATGTATAATGAAATAAAAGATAGCGGTGTCATTCCGGCGGAACTAACAGAAGCAAAAATTATAAATATATTAAAAGAGGATAAAGATCCGGCTGATAGGAAGAGTTATAGACCCATATCGCTTTTGAATTTTGATCTGAAATAATATTCTAAAATATTAGTAAAAAGGCTAAACCCTTTAATAGATAAACTTATAAACCCAGATCAGGTAGGTTTTGTTAGATCCCGTCAGGGGTCTGACAAAATTAGAAGTCTAATGAATGTTTTTTCTTCGGGAGTTAAGAAAGGAGCTCCCATGCTGGCCCTGTCAATAGAAGCGGAAAAAGCGTTCGACAGAGTCAGCTGGGAGTTCCTGCAGGTAGTGCTTCAGAAATATGGTTTAGGGGATTTTGCAAATAAGGCAATAAAAGCCTTGTATAGTAATTTAAGAGCAAAAGTAGTGGGGACAAATTTTGAGACAAATTTTTTTAGTATGACAAATGGAACAAGACAGGGGTGTCCCCTGTCTCCTCTATTATTTGTTTTATATATGGAACCTCTGCTAGAGAAAATAAGAACAACGAAGGAAATAAGCGGTATTAAAATTGGGGAGAAAGAATATAAAACAATTATTTATGCTGACGATATGATTATCATTCTTACGGATCCTGAAAAATCTTTATTAAAACTAGAAGCGATATTAAACAGCTTCAGTAATGTCTCCTACTTTAAAGTGAATACATCTAAGACAGATGTAATCACTAGAGGTTTATCTCCAGAAATTAAGTTGAAGCTAAGAGAGAGATATCAATATAATTGGAATGTAAAAGAAATTAGACATTTGGGAATACATATATCCTTCGATATTAAAAATATTTTAAAAAATAATCTGTCTAATATATACAAAACTATATTATAAATTTTTAGATCTATTCCTGATATTCCCATGCTATATTGGATAAAGAGATTTCAACAGCTAATAGATAATTATATCCTTCAGGGTAAAAGAGCGAGGATAGCTGGTACGATTACTAGGAAAAGAATAGAGTTTGGAGGACTTGCTTCACCATGTATAAAAGATATTTCAACAGCTATATCTCTCGCCCAGATTATTCCATGGAATCTTCCATCAGTAAAGCCAAATTGGAAAGAGATAGAGAAAGTATTCCTGGATCCCACTCCTATAAATGCCATAATTTGGTTTTCAAGAATGGATTTGGTAAAGAATAAATTAGTGCCAAAACATATTAAATCTCTGCTTAAATTCTGGAGGAAAATTATATCTAAAATGAAACTATCAGTATATCCATCTTTGGCCGCACCAATAGAAATACTTAAGGTAGAGCTTAAGCTAATATCCTTGGAGAAATGGATAGAAAAAGGTTTTTATCGTATAATAGACTTTTGTGAGAAAGGCATATTACTCAGTTGGTCAAGACTACATGCCAAATTTAAACTTGATAAAAACGTATGGTTACATTATATGAATATACAGAGCGTTATAAAAAGGAGAGGCTTTAAAAAGGAAAATATAAACAGGTTAACATCTTTTGAACTCCTATTATATAATACAAATACACGCCACAGGATTTCTAAATGTCAGGAGATTATTTCTTTAAATACCCAGAATAATAAAACCCCAGGGATGGTGAAATGGGAGGAAAATGTATCACTATCTATTAGTATGGAAGAATGGGTTAAAACAATTAAAATGGTTAAAATATCGGCCAGATCCTCTGCTAATTAGGAAACATATTTTAAAATAATTAACATGTGGTACCGTACACCGGACTCAATTAATACATTTTCTAAAAAGGATATAGTACTGTGTTGGAAAGAGTGTGGTTTGAGAGCGGATGTTAAACATGTCTGGTGGCAATGCACCAAAGTGAAGGCCTTTTGGAGGAAATGTTGCCTATGGCTGGAAATGATAACAGAAGTTGAAATCCCCTTTAACCCAGAAGTGCTATTACTCCACATTAATCTCAAGGAGACATTTCCAAAACAGTATTTTTTACTATCTCATACCCTGCTGGTAATTAAAGTGTCAATGTGTAAATATTGGAAAGAAAATGCACTTCCATCTATATCAGAAATAGCTAGGGTGGTTACTAAAAATAGAGAATTTCACTTAAGGTCATCCGTTCAAGTAAGCTTAAAAAAAAGGGGGATAGACAAGCAATGGTTAATATGGGATTCTTTTATAAAAAAGAAAGAAGTAATGGGTAAGGTGTAGAGGGAAAGGAAAATGCTCTCTCAGTTGACGAGCGTTGCTCTCCCTCTGCACCTTACGTTCATGCAAGACCTGATATTCCTCCTGTATGTCCTGCCTCCTAGCTTTTTTGGTGAGAATATGTTTAAGAGTTCCCTGCCTCTGAATGTGAATAATTGGAATGTATATTTCTGTGATGACTGTTATTGTACATATTTATTGTCTTATTTGTTACATGAAAACTAATAAAAAGATTTTTTTTTTAAAAACATCTCAAACGAAACTAATTATACATTATTTTCTTTTACAAAATAACATGGCTACTAACGAGAGCAAACAAGAAAAGACAAGACATCAAACTAGAGAACGACAAGAGAGATGCGCCAACCAGCAGACACCAGAGGAGAAAGAAATTCGACGAGAAAAAGAACACAAAAGAATTGCACGCAAAAGACTATCAGCTGCAAAAATTAAAGAAACACCAAAAAAAGCTACTAAGCAAACAAAGCATTTAGAACCTGTTCCTCAAATATCAGATGACATTTTACCTGAAAAAATCAAATATATATCAAAAAAAGCCACCAAAAAAACAAAGCATTTAGAACCTGTTCCTGAAACATCACATGACATTTCACCTGATTAATTTGAAAATCAAATTGATATATGCTTTGCAAATTGTCCTTTGCTCAAGTCTTTAACGGTAGAGGTTCATAATTGTGGGGACATGAATACGCAATGTCAGTTTTGTGAGGCTTATCATTTTAAACAGGAGAGACCCAGAGATGGCCAATTTATTTGTTGCTGTCAAAAAGGCAAGTTCAAACTTCCAGAAAGAAAATAATTTCCAATCTATTTACAAAACATTATGACTGAACCTTCTTTTCCAAACTACAAAAATTTTAAGACAAACATAAGTTCCTGCAATAGTGCCATATCCTTTGCATCTATGGGGGCAACATTAGCTGCTAATGTACCAGGACATGGTCCTTACTTTTTTAAAGTCCAAGGCCAAATTTATCATCGTACTTCCCATTTACATCCAGAGGAAGGAGAGCAAAGAAAATTTACTCAACTATATGTCCTAGATACAATGGAAGCTGTTGACCAACGTATGCAGCTGGAAGAAAAGAAAAATCTTACCCACTGTTTTTATAGAGCTAGATAACATTATGGACAATAACCCCTACACTAAAGCTTATAAAAAATTGGCAGAAGTAGAAAATGAACAACTTCATGCACAAAGACATCAATTACCAATGCCAACGGTCAATATGGTGCCTAAAAGAGACAGACATACTGATAAACATTGTTATAACTTGCCAACATCAAATAAGGTTGCAATGGTGTTTCAAAATGATGAAGGAGAACCACCATTTCAAAGAGACATTAGAATATATCCCAGAAATGAGGAGCAACCATTCATTAATATGAGTACCGAGGGTATAAGCCAAGGCACCCATTTTAACACAAAATACTGGGTAAAATGAGTGACTCGAGTATAAGCCGAGGGTGGGAAATGTGCTGCCCCCTGTGTCCCTCTTGTGCCCTCTGTGTCCCCCTCTCTGTGTCTCTTCTCCCCTCTTCCTTCCCGGTGTCTCTTCTCCCCTCTCCTTTCCCTGTGTCTCTTCCAACCTTTCCCTTCCCTGTGTCTCTTCCCCCTTCCCTTATCACCCTCCTCAACCCCACTCCTCAACCTCCCTCCTCATCCTCAACCTCCCTCCTCATCCTCAACCTCCCTCCTCATCCTCAAACTCCCTTCTCAACCTCCCTCCTCATCCTCAACCTCCCTTCTCATCCTCAACATCCCTCCTCATCCTTAACCCCCTCCTCATCCTCAACCCCTCCTCAACCTCCCTCCTCATCCTCCCTCCTCAACCCCCTATCCTCAACCCCCATCCTCATCCTCCCTCCTCAACCCCCCATCCTCAACCCCCCTCCTCAACCTCAACCCCCCTCCTCAACCCCTCATCCTCAACCTCCCTCCTTATTCTCAACCTCCCTCCTCAACCCCCCATCCTCAACCCCTTCCTCAACCCCCCATTCTTAATTCTCAAGGAGCGGAGGCCGGAGCACAAGCAGGTAAGTGAGGGGAGAGGGGAGAGGTATTTAGGGAGGTTTAGGTGGAGGAGGGGGGTTGAGGGGGGTTTAGGTTGAGGAGGGGGAGGGAAAGAGACACGGGGGGGTAGAGAGACACACGGGGGGTTAGAGACACACGGGGGTTAGAGACACACAGGGGGGTTAGAGACACATGGGGGGATTATAGAGACACGGGGGGGTTAGAGAGACACGGGGGAGAGTGACTCGGGTATAAGCCGAGGGAGCCCTTTTTTGCCTTAAAAAAAGTGCTGAAAAACTTGGCTTATACTCGAGTATATACGATATCTTAACTCCAAATTTAGATCCAATGACATATCCCATTTTTTCCCACACGGAGAAGCAGGTTGGCAACCAAAATGAACACTTCACAGTTACCCAAATGCTAAAGCCAGAATCCGAAATAATGTTTCTATGCTTGAATTTAAAGTAGCTCAAATTGCCAATCGAAATACATTTAATCCAATTTTATGTGGTGGAAAACTAACACAACAATGAATTATTGATTCCTATTTGCAAGTTGAGGCCAATAATTTAAACTTTATAAAATATCAACAAAATAAACTACATGTAGAACAATATTCTGGACTAATGGACTATGTTGCTGAGGTGGCTACAAGCACAGACATGACAGCTGGCAAAGCCATCATTTTACCATCTTCCTTTCAAGGATCTCCTCGAAATATGAGAGAAAGATACAATGATGCTATGGCTATTGTTACCAAATTTGGCAAACCCGATTTATTTCTTACATTTACATGTAATCCCCAATGGCCAGAAATTACACAAAATGTACTTCTTGGCCAAAGTCCTTCCGATAGACCAGATTTAGTAGCCAGAGTTTTTCAGATTAAATTAAATGAATTAATACGTGACATCACTATAAGTCACTTATTTGGCAAATGTCTTGCTTATGTATATACCATTGAATTTCAAAAAGAGGGTTTCCACATGCACATCTTCTCATAATACTTCAAGAAAAAGATAAATTAAATACTGCTGACAAAGTGGATGCAGTCATTGTTGCTGAACTACCAGATGCAGGACTATATGGTAGACTATATGAGATTGTTACTCATCGCATCATTCATGGACACTGTGGTGAGCTTAATCCACAATCACCATGTATGGAAAATAATAAATGTTCCAAAGATTTTCCAAAAGATTATAGAGACAAAACCTATGCCAATTGTGATGGCTATCCACTTTATAAAAGAAGAGAAGGAGATAGTGCCATTATTCATGGCAAAAAAAGTTGACAATAGATATGTAGTACCCCACAACCCACATTTACTCATGAAGTATAAGGCACTCATTAATGTAGAAGCCTGCACTTCCATCAAATCCATTAAATATATGTACAAATATATTTACAAAGGCTATGATGAATCTACTGTAGTCGTCAAAAGTGCAGACAACCCTGAAAGCAGTGAGTTAGTACATGATGAACTTGCATCTCACGTAGATGCTTGCTATGTAAGTGCAGCAGAAGCTATGTGGTGCCTTTTAAAATTTGAAATGCATGATAGATCACATGCAGTATATAGATCGGCAGTACATTTGCCACAAAGACATTTAATGTATTTCCATGCTGGAAATGAAAGTAATGCATTGGCCCAAAGTGAAGATCGTCACACTACACTAAATGCATGGTTTGAATTAAATTAAACAGATTCAGAAGCAACACAATTCTTATATATTGAAATTCCATATCACTATGTTTTTGTGAATGGATTATCTAGACCTAGAAAAAGCAGAGGAAATAAAATAATCCCAAGAATTTACACAGTCAGTCCAAGAGATCTTGAACGTTTTTGCTTACGAATATTACTTTTAAATGTTCCTGGAGCACAAAGTTTTGAACACTTAAGAACTGTTAATGACATAGGGCCTCATTCTATTATCGGCCGCAGCCGCTGCGGGGCCGCAAGGACCGGCCGCAAGCTATTCTGCTATTCTATTCCCTTACGGCCGTAGGCTCCGGCAGGCTTGCGGCCGGTGCCTTGCTATCTCTTGCGGCCGATCGCGCCGGAGGAAAGCCTTTGATCTAAAACGGCCGCAAGAGATTTGCAATTCAATTGCTCCGGGAAACCTCTCTGCAAGGCTAAAAACGAGCCGCAGTTACTTGCAGGAAAAAGGTCTCGCTAGCACCAATTAAGCACATAAAATAGCTCAAATAAAGCCATCCTGCACTTTGAGAAGACTATAAAGGGATTTTAGGTGTTAGAAAAAATAGCACATAATTATCCTGTACTCAAATCCGTAAAATATTTCATTTTTAATATCCGTAAAATATACATGTAAAAAGTCCAGAGTGCTTGGAGCACCTCAGACACACCCACGCCGCAGCCGGAAAATAAACAGTTAATTTGAACTCGGGTTTGGGCTGATGTGCAAGCTTGAGAGTGGGTTACTTTTAATCCTCATGTCCCCCAATATGATCCCTAGCATTTACAGAGCTGTACAGTGCAGGCTTGAATTTATTTTTGAGTTTTTATATTTCACAGATTACGGCCGGTTCCAAGATATGCGGCCGGCCGTAAAAGGAGATCCTTGCGGGGCCGTATAATAGAATCGCGAGTTAACTGAACCCTCGCAAGGAATCGCAGCCTTACGGCCGATTTACGGCCGATAATAGAATGAGGCCCATAGTATATGAATCCTTCCATTTAGCTGCAAGACATAGAAACGTACTAGCTGATGATACAGAATGGGAAAGATGTTTAGAAGAAGCAGCACTATGTCAAATGCCACGGCAGATGAGAGAACAATTTGCATTTATTTGTATCTTCTCAAATGTTTCAAATGCATAAGCTTTGTGGGACACATTTAAAAGTAATATGGCTGAAGACTTTATGCAACGATACATTGAACCTATTGCAGACTTAAAAGCGTTAATGGAAATCCAAGAAGTATTTTTAACTCATGGATTAAGTTATGCAAGTTTTAATTCTCCTGATCCAGGTCTTATAGATGACATAAAATTTGAAGACTATGACATTCAACTACAAGTTGAAAGAACAGAAGAAAGACTTGCAACTTTAAATACGTTACAATTGCAAGCATTTAATGCCATTAAAAATGCAATAGATGATGACATGGTCACAGAGCGTTATTTCTATCTTGATGGACCTGGCGGATCAGGAAAAACGTATCTATATAATTTATTCATGAGTTCTGTACGAGCACAACGTCAAATAGCACTGCCGTTTGCCACTACTGGAATTGCTGCACTTTTGTTAGAAGGTGGAAAAACTGTAAATAGTGGCTTTAAACTGCCAGTGCCTATTTTAGAAACCTCTGTGTCAGATATTTGCATGACATCATTAAAAGCCAAAAAATTGAAAAAAGTAAATTAATTATAATAGATGAGGCCACAATGATGTCATGCTATGCCCTTCAATGTATTGACCGTTTGCTTTGTGAAGTCATGGATAATACTTTTCCATTTGGTAGAAAAGTAATGTTGTTAGGTGGCGATTTTAGACAAACATTACCTGTCGTTGTACATGGAAATCGAACTGACATTATCGAAACCTGTATAAAGTCAAGCACACTATGGAAACATTTTACCCATCTTCAACTGCAACAAAACATGAGATCAGAAGGCCAAACTGATTTCAATGATTGGCTTATTAAAATTGGAGAAGGCAGAACAGAAAAAATACCACATTTACCTGACGACACTGTGCAGATCCCACCTCATATGATTTGTCACCAAGCTATAATATCGGCTATATTTGAAGGTAGCATAAATAACCAGGAATATTCAGAGCTTGCCAACCAAGTCATACTAACAATAAGGATGCATTAATCCTCAATAATGAAATCTTTAAAAAAATGAATGCACCACAAAGAAATTATCACAGTGCTGATTCTGTACTTGCTGATGACAATGAAAGTCAGGCAAACTTTTCCACTGAATTCATAAACTCACTAACTCCTTCTGGAATGCCACCACATATTTTGTAGCTAAAGAAAGGTGCAATTGTCATGTTACTGCGAAATATGAACCCCAAAAAAGGCCTATGCAATGGGACAAGATTAATTGTTCAACAATTAAAGGACCATTTTATAGATGCTGAAATTTTAACTGGTACCCATAAAGGAGAGAGAGTTTTCATTCCAAGAATAGATTTAGCACCAAGTGAAAGTAGTCTCCTTTTATCCTTCAAAGAAGACAATTTCCCATCATTATGGCATTTGCCATGACCATTAATAAATCACAAGGACAAACGTTCAAATCTGTGGGTATTTTCTTAGAACAACCAGTATTTGCACATGGCCAATTGTACGTTGCGTTATCACGGTGCAAAAATCCACAGGCTATTAAAGTTTACATTGAAAAGAATGAAAGTCAAGGTGATTTATTAGAAGATGGACGTATTTTTACTAAAAACATTATCTACTATGAAGTACTTTAACTTTCATTAAAGAAATAAAAGCCATGCAAAACAACTTTAAAAGCAAATGCAAAAATATAAAAAAACACAATATAACCACCACATTTTTAAAACAAATACACATAAATGTCCGTTCCCATCAAAAGGTCATTATTACGCAACAGAAATTACATTTACAAAAACAATATTTTCCTGTTAAACTACATTAAATTGTCAAACACGTACAGAACAGTGCTTACACAGCGTGCAACAAGTTTAAGTTCTTCCGTTCTCTTTTTAGAGAACCAAACTATATGTGTGATTTAAACAATTACTATAGCAACAAACAAAGGTAAACCATTCAAAAATACAAATCAATAAACAATTCAGTCATAATTAATGGAAGTACTGTTTATGGATGATTAGCCTCACAAAACACTTGCCTTGCATTATTTTTGCAAATTATGTTAAAATGTTAATTAACTATGTTACTGTTTCTAATGTTACAAGTTTGAAAAAATTGTTTTCAAGTTCCTTATTAGACAGATAAGAAAGTTCAAGTTTCAAAAAATATACTTTCAAGTTCCTTACTAAGACATATTACAAAGTTCATGTTAAGAGCTTAACCACGTTTTAAGTCACAGCAATAAACAAAGGTCAACCATTGAAAAATACAAATCAATAAACAATTCAGTCATAATTAATGGAAGTACTGTTTATGGATGATTAGCCTCACAAAACACTTGCCTTGCATTATTTTTTCAAATTATGTTAAAATGTTAATTAACTATGTTACTGTTTCTAATGTTACAAGTTCGAGAAAAAAAAATTAAAGTTCCTTAGTTAGACAGATAAGAAAGTTCAAGTTTCCAAAAATATACTTTCAAGTTCCTTACTTAGACATATTACAAAGTTCATGTTAAGAGCTCAACCACGTTTTAAGTCACAATGTACATGTTGTCTTTTATGTTAAACATTAATCCAGGGAGTAATCTGATCGTCAGTTAATGGGGTCAGGAAGGAATTAATTTTTTTCCCTCTCTGATACAATTGGCTACGTTTCAAGGAGGGTTTTTACTGTTTGCCTTCCTCTGGATTCAATGTATATTTAAGTTAACAATTCTTGAGATAGAACTTGCATGTTAAAAAAACATTACCTCAAGTTTACAATACTGATTAATTTAAAGTTCAACTGTTCTTACATTCAAATGTTAATACTTTTAATATAAAATGCTTTAACAGTTACTGTTGACCAAAAGAACATTTTAGAAAAATAAACATGTTTAATATCACAATAGTACTTATTTCATCATAACTAAAATCTTACAAGTGTCAAATACGTATATTAATAACTAAACAACTTTCCAAACATACACATCTCATTGCCGTCATTTTTTGACGGGCAAGTCGATAGTAGAAATATATTTCAATGATTAATAACCACGACTTTATAGAGTGCTTACCCAGAGGCTTCATTTGTGCAAGGAATACACACATTTAAAGCATACAGCCATCTATTTCATACTATATGTTAAAATAGAACATAACTTTTATTAGTATCCTAAATAAAAATCTTATATTACAATTAATATATATTACAATTAAAAATATAACATAAAAACACATACAAAACACTTCCTTTAAGCAATAGCCAGTATTTGGGTTCACATTCTTCCCACAAAACACTGGTATTGCTTTGAATATTAATACAGGAGGGAATTAAATAGGTGTCTGTATTCTATAAAAGTGTGTCACTCGTAAATCACTACCAGGCAATCACAACACATATGTAAATCTAACATCTGAGAAATGCTAGCCGATATTGAGGGAAAATTAATATCTTTAGCCCAAGTACCTGTGCCTTAACTATTTTTAAAAACCGCCCCTATAAAAATATATGACCTCGCTGAAGTATACTCAGAAGAAATTTTAAAAAAAACCTAAGAGAGGCCTGGATGCCTCAAATCCATAGTTTGAAGAAGCCAAACCCCTAATTGTGACAGATTTGAGGCTTGATTGCTCAAATCTGACCCATTTAAGGGGTTAAGACTGCTGCCTCATGATACCTGCTACCCTTTATGAGCCCAGTGCACCTCTGGATTCTCCCTTATTACTTGATACCCCTATGAACTGGGTATCCCTGGTATTCCCCCTTAATATCCATTAACCTTTATGAGCCCAACTAAAGTATAATCATGGGGACCTTATGGACCACATGTCTCTAAATATTAACCAGTTACCATGGGGATACCTGAGGACCCATTGGTAATCTTAAATATGACCACAGGAGCCCTAGGAACACCCATAGGGTCCCATGGCACCTAATATTAACCTTATACTATGGTATACCAATCTATGACCATGGCATTTTAAAGGAGAATCCTGAGGGATACCCAACTCATAATGGGGACTAATAAACCACCTGTATTATTTTATATTATTATTTAACTATTAACTTGCCTGTCACACATGCCAGTATCTGTATTATCTGTTCTGTTTCTCTCTCTGTGCCCACTCACTCTCCATCTAAATGCCCTCTTTCTCTCTGTGCGCTCTCTCCCTCTCTCTGTGCACCATCTCTCTTTGTGAGCTCTCTCCCTCTCTGTGCACTCTCTCTTTCTTTATGCCCTTTGTCTCTCTCTATGCCCTATCTCTCTCCCTTGCTCCTTCTCTCTCCATCTTTCTCTCTCTCCCTCCCTCCTTCTCACTCTCTCTCCCTTCTTCTGTCTCTCTCTCTGTCCCTCTCTCTCCTTCCCTCTCCCTCCCCCTCCTTCTTCTCTCTTCCCCCCTCCCCTCCTTCTTCTATCTTCCCCTCTCCACTCATTCTCTCCCCCCAATGTCTCTCTTTCCCCCATGTCTCTCCCCCCCCTCCCCTGTCCCTCTCCTCCATGTTTCTCTCCCACCCTCGTCCCTGTCTCTCTCCCACCCTCTCCCCGTCTCTCACCCACCCTGTATCCCTCCCCCTCTCCCCTGTCTTCCTCCATGTCTCTTCCACCCTCTCCCCGTCTCTCTCCGACACTCTTCCCTATCTTTCTCTCCCTCCATCTTCGCAATTGCACATGCACATAAGCACGGCCCAGCCTTGCTTACGTCTGCGCTGCTCAGCTTCTCTCTCACCCCTCTCGCATGCGCAGCTCCCGTCACACAATGCACATGCGCCACTGCACTTTTTACTCAGCAATTGCGCACTCAAGTGTTACACACTATGGGCCTCATTCAATTCAGGGCTATTACTTGCAAGTTAGTTTCCGATTTGCTACTATTTGTTCCTTTTTTCCTTACCTACTCAATTGGTCAGTTAGTCCCCCTTCCCGATAATCGCAAACCATTCTATCGCAGTAAGCATTTGCATGCTTGAACATGATCGCGGCTGCAAGCCCGTAACTCGTGTTTCAAGCCTGCAAACTCGGAGCACTGTAAATGCAAATATACATTCAATACAGCACTATCAAGCACTGTAAATGATGGGGACCACAATGGGTGACATTAGAATTAGAAGCACAACATTCTCAGGCTTGCATATCACCAAAATCAAATACTTTATTTCATGTTTAATTTACATCCAAAAAATGACCTCCAAGCCCGTAACTCGTTATTCAAGTCTGTAGGACTTCAATGAAATATAGAGGTTGATTCCAAAGTCATACGGGTAGGAGGTTGAAGCCATAGGACTTGATGATGAAATAAAGTACATATTTTTGACGATTTGCAAGCTTGAGAATGTTGTGCTATTAAATCTAAGACCAAGCATCACTTTCACTTCTAATAAAAGTACAGTATTGCATTTTTATTTGCTTAATTATTGCTATGATTTTGTAAGTAAGACCATAGCGAGACCTTCTTGGTACCAGTAACTCAGGTAAGTAGCAATTGAATGAGGCCCTATGACAACTATATTTGTGATTCCCTTTGTGTCATAGGAATTGGCTTATTTAGATAGATATGGATAAAGGAGGATGGTCAGGCTAGTGTAGTGTGTTCACATTATTGGGTACCATTTTGTAGCATTGTTATGGAGACTACTGACAATCAGACTCAGATGTCTCCTATTAGCAGGCAACAAACACACATTAAAGCTAAAGAGCTCCAGGCAACCCCCCCTGGGTGTGAGTCAGTAAGTTTTCTAGGTATCTATTTTGTGGGAACCTTAAATTAGCATGCTTTTAGAAATTATCTTCTCATTCTTTTTAACAGTTTGCCACTAATGTCATTATTGGTTTATTATAGTGGGTAAGAGTTGTGCCAGTAGACTCTAAATGATTAAAAACTACCCTTTTACTAGTACTCACAATTTTTAAAGATAAATACCACCACCACCAATAATATTTTACATAGGTTCCCCCGACATTATTAAAAACTTAAAATCAATGTTTGATTAAAAACCACTATATAAATATGAAGACTCTGATGCTAGTAAAGATTGAAGGAACACAATAATGGGGACGACAGAGGCGGAGATGGATAGATGAAATCATTGACGTAAAGAACTGGCATGTTGCGGTTCATAAGATCATTAAGAGTCGGACAGAACTTATTGACTAAACCAGGAGTCCCCAACCCCCGGGCCGTGGACCAGCACCGTTCCGCGGCCTCTGTTCAGCTGGGCTGTGTGCTGGGTGCCTTATGAGGCTGCTGAGAGGGGGTAGATAATGCTGCTGGGGAGTTGTGGGGCTGAATGGTGCTACTGGAGGTTTGGGGGCTGAATGGGGCTGCTGGGGGGTTGTGGGCTGAATGGGGCTGCTGGAGGTGAATGGGGCTGTTGGGGTGGGGAATAGTGATGCATGGCGGTGAATGGTGTTGCAGGGGTTGTGAATGGTGCTGCTGGGGGGTCGTGGGACTCAGTGGAGCTGCTGGGGGGCTGAAGGATGCTACTGGGTGGTGGGGGCTGAATGGTGCTACTGGGGGGGGTTGGGAACTGAATGGGGCTGCTGTGGGGCTGAATAAAGCTGCTAGGGGTGAATGGGACTGCTGGGGGGCTGCTGGGGGGCTGAATGGTGCTACTGGGGGGTTGGGGATGAATGGTGCTGCTGGGGGTGAATGGGGCTGTTGGGGTTGTGAATGATGCTGCATGGGTGGTGAATGGTGCTGAAGGGGTCATGAATGGTGCTGCTGGTAGGTTGTGGGGCTGAGTAAAGCTGCTGGGGGGCTGAATGGGGCTACTGGGGGGGTGAATGATGCTGCTGGGGGGTTGGGGGCTGAATGGTGGTGCTGGGGTGAATGGTGTTGCTGGAGGGTAAATGGTGCTACTGGAGGGGCTGAATGGTGCTGCTGAGGGTTTGTGGTGCTAAATAGTGCTACTGAGGGGGGTTGCAGGGGTACAGAAAAGGAAACTTTTAGCATAAAGTATTTTTTACTCAGTTTAAATAAATAAATATATATATATATATATATATATATATATTTGGCACTGGAGGGGGGGAGTGAAAGTTTTTTTTTTTCCCTCCTCCTTGGGGGGGGGGGGCAAACGTTTATTTGTGTTGAATCAAATAGAATACAGAAATAAAACTGGTTTTAATATTACAAAGTCATGTAGTTACAAAGTAATTAAGGTTGAAAAAATACTTTAGTCCATCAAGTTCAACCTTTTTATTTCTCCTCTGAACTGCAATATGCAGATTAGTTGTTAACTGATCCAGCAGGGGAAAAAATTGAAACATTTCCAATTGTCTCAAAGGTAGAACATTTTTTTTATTATTTCCTGACCCCTGATACTGGTGATCAGACTCCTCTCTGGATCAATACTCCTTTTCTAATTATCCAGGATAACACTGAATGCCCTTCAAAAATATATCCAACCCCTTTTTAAAGTTATCTATCAAATACGCTGTCACCCTTTTCTTTCTTTAAGGCTGAATATATTTACTTCTAACTTCAAAGGATGTCCTCAAAAAGTTCACTTGACAAATCCTTGTATTGACCCTGGATATATTTATATAATGTAATCATATCCCCTCTTAGATGCCTTTTTTCAATTTGGTTAGCCTTCCTTCATAACTTAGCGCCACCATTCCCCTTATTAGTTTTGTTGCCCTTCGCTGTACTTTTTCCAGCTCTAATATATCCTTTTTAGGAAGTAGTGCCCAAAATTGTACTCCATATTCCAAATGACAGTGTGCTTGGGATTTGTATAGTGGAAGAATTATTTTTGCTTCCCTTGCTTCTATATTGCCTTCTTGATACATGCTAATATTTTATTTGACTTTGTAGCTGCTGTGTGGCATTACCTTCCCAGATGCATAACTTTAAATGTATGCGTATTAAATCTCATCTGCCATTTAGTCGCCCATTTCTCTAATTTATGAAAATCCCTTTGGAGGGAAAGTACATCATTATCTGATTTAATTACCTTGCACAACTTAGTGTTATCAGCAAAAATGGAGACAATACTTTCCAATCCTACCTATAAAACATGAATAAATATGTTAAAAAGGAGTGGACCTAATACTGAACCCTGAGTAGCCCCATTTACCACATTAGTCCAATCTGAGTATGTTCCATTTACCACAACCCTTTGCTTCCTATCTTTTAGCCAGCTCTCAATACATGTGCATATATTTACTGCCTGTATACTTTAGTTTGCACAATAGTCTTCCATGTGGCACTGTGTCAAAAGCCTTTGCAATATCCAAATAGACTACATCCACTGAGTTGCCTTTATCCAAGTTCTTACTAGCCGCCTCATAGAAACTATTTTGGTTTGTTTGACATGACCTATGCCTCATAAATCCGTGTTGACCCGCAGTTATAATCTTGTTTAAACAGACATATTCTTGTATACTATCCCTTATTCCTAACCTCTTTTGTATTTCTTCCTGCGTTAACCAATTATTTGGTGAAGGTAGTGTAGCCCCATTTTGTTAGCACCTCCCTTGTACGTACCGAAGAAAAGAACCTATTTAACTCATCTGCCTTTTCCTGGTCACTAATTATCAGACGGCCTGTGTCACATTGTAATGTTCCTATAGCTTCCTTCCTTGCCATCTTTCCATTAATATATTTAAAAAAACATTTTATGGTTAGTCTTACACTCCTTTGCAAATACATTTTCATTTTCTATTTTAGCCAGTCTAAAAGCCCTTTTGCAAGCCTTGTTGATTTAAAGCAGTCCCTGTTCCCTCTTTTTTGTATAATTTAAATGCTTATATTTTAATCCGTATCTTGATCTTTATATCCTTTTTAAGCCACATTGGATGTGATTTACTCCTACTTTATTTCCATATGGTAGAGTTTTAGTTAGCCCCGTACAGTTTTCTTTTGTGTTGTAATCATTGTTTCCCAAAGGTTGCCGTATTTCAACATTTGATACTATATCAATATTATTTGTGATGACTAATTCCAAAATAGCCTAATTTTTAGTAGGTTCTTGTATAACCTGGGCCAGATAATGATCCCTGAGTGTACTCAAGAACCTGCTCCCCTTAGCTGAACTGCTGGTCTCATTCATCCAGTTTATTTCATGGTAGTTAAAATCTGCGATTATTATAACTTGCCCATGCTTAGCTGCATTTCCAATAGTTAACACTCACTTTCAGATATTATTGGGGGTTTATAGTATACTTCCACCAATATTCTATTAGAATTCAGCAATTTAACTCTCCCCACAAGCTTTCACAATTGTCGCTAGTTTGAGCATAAGTATCTTCTCTGACTATAGGCTTAAATTCAGGCTTAGCATACAGACAAATCCCTCCTCCTCTTTTACCATTTCCCCTATCTTTCCTAAGTCCAGTCATGACAGTTGTCCCACCATTTTTCAGTAATACCTATTAAATCCCATTTATCATCATCTACTAATAAGTCTACCTATCCCATTTTTCATGACAAGCTTCTGGCAGTAGCAAGCATAAACTTTATGTTATGAGTCTGTAGTTCTGAAGTGCCTTCCACTGTACTTGAGTTACTCCCCCCCCCCCCCCAGCCCCACCTACAGGTTTAAAAACTCCCCCAGCCATTCTACTATCCTTTCCCCTATCACACCAGCTTTTTACTAAGGTGCAATCCATCACTGCTATAGAAATTCTATCCAAGTTAGAAGTCAGTTCAGTGCTCTAAAAAACTAAGCTACACAATTAAATTGAACAGCAATTGTAAAATAACATATACAATAATCGCAGTGCTAAAAAGGATTTGATAAATTGCATAAAACATAGAAATCTACTCATACTATGGCTTCTGAGGGAGCAATCTGCCAGAGATATGACCATCTCTGTCCTTACAGAAAAGATGTTTGTATGCTGAAATGTGCATGTTTATTTTGAGTTGAGAGGCTCTGTAAGACATCTGTAAGACATCTCTAGTCTTCTGTAATACTTATTTCCCCTCTGAATATATAGAGCATTAGTGTCACATTGTATATAAAATGTATTAGACATTTTGAATTGCCTACCCTTTGGTCAAATTACTTGTATTCCTTGCAAGGGTGTAGGAATTGAAAAAAAATTATCTATGGGGGGATAGAGCCATAGCACTTCATTAGGAGCAGTAGCAGTACACGAGGAGCAATAGCACTACTGTAAATATACCCACGTAAATTACCTAGGATTATTGGTGAGATCCTCTACCCCACTCCATCAAAAGACAACCCATCCCACTTACCTGCACATGATTTTTTACATTGCTCCTCGCTAAGTTGCTGAGTTCCATGTGCTCCTCTGCTTCTTTGCCTTTTCCTTTCCCGGCTCCTCCTTGCTACCAGTAAGTTTCAGATTTCTCATCTTTCCTGCTTGCCACTCCTCACTCTTTGCCCTTTTTAGTCTTCCCTCCCATCTGTTGTGTCATTTCTCTTCCCGCCTTCCCTAGCATCCCCACCACCTTTTCACTCTGTGCCTCTCGATTCTCTCATTATTGCCCTATGTACACCCACTATTTATGGTTATTATGTTTTCAATTACCTCATTTGCTTCAATTATTACGTACACCAAATTTCCCAACCACTGTCTATACTTCTCATTATTTCCACCCAACAATTTATTTACTTCCTCGCCACTCCACTCTATTCCACTCAGTTACCACCTCATCACTTCTCAAGAATATAGTACCTTCGCTTCAACCTACATCTTTTTGCATTCTTATCTCACTCACTCCACCTTCTCATTCAACCATAGTTAAGACTTTTCTGTACCATTGATCACTGCCATCTCACTTACTTCGGTCTCCCACTATGCTCCATCCTTACATACACTTGGTAGACATCTGCTAAATTCATATCAGAAGTTATCACCCTGTTACTTCATAACTCCCACATATTAGTCACACTGCAGGTCCGCTACCTGCTCATTTCATAAGCCTACATACTTTAATATACTCCCACACTACCCATACAAGCTCCTTCACATCTCTCCATACTTGACATCTGCTGTCCTCCATCTCCCTCCTCTAGCATCAGAATAAGGTGAGTAAATTCAATCCCCTCCAAACATAATGCCAGCATTCCACATTCTGGCACACCTGAGGAGGGATATTAATGAAGTATCCTTGTTGACATAGTCCACTGACACAACTGAACAAAAAAAACATCTCCCAGGGCGACATCACTGTCACCATCAAATCTAAAGACCCATGACTCAAGTTAGCAGCAAGTGTAACCAAATTCAGGATTCAGCATTTATAGAGATATCCTATGCTCCACCTAGCCTGAGCATTGACAACAAATAAATGACTTCATGTATTTGATCGTTGGCCTAGCTTACCGCTACGGAGGACATGCATACTATGACAACCACCGTCCCTTCACAGCAAAGGCGGTAGCGGCTTTAAGCTAATTTAACTATGTTGTCAATTGGTCGACATTTGATAATGATCTATCCTACCACCCTTTTGCTGGTATCAGGTATCAGTATGCCAGTATTGCCAGTCACCTCTCCACAATACCACATTCAGCCCAAGTTCCACTCCTCAATTGCATCAAGCAAAATCCATTACAGTTTCACTCTTAGACACTTCCCCCTCAGCATGCCCAACCAAGGATAGTTTAGGAAGACCAGTGCACTACTGAGGGGCAACAGCCATCTGTAACAATTTCAACACCATAGGTTGTAACTTCAGTGGATGCAGGTTACTCCACCTTTGCTCAATTTGTTATAAGGGCATGCTAAACGTATTTGTCCCTCGGTAGTGCACCAGAAATGACAAAAAGCCCTAAAGCTTTAACTAAATACCTCACAAACCATTTATCCCAAAATGTAGTAACCTATCTCACTACAGGCTTTTCGGAATAGTTTCACACAGGGGTGTTGGCATTGCCTCAGGTTTCCTTTGCAAGCAACCACCTACTCTCTGCTCCATAGGAACCCAAGGTGGTGAAAAAACTCATAACAGCAATCAACAAAGGATATTTATTAGGACCATTCTCACCTCCATAACTTCTAATCTGGAGAATTAGCAATTTAGGAATAGCAATCAGGAAGTATTCTTTAAAAAAAACACCTAGTTAGAACACGATCCGCAGCAATTTGCCAGTTAACGACTGTCTATGTACAAGATGCTGGTTGTCCAAATCAGACATCCATCCAGGCATTCAAACAGCTTCCTATCCATACAGACCTCTTCCACCTCTATGGCATTAAATGCAGGCTCACTAAAAGCAGCCCGGAAATTTTCAATTTGCAAAAATCTTTTCGTTGGATAATATTCAATGTACTCAAATGCTCCAACGTGATACATTATATAGATGACTTTTTATTCACTAGTGCACTAGTTGTCAAAAAATAACAAAATAGACCACAATGGAGTATCCCGTTATATACATCACCACCAACACAGCCACCTATATGATTAATCTGCAGTACTTTGTAAAAGTGGACTTATGAAGAATACAGGCCAGTGAAAACTATTGAACTGTTTTTGTTCCACCCAGGCTTAGCTGGGTGCAAGCCTAGTTAGTAAGTGAATTGTCTTAGTTAAATAAAGGAAGTGCTTTAATGGAAGCTAGGCCTGTTTATTTCTTTAATTTGTTTTTATTATGTTTTGCAACACTGGCTACCATTTAAGTAAAATCTGAAAAGGTATTACAGCCTCATATAGTTGTGCTCCACTATAAAAGTGGAAGAAAATGGCACAAATAGAGAAGATAATGGGAATTTGTCACTATATGTAAGGACCGCAACACAGGCTGGGATCCCGCTCCATGTTGATCATAGGCAGTAACCTTGAAATGGCTGTATGTGGGTAGAATTCCCAGCTTGTGTATAATCCAAACTTGGCTTTCCAAAAACGCTGTTTAATGTGGCGGCATAAGCTTAAAGGAAGCCATATTTAAAATGGTTATGGATTGAAGAGCGCGGCATTTGTGGGCACATTTGTATGTCACTGCTTAGCTTCTCAGAGTGCAGTGTAATAACTGTATTTCTCTTAATTCTTAGCAGGAAACACATTTTTGTTGTTGTCTTAGACTCCATAGTCTCTCAGTCTGTGGATAATTGTGTCCTCTCTCTAGTCTCTACCAGACAGGAACATCCAAATAGCAGACCCTTTATTCTTGCATGGCCTAAAGTATACCAATAAAAACAATGTGGGTAACTCCCTGTCTCTCAATTTCACATGTAACCTAGAGGAAGTAGATGCCTCAGTAGCCTTTGTGCAATATGCAACTCATCTCAACAAAATACCAGCTTTGTATAATTAGAATTAAGTGTACTGAATATAAATCCATGTTTGTATTTCTCTGATATCATAAACTACCCTGTTGTCTCTCTCTTCTTTTTATCTAGCTTTTATCCAGCTGTGACTATTTTCCTATTTTCAGCTGGAAAGCAAGTTCAGAGTAAAGTGTTGGTGGGGGGCGGGAGAAGCTAAAATTCAAGGAGAAAAGATGTGTGTCCATGAGCTCTCCTGAAAAACTATATCATATATAACCTGACTTATATATCACCAAATTGATACATATGACCAGGATTGTGCACAGGAGGTCCCAGCTGGTTTAAAAATCAAGTTTTAGCCAATTTTTCAGTGAGTTTTGCTGCTGAAACAGAACAAAGGACTCTGTAACACTGATCAACATCTTACTTAAGGTTGTTGAAAACATATCTTGACTGGATCAAACCTATACAGTTCTAATCTAGGGGTCTTAAACAACTGGAGATCTTTGCTATGTAACACATTGAATAATATCTGGATTGTATACACAATAAACTGTATTATTGCTGATTTTGTAAAAGATCCAGCAGTTCATCTCTCAAATAATAAGGATATAACATGCAATTTATGTGGGAGACTGTAAAAAATTTATACAGCCTGCTTCTGCATTTTGAGAATTGCTTTATAAGTATATAAATACACAATTACCGTATATACTCGAGTATAAGCCGACCCAAGTATGACTCGAGTATAAGCCGAGGGTGGGAAATGTGCTGCCCCCTGTGTCTCTCTTGTGCCCTCTGTGTCCCCCTCTCTCTCTGTGTCTCTTCTCCCCTCTCCCTTCACTGTGTCACTTCTCCCCTCTCTCTTCCCTGTGTCTCGTCCTACCTCTCCCTTCCCTGTGTCTCTTCCCCCCTCAATTATCACCCTCCTCAACCCCACTCCTCAACCTCCCTCCTCATCCTCAACCTCCCTCCTCATCCTCAACCACCCTCCTCATCCTCAACCTCCTCCTCAACCTCCCTCCTCATCCTCAAGCTCCCTCCTCATCCTCAACCCCCTCCTTAACCTCCCTCCTCATCCTCAACCTCCCTCCTCATCCTCAACCCCCTCCTCAACCTCCCTCCTCATCCTCATCCTCCCTCCTCAACCCCCCTCCTCAACCCCCCATCCTCAACCCACTCCTCAACCTCAACCCCCCTCCTTAACCTCTCTCCTCATCCTCAACCCCTTCCTCAACCTCCCTCCTCAACCCCCCCATCCTCAACCCCCTCCTCAACCCCCATCCTCATCCTCCCTCCTAAACCCCCCATCCTCATCCTCAACCCCCTCCTCAACCCTCCTCAACCTCAACCCTCCTCAACCTCAACCCCCCTCAACCCCCCTCCTCAACCCCCCCTCCTCAACCTCCCTCCAGAACCCCCCCATCCTCATCCCCCATCCTCATCCTCTCTCCTCAACCCCCATCCTCAACCCCCCTCCTCAACCCCTCCTCCTCATCCTCAACCTCCATCCTCAACCTCCCTCCTCATCCTCAACCCCCTCCTCAACCTTCCTCCTCATCCTCAACCTTCCTCCTCATCCTCAACCTCACTCCTCATCCTCAACCCCCTCCTCAACCTCCCTCCTCATCCTCATCCTTCTTCCTCAACCCCCTCCTCACACTCCTCATCCTCAACCCCCCTCAATCCCCCTCCTCAACCTCCCTCCTCAACCCCCCATCCTCAACCCCCCATCCTCATCCTCTCTCCTCAACCCCCATCCTTAACCCCCTCCTCAACCTCAACCTCCCTCCTCATCCTCCCTCCTCATCCTCATCCTCCCTCCTCATCCTCCCTCCTCAACCCCCTCCTCAACCCCCTCCTCAACCTCCCTCCTCAACCCCCCTCCTCAACCTCCCTCCTGAACCCCCATCCTCAAACCCCTCCTCAACCCCCCCCTCCTCAACCTCAACCCCCGTCATTAGCATATACCGGGTGCCGTGTAACTAAGGAACTTGAAAAAAAACATTTCCAACTTGGAACATTATAAACAGTAACATAGTTAATTAAGATTTTTACATAATTTTGTATTAAAAGTATTAACATTTGAATGTAAAAACAGTTGAACTTTAAATTAATCAGTATTGTAAACTTGAGGTAATGTTTTTTTAACATGCAAGTTCTATCTCAAGAATTGTTAACTTAAATATACATTGAATCCAGAGGAAGGCAAACAGTAAAAACCCTCCTTGAAAAGTACCCAATTGTATCAGAGAGGGAAAAAATTAATTCCTTCCTGACCCCATGAACTGGCGTTTGGATTACTCCCTGGATTAATGTTTAACATAAAAGACAATATTTACATTGTGACTTAAAACGTGGTTGAGCTCTTAACATGAACTTTGTAATATCTTAAAGTAAAGAACTTGAAAGTATATTTTTTTAAACTTGAACTTTCTTATCTGTTTAAGTAATGAACTTAAAAATATTGTTTTCAAACTTGTAACATTAGAAACAGTAACATAGTTAATTAACATTTTAACATAATTTGTAAAAATAATGCAAGGCAAGTGTTTTGTGAAGCTAATCATCCATAAACAGTATACTTCCATTAATTCTGACTGAATTGTTTATTGATTTGTATTTTTCAATGGTTGACCTTTGTTTGTTGCTGTGATTTAAAACGTGGTTGACCTCTTAACATGAACTTTGTAATATGTCTAATTAAGAAACTTGAAAGTATATATTTTAAAACTTGAACTTTCTTATCTCGCTAAGTAAGGAACTTGACAAAAAAAATTCAAACTTGTAACATTAGAAACAGTGACTTAGTTAATTAACATTTTAACATAATTTGTGAAAATAATGCAAGGCAAGTGTTTTGTGAGGCTAATGATATATAAACAGTACTTCCTCTTTATTGATTTGTATTTTTGAATGGTTGACCTTTGTTTGTTGCTATAGTAATTGTTTTCAATCGCACATATAGTTTGGTCTCTGAAAAAGTGGTTCTGGGTTTTGAGTTTTTTTATATTTTTGCATTTGCTTTTAAATTTGTTTTGCATGGCTTTTATTTCTTTAATGAAAAGCTAAAGTACTTCATAGTAGACAATGTTTTTAGTAAAAATACGTCCATCTTCTAATAAGTCACCTTGACTTTCCTTCTTTTCAATGTAAACTTTAATAGCCTGTTTATTTTTGCACCGTGATAACGCAACGTACAATTGGCCATGTGCAAATACTGGTTCTTGTAAGAAAATACCCACAGATTTGAACGTTTGTCCTTGTGATTTATTAATGGTCATGGCAAATGCCATAATGATGGGAAATTGTCTTCTTTGAAGTATAAAAGGGAGAATACTTTCACTTGGTGCTAAATCTATTCTTGGTATGAAAACTCTCTCTCCTTTATGGGTACCAGTTAAAATTTCAGCATCTATAAAATGGTCCTTTAATTGTTGAAAAATTAATCTTGTCCCATTGCATAGGCCTTTTTTGGGGTTCATATTTCGCAGTAACATGACAATTGCACCTTTCTTTAGCTGCAAAATATGTGGTGGCATTCCAGAAGGAGTTAGTGAGTTATGAATTCAGTGGAAAAGTTAGCCTGACTTTCATTGTCGTCAGCAAGTACAGAATCAGCACTGTGGTGCATAATTTTTTTTTAAGATTTCATTATTGAGGATTAATGCATCCTTATTTTTACACGTTAGTATGACTTGGTTGGCAAGCTTTGAATATTCCTGGTTATTTATGCTACCTTCAAATATAGCCTATATAATATCTTGGTGACAAATCATATGAGGTGGGATCTGCACAGTGTCGTCAGGTAAATGTGGTATTTTTTCTGTTCTGCCTTCTCCAATTTTAATAAGACAATCATTGAAATCAGTTTGGCCTTCTGATCTCATGTTTTGTTGCAGTTGAAGATGGGTAAAATGTGTACATAGTGTGCTTGACTTTATACAGGTTTCGATAACGTCAGTTCGATTTCCATGTACAACGACAGGTAATGTTTGTCTAAAATCGCCACCTACCAACATTACCTTTCCACCAAATGGAAAAGTATTATCCATGACTTCACGAAGCAAACGGTCAATATATTGGAGGGCATAGCATGACATCATTGTGGCCTCATCTATTATAATTAATTTACTTTTTTTCAATTTCTTTGCTTGTAATGATGTAATGCGAATATCTGACACAGAGGTTTCCAAAATAGGCACTGGCAGTTTAAAGCCCCTATGTACAGTTCTTCCAACTTCTAACAAAAGTGCAGCAATTCCAGTAGTGGCAAATGGCAGTGCTATTTGACCTTGTGCTCGTACAGTACTCATTAATAAATTATATAGATAAGTTTTTCCTGATCCGCCAGGTCCATCAAGATAGAAATAACGCTCTGTGACCATGTCATCATCTATTGCATTTTTAATGGCATTAAATGCTTGCAATTGTAACGTATTTAAAGTTGCAAGTCTTTGTAGTTGAATGTCATAGTCTTCAAAGTTTATGTCATCTATAAGACCTGGATCAGGCAAATTAAAACTTGCACAACTTAATCCATGAGTTAAAAATACTTCTTGGATTTCCATTAACGCTTTTAAGAGTGCAATAGGTTCATTGTATCGTCACATAAAGTCTTCAGCCATATTACTTTTAAATGTGTCCCACAAAGCTAATGCATTTGGAGCATTTGAGAAGATACAAATTGTTCTCTTATCTGCAGTGCCATTTGACATTGTGCTGCTTCTTCTAAACATCTTTCCCATTCTGTATCATCAGCTAGTAAGTTTCTATGTCTTGCAGCTAAATGGAAGGATTCATATACTATGTCATTAACAGTTCTTAAGTGTTCAAAACTTTGTGCTCCAGGAACATTTAACAGTAATATTCATAAGCAAAAAAATTCAACATCTCTTGGACTGACTGTGTAAATTCTTGGGATTATTTTATTTCCTCTGCTTTTTCTAGGTCTCCATAATCCATTCACAAAAACATAGTGATATGGAATTTCAATATATAAGAATTGTGTTGCTTCTGAATCTGTGGAATTTATTTCAAACCATGCAGTTAGTGTAGTGTGACGAAGTTCACTTTGGGCCAATGCAATACTTTCATTTCCAGCATCGAAATACACTAAATGTCTTTGTGGCAAATGTACTGCTAATCTATATACTGCATGTTATCTATCATGCATTTCAAATTTTAAAAGCCACCACATAGCTTCTGGCGCACTGACATAGCGAGCATCTACATGTGATACAAATTCATCATTTACTAACTCAATGCTTTCAGGGTTTTCTGCACTTTTGATGACTACAGTAGCTGCATCATAGCCTTTGCAAATATATTTGTACACATATTTAATGGATTTGATGGAAGTGCAGGCTTCTACATTAATGTGGGCGTTATACTTCATGAGTAAATGTGGATTGTAGGGTACTACATATCTATTGTCAACTTTTTTGCCACGAATAATGGCACTATCTCCTTCTCTTCTTTTATAAAGTGGATAGCCATCACAATTGGCATAGGGTTTGTCTCTATAATCTTTTGGAAAATCTTTGGAACATTTATTATTTTCCATACATGGTGATTGTGGATTAAGCTCACCACAGGGTCCATGAATCATGCGATGAGTAACAATCTCATATAGTCTACCATATTGTTCTGGATCTGGTAGTTCTGCAACAATGACTGCATCCACTTTGTCAGCAGTATGTAATGTATCTTTTTCTTGAAGTATTATGAGAAGATGTGCATGTGGAAGGCCTCTTTTTTTTAAATTCAATGGTATAAACATAAGCAAGACATTTGCCAAATAAGTGACTTATAGTGATGTCACGTATTAATTCATTTAATTTAATCTTAAAAACTCTGGCTACTAAATCTGGTCTATCGGAAGGACTTTGGCCAAGAAGTAAATTTTGTGTAATTTCTGGCCATTGGGGATTACATGTAAATGTAAGAAATAAATCGGGTTTGCCAAATTTGATGACAATAGCCATAGCATCATTGTATCTTTCGAGGAGATCCTTGAAAGGAAGATGGTAAAATTATGGCTTTGCCAGCTCTCATGTCTCTGCTTGTATCCACCTCAGCAACATAGTCCATTAGTCCAGAATATTGTTCTACACGTAGTTTATCTTGTTGATATTTTATAAAGTTTAAATTATTGGCCTCAACTTGCAAATAGGAATCAATAATCCATTGTTGTGTTAGTTTTCCACCACATAAAATTGGATTAAATGTATTTTGAATGGCAATTTGAGCTACTTTAAATTCAAGCATAGAAACATTATTTCTGATTCTGGCTTTAGCATTTGGGTAACTGGGAAGTGTTAATTTTGCTTGCCAACCTGCTTCTCTGTGTGGGAAAAAAATGGGATATGTCATTGGATCTAAATTTGGACTTATGATACTCATATTAATGAATGGTTGCTCCTCATTTCTGGGATATATTCTAATGTCTCTTTGAAATGGTGGTTCTCCTTCATCATTTTGAAACACCATTGCAACCTGATTTGATGTTGGCAAGTTGTAACAATGTTTATCAGTATGTCTGTCTCTTTTAAGCACCATATTGACCTTTGGCATTGGTAATTGATGTCTTTGTGCATAAAGTTGTTGTTCATTTTCTACTTCTGCCAATTTTTTATAAGCTTTAGTGTAGGGGTTATTCTCCATAATGTTATCAAGCTCTATAAAAACAGTGGGTAAGCATTTTTTATTTTCTTCCAGCTGCATACGTTGGTCAACAGCTTCCATTGTATCTAGGACATATAGTTGAGCGAATTTTCTTTGCTCTCCTTCCTTTGGATGTAAATGGGAAGTATGATGATATCTTTGGCCTTGGACTTTAAAACAGTAAGGACCATGTCCTGGTACATTAGCAGCTAATATTGCCCCAATAAATGCAAAGGATATGGCACTATTGTAGGATCTTATGTTTGTCTTAAAATTTTTGTAGTTTGGAAAAGAAGGTTCAGTCATAATGTTTTGTAAATAGATTGGAAATTATTTTCTTTCAGGAAGTTTGAACTTGCCTTTTTGACAGCAACAAATAAATTGGCCATTTCTGGGTCTCTCCTGTTTAAAATAATAAGCCTCACAAAACTGACATTGAGTATTCATGTCCCCACAATTATGAACCTCTACTGCTTAAGACTTGAGTAAAGGACAATTTGCAAAGCATATATCAGTCTCATTTTCAAAATCATCAGGTGAAATGTCATGTGATGTTTCAGGAACGGGTTCTAAATGCTTTGTTTTTTTGGTGGCATTTTTTGGTATATCTTTTATTTTTTTTAGGTAAAATATAATCTGATGTTTGAGGAACAGGTTCTAAATCCTTTGTTTGCTTAGTAGCTTTTTTTGGTGTATCTTTAATTTTTGCAGCTGATAGTCTTTTGCTTGCAATTCTTTTGCTTCTTTTTCTCGTCGAATTTCCTTCTGCTCCGGTGTCTGCTGGCTGTCTGATCTCTGTCGTCGTTCTCTAGCTTGCCGTCTTATCTTTTCTTGTTTGCTCTCGTTATCAGCCATGTTAATCTGTAAAAAAAAATAATGTATCATTAGTTTATTTTGAGATGTCAAGTTTGTTTTAAAAAAAAATTCTTATCAACAATTTGTTTCTATGTGATTCTAGTAAGTTTCTATGTCTTGCAGCTAAATGGAAGGATTCATATACTATGTCATTAACAGTTCTTAAGTGTTCAAAACTTTGTGCTCCAGGAACATTTAACAGTAATATTCATAAGCAAAAAAATTCAACATCTCTTGGACTGACTGTGTAAATTCTTGGGATTATTTTATTTCCTCTGCTTTTTCTAGGTCTCCATAATCCATTCACAAAAACATAGTGATATGGAATTTCAATATATAAGAATTGTGTTGCTTCTGAATCTGTGGAATTTATTTCAAACCATGCAGTTAGTGTAGTGTGACGGAGTTCACTTTGGGCCAATGCAATACTTTCATTTCCAGCATCGAAATACACTAAATGTCTTTGTGGCAAATGTACTGCTAATCTATATACTGCATGTCATCTATCATGCATTTCAAATTTTAAAAGCCACCACATAGCTTCTGGCGCACTGACATAGCGAGCATCTACATGTGATACAAATTCATCATTTACTAACTCAATGCTTTCAGGGTTTTCTGCACTTTTGATGACTACAGTAGCTGCATCATAATGTATCATTAGTTTATTTTGAGATGTCAAGTTTGTTTTAAAAAAAAATTCTTATCAACAATTTGTTTCTATGTGATTCTAGTTGATTGTAGCGGTACTTTCTTCGTATTGTTAAATAAGTGTTTTTTATTTTTTGCTTTTAATTTCTGTCGTAGGTTGTAATTTTTGCCTTACATGCATAGCACACTCAAGGTAATTACACTATAGTTCCCTGTAGATATAGTAGGTGTATTTATTTGTTTGTACATTTTTTTGTAGATTTTTTTTTTGTACTTTGGCTTATAGGGATAGTAGAGGGCAGAAATTAGTCTTTGTAATTTATCGTACAGGGGATTGTTATAATAGTATTTTTATATTTTATTTAAAGGCTTATATGTTGGGGCTCTGAAAATGTTTCTATTGTTGTTTTTTGGGTGTTAGTACTTTTTTGTAGTACTATTGTATTTTATGTGTGTGGTTAGGTTTTATGATTAATATTGTACATTAGGACTGGTAATTTAGAATGACAAATTTTATTGAGTCTGTGTTTTGAGACTTTTGTGGACTATGCTGTTTTTTTTTTCTGGTTACATTGAAGTTTGGATTTACTGTTAAACATTATTGTCCATAAAAGACAAATAAGAAGTAAATGAGAAATGTGTCAGTTATATTTTGGTAAAAGTTATAGTTAGTGGTTGTTATTCTTTTTTTTTTTTCTGTTGACATGGATGCAGAGCAGTTTTTTTCTTTTTTTACTTGTCATACTGTACCTTGGTTGAAGTGTGATTTCAAGCAGAATCTTTGTTGGTCCACTGTTGAAAGTCTTCGTCCGATGCTCTTCACGCAGTGTCTCTTGTAAAAGAAAAATTAAAATGTTATTTCATTTGAATGTATTTGTAATGAATAGCATATTTCATTGTTTTGGTCTATTTTATCTGTTATGGGGAATTTTTCTGCTATGCTGTTTTTTGTGCAACCTTTTAAAAATACTTTAATTGTATTTGTATATTTCAGTTATCCTTTTTTATACTGTAATTATTAATGTTTTTCTTATTTTGGATATGATGGCAATGTTTTTAGCATTATCCTGTTTTGTGTCCACCACTTTTCGTATGTGTTTTTAGGCTTCTTTGTAAGTCTTATAGGTTCTTAAACAGGAAAGAAGAATATTATTTAACTTTTCTATCTGTTTCTATGATTTTTGGTACAATCCTGTTTTGTGTCCACCATATTTTGTCTACTTTATTTGTTCAATTAGTGTTCTTTATGAGTATTCAATCATGTTGGACAGTACAAATCAATGTTAATTGCCTTTTCTATATCATGTTGTGCTTTTTTTTATCCTGTTTTGTGTTCACCACTTTTTGGTTGCTGCATTTGGCTTGTGGGTGATGGTTGGAGTGGTTGGAGGTTATTTTACAGTAAAGAGGAGGAATACTTTTGTTTTATGTATGTTGCTAATGTTTCAGATGCTATCCTGTTTTGTGGCCACTTCTTTTTTTTTTTTTTTTGATTTCTGTGAAACTGTCTGTCTTCCTAAATTGTATAGGTCTTTGTGAAGTTTGTTGAACTGTGTTTTGCGAGGATCCGCATTTGCGGAGAACTGCGTCCTTGCGAGCCTGCAAGCGTGAGCAACAGCTCGTATGCTCACAACTATATATGTGATAGGGGTATGTATTTTAGATAGTTAGGATTTATTGTATATTAGATAGATAGGGGTATATATTTTAGATAGTTAGGATTTATTGTATATTAGATAGATTGGGGGATGTATTTTGGATAGAAAGGATTGATTGATTGTATGTTAGATAGATAGGGGGTATTGTATTTTATTTGTATTGTATTGTATATATTCTATATGTATTTCCTTTTCAGGTGTGTAATTTTATTTTTTTCTGTAGTGGGCGGTTGTAAAGAATTTTTTTACTTTCTGTAATATTCCTTTTTTATTTTTTGAAACTTAGATTTTTTTATTTTCTGTAATCTAGATTTCTTTATTTGTTGTGAGTTAGGTTTTTTATTTTCTGTTATATAGATTTTTTATTTTCTGTGACTTAGGTTTTTTTATTTTCTGTAATTAGAGTGGTGGGGGGTTTATTAGGGGGTAGGTAGGTAGTGTAGGTAGGTAGTGTAGATGTTAATAGGTAAGTGTAGAGGGTGGTTAGTTTAGATTTAATGGTTTATGGGGGGTACAGTGCAGTGTAGTGTTTGTAGTTAGTGTCATAATGGTCCTTGAGGACCGTCATGGCACTTATGTGGTTAATGTTAGGGTTGTAACAGCCCCATAAGGGTCATAATATACCCTTATGGGACTGATGGGGTTAAATAGAGGCTTATGAGGGCCTGTATTGACCCCCATGAGTGACAGGGTTATTTGTTAGGTTATGGGGGTCTGTATTGACCCCCATGAGTGACAGGGTTAATTATGGGTTTATGGGGGTCTGTATTGACCCTCATGAGTGACGGGGTTAATTAAGTGCTTATGGGGGTCTGTGTTGACCCCCATGAGTGACAGGGTTATTTGTTAGCTTATGGGGGTCTGTATTGACCCCCATGAGTGACAGGGTAATTAAGGGTTTATGGGGGTCTGTATTGACCCTCATGAGTGACAGATTTAATTAATGTATTATGGGGGTCTGTATTGACTCTCATGAGTGACAGGGTTATTATAGGTTTATTGGGGTCTGTATTGACCCCCATGAGTGACAGGGTTAATTAGGGGTTTATGGGTGTCTGTATTGACCCCCATGAGTGAGGGGGTTAATTAAGTGTTTATGGGGGTCTGTATTGAACCCCATGAGTGACATGGTTAATTAAGGGTTTATTGGGGTCGGGATTGACCCCCATGAGTGATAGGGTTATTTTTTTTTTATTACAGGTCCTTTAAGGACCTTTACTGTTTTGAAATGTCATTGTAGCGGGGGTTCCCGATCGCATGCGATGGGGGACCCCCACTCTGAGGGTTAATGTGGGGTTAATGCGGGTTTCCGAGCTTATCTCGGATCCCGTGGGGTTAATGCAGGTTTTCGACCTTATCTCGGATCCCTTCTTGTGTGTTGTACGTGGCTGGGCGGTCTGGGGTCGTGGAGCATTTTTCTCGCGCTTAGGGGATTTTCGAGTGGCTAAACTTTTAACATTTTACAGAATTCGAGATTTGAGCAGTGTTGCCGAGGTCCTGGGTGTCCCCCTTGTTGTGGGTAATGTTTTTATTTTATTTTTTGGTGTATTTGTATGTTTTTTAATGTTTGCCGATGTGCGCGTGTTGTCCGTTAAGGTTGTTTTTTGCGAGTCCGTAATGGATTTTTTCTAAGTCCCGCGGGTCATATTTTTTTGTGTAAGTCCGTAGTTAGTCATTGCGTGTTTATGTTTTTTTTTTTAAGTCCCAATTGTGTGGTTCTTTTTAACTGATTGTGAGGTACCGTTGGGCCTCCACGTCCACATTTGCGGCTCATTGCAGCCGACGTGGGAGCCTCCACCACCGCAAATTTGGCCCCTCGCTTCGCGAGGGTACGCATTTGCGGTTCGAAAGTCATAGGGGGTCGTAGGGATGAGCGCCTACGGCGCTCATCTCTACCAGCGCAAGGAACGCTTTTGGCGCTCCTTGCCAGTAACTCACTTTGCGAGGGCCGCAGTTGCGGCGGGCTCGCCACGCTAGCCCGCAAGCGTTAGCAACAACCCACATGCTCACAACGATATATGTGATTACGCATATACATGAGAACAGGAAGGAGGCTATCAGTAATTGGCTGGAAAACAACCTTGTGACGATGAGGAAGAAATAGTTTATCTAATAGGCAGTGAGAAGGTTCTGGGTCTTTTTTGGGGTTTTCTGACTCTCATCTCTCTATACTAATTTCTATCTGTTACTCTCTGGCATCAACTTATTCCCTCTTATATTCTCTCTAAGATATCTTACTATATCTGTCTATATCCAAACTCTATCCCAAGTTTTCCTAAAAAGAAAAGAACCAATAACACAAAAAGGATTGCTTTAAACTATCTTAAGAAGGGGTCCAAAAGTGAGAAAAGGGGTTACTCTGAAATCCTATACCTACTAATGTATAACATTGTTTAACTTTCTTGCTTATCCAAGTGTGATAATACTTTATACCCTCCCTATCATGTCTGTATTAAGTTAACCAAATATATACAGTTATCAAATAGATTGTTATCCAAGCTTGATGAGATTTTATACACTGTTTAGTGATTTCTGTATTGCACTAACCAAATATAAGCAGCCTTATTCAATTGCGGTTCGGCCAATTGAATATTGCACTATATAAGCACAGAGCATATTTTTTTTACTGAAGTTTTTAGTTAGTGAAGACCTTGCTTTTGGATAGAAGTTCACTAACTAAAAACTTCTGTAAAAAAATATGCTATTTGCTTATATAGAGCCCTATTCAATTGGCCGAATTGCAATTTAATAAGGCTGAAAATGTGTTAAAACTAATTGTTCGGTATTGAAGTAACAAGTATATACAGCCTCATTAAATTGCAATTCGGAAAATTGAAAAAGGCTCTATATAAGCACATAGCATATTTCTTTTTACAGAAGTTTTTAGTTAGTGAGGCGTATACATCACGCACGACGCTGTCCACGCAAAACTAGGGAGTGAAGCCATGCAGCATTAGCGTTCTTAGCAAGAAGCATGGCACTAGTTAGATAACTCTTATATTATATAGTATGGTTCTCGTAGAAGTACTTAGGAGCAATATATAAGCCACGAGAAGCAATAGGGAGCCCGCTTAAGTAATGGTAATCCATGATTGGATACCTTCACAGTCAAATAGAAAATAAGCAAGGACACAGCAACCCATAATATCTTACTAACAAAGACAATAGTATCGTCTATACCTAACACAGACCAGCATGTGGGTAGAAAATGTCCTAGTGTATTAGGATTGGTATATTACAATGCCATAGTTAACTAATAGGAGATATTTCTATAATTAAGTCTCCTATAATTCCTGGCTGCCTATTGTCTTCAAAATAGTGCCTTTTTTACACCATACTATTTCCAACAATTGCATGAAAGATAGTCTATATGGGATTTCCTATTGCAAAGATAATACAATAGACTTTACATATGTTGGAATAGAGTTATTTTCAGTGGAATATTATAATTCTCCTCTATGAGTAAAGAGAAAGTACATATCTCTATATATTGTTTAAAAGTGAATTATATCACTATTTCTCAGAGGAGCTTTTTCTCTTCTTCCATTGTTTTTAAAGTGTTTTTAACCTTCCTTTTTATATTCGCCGTTGTTATCTTGGATTAAATAAAATTGTAATAAACTTGTTGGCCAAATTGTAAATATACCCAGATTATACCTCTATGTGCTTATATAGAGCCCTTTTCAATTGGCCGAATCGCAATTTAATAAGGCTGATAATGTTTTAAGATAGATTGCTAACCAACTTGATAAGATTTTGTACACTTCTTATTGATTTCTATATTGTACTAACAGAATATAAAATGTATTAAAACCAATTGTTATCCAATCATTCACAACAGATTGTCATAGACATCTTATAGATTGTATATTGTGATCTAACTAAAAGTCAAAGTTAACAAGTTTAAATATCTACAATTGTTTATCCTTGCTTTTCTATTATCCCAATAAACATCATTCTGTGCAAGGCATATACTTGTCTATAAATTGATCATTGAACTCAATAAACTTTATTAAATCACAAACATTGTAATATTTGTGTCATATCAAATTTATGACACAACTATGTTTTAGGAAACATACCAAGCTTACACCATTAGATTGCTTGGTTTTGCCATAAAGGTGGCACTTAAGCTGCAACTGAACCAAATAATGCTGTTCCTAACCATTGTCTGGCAGTAGAACGGTCACCACTGCAATAATGAGTCACAGGAAACTACAATGGCCACAGCCCAACATGAATATGGACAAGGGGTGGTGGGAAGTCAATAAAATCAAAATGGCTATGGACAAAAAAAAGTGTGGGTGGGGGGATGGCCTATCTATACAGGGACCTGGGTTGTCTGAGGAATTAGAGCCATGCTTTCTCCTGAAATCATCAAGGGGTGCTCCTCCGACAGACCTCCCCAGAACCTCCTTCTCCCAGTGTAGGTCATGCCCCTTTTATGTCCTCATTGCCATCAGGGGTTGCTTTTCTGGCTTAGCCTGAGGCTGAAATATAGATTGATATATGAACATTGATTTATGGATCTGTTTAAATGCTGTCCACAATGCTTCTACACATATTTAATAGCTATATATATCACTTTCTAATTATCACTCTCCACATCTCCTCTCACTCTGTTCTGCATTCTTGCTTTTCACCCTAATTATTTTCACATTATACTCCCAGTCTTCCCATTTTAATAACACATCACTCTGACCAGGATTACCAGCTGAAAAAAGGAAAACAGCTAAAGCCAGATACACGGAAGAGAGAGAAATTCAAACATGGAGTTATATTCAGTAAAAGTAATTCCAATAGTATAAAATGATCTTGTTCAGGTACTGCTGAGTTACATATTGCATGTAAATTCAATTGGTCACCAAACAGTAGCATGTGTTTTTCTTATGCTATTCCCCTGATAACAAACTTTCCTGTCAGATTAATTGAATAAACACAGCAAACTATGAGCTCCATTCAACTGAGGTTTTGGGCGATCCGGTAGCCCCGTAAGTGAGGTCACAAGTTAATGTGCTATTCAATTGGCGTCTTTTTGCGGGCTAGAAAAATTTCAATGGTAAACCCATAACTTACAGCCTCCAGAAGCCTTTGATCTCTCACTTTCACAAGGCTAAAATCGCAAATCGCTATTCCATTGCTCAATTTCCCCAAGCCTGAAAATGTTTTCACACTCGTAAATGGCAAAAGAAGGAGAAAATCCTATGAGTGCTAGAGAGGACCCGGAAATGGGTCAAACACCTATTCGTAGTACTGTAAATGCAAATAAAAAATCAATACTGCAATGTAAATAACGGGGAAAGCGATGATAGACATTAGAATTAATTGCACAACAGTCTCAAGCTCACAAATCATTTTCATTTCGGGGTTAAATCGATCTCGGGTATCAATGAGATAATACATATTAGGCCACCCAAATGGACTAGAACAGATTTGACATTCATTTTCATAATTCTTTATTTTGCGAGTCTGACCGCATATCAGACCCCCAAACCTAATTGATTGACATGTAACCTCCATGTTTTACTGTGGTATTAATGACGGTCTCATTATCTATTGGCTGACTAAAAATGAGAGGTTACCGGCTTGCTTAATTGATCCTGTTCCCGCCCTGAACTTCTCCGAACCAGTGCATGGTTTAAGGTTTTGGCTTTGGGCCCATAGCGGGATTGAGCAATTGAATAGCATCGTAATCGGAGATGAACACCTGCAGACATACGGCCGTCAGCGATCGAGTTGTGGGCTTGGAATTGAATGTGGCTCAATGATTGCATGGACGTTTTATCAATCACAGAGTATTTTTTTTTATTTTTCACTAGATGGCAGCACACATCAGCTTTCAACTTAAATCATTCTCTTCATACAGAGATCCATCATCTCTGCAAGAACTATGAGGTCAAACATCTGGTTCCATTTTCATACATATGGATTTATTACTCTGACAACGTCCTGCAATGTTTAGAGAAGCTCAAAGAGATAAGATAGAAAAAGAGCAATCAGCTTCCCATTACAGCTCTGTCAATGGACCCCCACAGCGTATTGAACATTGACGACTCACTTCTCATACAAGCAATTGTAGCAGTATTCTAGGATAAACATAGCCAGAATTTCATGAATTGTGAAGAGGTCAAGCAGTCAAATTAAGTGTCTCTATGTGCAGTTCTTTTACCTTTTTATAGAGTTTTATAATGTGCTGGCATTTCAAAAAATATAATCATAAAAATTTTAGCACCACAACAATAATAACACCACAAACAATTATTACTCATGGTCCACCAAGCAATGTGCTTTGTAAAAATATAATTTTGTTGTGTACTGTATACTGGACTACATAACTTTTGAGAATATGAAATCAAAAATCTTCCAAACTATGAAGTTTGACAAAAGATTCTAATGGAAAACATGTATATAGTAGAGAATGGTACTTATTAGTGATAAAAACTTTGCCACTTGACTTCCTTATGGAAAAATATTTCAGCCTGCTGACTGGAGTATTCATAAGGACATTGAGGTAGATGATTAAAGGACCACTGGAAGAGTTTTGTCAGCTGCACAATAATATATATATATCCCACTATATTTAGCGTAATCTGCTCTTGCAGAATACATAATGAACTGCAGAGGCCAGTGCTACTAATTAGAAACAGCTATGCACATTGTGGAAGGAACTGCTACATTTCCATTATTAGTTCTTTAGTAAATATATTGTTCTTTCATAATGTTCTAAAGTATGCAGAGGTTTAGAGTAGTGATGGAGAGAGTGGCTGGGTTTGATTCACTTACCTGCCATTTTAAAACTTAAATTATATACCATGTCACATAGTTCACATATAAGTAAGTAGTATGATATAAATACCACTGAACTTTTTTAGTATTTACTTTTTTTATACTACAATTTTATACCAACTGTTTTAGTTCATTTTAAAAGCATTTCAACAGGATACAATTCTGGTAAAAAGTGGTACTAGTTACATTTTAATATAGTTTGAATTAATCTGTGCTTGATAGTTGCTGGAATGGACATGTTGCTTTTTGAGGAACTCAGTATTCAGCGCAATGGACTGACACACTCAGCCTTATTAAATTGCGATTTGGTAAATTTGAAAGGGCTCTATTTAAGCACACAGCATATTTTATTTACAAACGTTTTTGGTTAGTGAAGACCTTGCTTTTGGATTCACTAACTAAAAACTTCTGTAAGAAATATGATGTGTGCTTATATAGAGCCCTTTCAAATGTACTGAATCGCAATTTTATAAGGCTGATAGTTTTTAAGTTATTATTATTATTATTTACATGAAATAAAAAATATTAATGTAAAAAAGAAAAAGGGTAAATAAGAATTTGAGATTAGAACCTACAGTTCTATAAACAGAGGCTTTTACCCACTACACCGCATCCTGCATGAAAAATGATGAGTATATAAATGAATAAAGAGAAAATAAAATCAATATGACAGCTATAGCCTGGGCATTGTTATATGCAGATTCTTTTGGGAGGGCTTCTGGAGCTATATAAGCAAAATTTAAAAAAAATACAATATCCAAGTCAGTTATTAGTCAACCTAACTTTCCCATGTGATTTTTCAGCTTCTATCTTATGGTGAAGAGTGACTATGATGACCTCAAAAGTTTATTTATAATAAGTTATGGTATTATAATCAATAAAATTATTTTTTTGGGAAACATTTGTATTTGTTTAATGTTAACACCCTAAATTCATATATAAATATGGATAGATGTTTCGGATCTATCCTGTTATATACACACACGGGAAGCCTGCTGGTGCCAGGTGCACAGGAAGCCTCCTGCTGCTGGGGCGAGCTTGTGTCCCGCGTCTCGATGTATTAGTACACCACAACCCACTGACCCTGTAACCCTAACCCCCTAAGCCCCTAAGCCTCTTTCCCTAACCCCCCAAACTTCACTTCCTAAACCTAACCCTAAGCCCCTAACCCAAAGCCTCTTACCCTAACCCCCATAAACCTCACTCCCTAAACCTCTTACCCTAACCCTAACCCCCTAAACCTCACTTCCTAACCCTAAGTCCCTAACCCTAACCCCCTACACCACTTATCAGGCCTAATCCTAACACCCTAATCCTCTAACCCTAACCCGAAAACCCCTAACCACTTACCAGCACAACTAGATCAGGACCTCGGCGGTGCGCTTCCCAGTGCTTCACGTGCGTACATATAACAGGATAGGTCTGATGTCTCTTTTACATGTGACTGCTCTTTTCTTTTTGCTGTGAATTCTATTGGCCCTAGTTCAAAAAGATTTGTAATAATTCCTAGTTAGTTGTAGAATCTGTTTGGTATGTATATTGTTTGATAGCTACTTTGTACTGAGTTAATGACTGTATTCGCCTAAAAAAAAAATCATATTGGCCCTTGAGGTAACAAATTCAATCTCTAAAGCAAGATTAAAATTTAAGTAACAAAGATACATCAAATGACCTAACAATTAAAGCTCTCAAATGTCAAAAGAAGACTGTACTAGTAAAAATGACTTGAAACAAAAAAGAAAACTAAATAAATATTGTTGTACTCTACAAATTACAAGTAAGTATATTTGTAAGATGAATAAGCACATCTACATTTTCTATTACCACAAAGCCCCACTGCACCCATATTTCTACCCCAAGCCAGTAACCTGAATTTTGGAAAGAAAATCAATGCTTCTGTGATCTTGCAATGAAAAAAACTAGTTTAAATGCTATTCTCTTTCATAATTACCAAAAACATCTTTAACGGTATACAGTAGTAGATGCCAATTCATCAGAGTGTACAGTGGACAGGACAGTGTAAAATTAGCTAATTCTTTGGAAACTAGTATATTGTTAAATATAGGTATGTTCACTAACCAATGATTTTCTCCATTGGGTTTTCGTATATATCCAGTAGAGCTCAATGATCCAGGGAGCAGTTAACTCCATGATCACATATCATTCTGTTGGTTTGTGTTTTAAAACTCTCCTGTGCCCTATTCTTTGGTATTTGGATTGCACTACTTCAAACACCCTCTCAGTAATCAGCATGACACACTAATTAATCTTTATTGAATAAGGCAAATGGGTTAAAATGAGCTGGGTGTGTCTGTTTCGGGAGAGGAGTGCAACAATGTTTCACACATAAACTGTATAGGATAATTTTATATTTCCTCTCAAAGCGAAATATTACTTTATCAATTATATTTGGATTTTTAATTTGTCCAAAAGATACATTCATCCTTACATTTATTATCTTTACCTCATATAAGACGGGGCAACAAAGTTTTACTTTTTTTTCTCTCAGAAGTCAAAATAGGTGAACCTTATAGGAATTGTTCTGTTGAAAACAAAAATATTTTTAGAATTACTCTATCGCATAAGGATTTTAAGAGTCAGGGATTCTAAGTTTACAGTATTACATATCTTTACAATACATACAAAGTAAAGGACTAACTCCCCTAAAAGGTAGAAGTATAGGATTTTCTCCTGTATTTTTTCTCAGGAACATCTCTCTTAAGGGTACAACAGTAATCAGCAAGCATTGCTGGGCTCCACTTGCCCTGGTACTGCTTTTCCATTTTGGAAATGTCCTGGTGGAATCATTCACCATGTTTATCGTTGACTTCCCCATGATTGGGGAATCCAGGTGAGGGAATTGGGGTTTGGGGAATCCAAGAAATGGATTTTCAAAGACATGTTACATCCCATGGTCTTGTAAGATTGCAAAAGACCATCCACTATTTATTTGTAGTTGTCTGCCTTATGATTCCCTAAGAAGTTCTGGAGAAAACTCTTGAAAGATTTCCATACTGCATTTTCAGCCTGGTTTAACTGACTTCAAATCAAAGTTCTCATCTGTAAACAGTTTTTGTATTGGAGTTCCTACAAAGTTCCCATCTTTGATCTTTGCATCACTGATCCTTGGGAATTTTTTTCTTAAATATGTAAATCCAGGTCCACATCGATCTATTGCTTAGACAAAGTTCTTCATAAGACCAAGCTTTATATGTTGTGGGGGTAGATACACTTTTTCTGGATCAACAAGTGGTGTTTTGACAACATTCTTCTGTCCTGGAGTTAGTGATGTTCGTTTTGGCCATTGTTGAGGGTAATGATTTCTTCGGTCTCTGAAAATAGCTGTACTTTGTGTGACCAAGTTGTAGTCCAAGCAAAAGAGTGACTGCTTCCAAGTCACCACAGATATTCCATTTGTATTCTTCATATTTGAGTTTCATGCTCTCATACTTTTCTTTGAAATTGGCAGCATGAGAAGCACAGCTATCAAGCTGACTTTAGAAGATTCGATAAATAAACTCCAATCCTCTTTTTGTACTCGTGACCAAGTGCTTCCATGACAGAATAAACATCATTGCAAAAAACAAGTTCATCTTCAAGGGAAAATAAATCCTTAAAGTCACTAGGCCTATCTCTAAAAAAACAAACTTTAGTTTCTTTATGGAGAAGATTCTAGTTTTTCAACCTGGAGCCTAAAAGTTCTGCTTGTGTTTTAGATAGGTATAAGTCTCAGATGAGGTAATTGAGATCTCCGTGGGTAAGGACATGTAGTGATAATGATGAACCAGAAGCTTCACAAGTTTGATCAAGCCTTATATCGTCATCACCATGCTCTACAGGATCTTTTTCTTGTTCATCATCACTAAGTATTACTTCTTCTGGGGGGGGTTGGCACAGGCAATTCTTCATAATACAGCACTAGCCTGATGGCAGATGGTACATTTGTATATGTCACAGTGTGCTTTGATTTAGAACTGATGCCTGAAATGTTTGTAAGACAAACGTAACAATCTGTGGAGTGTTCTTTTTTTTTTTGCCAAATCATTGGAAAAGCAAAATTCATGTGCCGAGAACCTGTTGACTTGTGAGAAGTCTGACACAGGCACAACAAAAAAAATGAGGGTCACAACTTTTATCTTGGTCACCGACTTTGCATCCTAAGTAAAGCTCATAACACTTCCTAATAAGTGGAGTAAAACCATGTTTATGATTTTTAAATATCACCTCACCACAAATGTAGCAAAATAATCCGGATGATTAATACAATTTCTTGGCATTGTTCAACTTTGTATTATGAACATAAAATGTACATAGAACGAAACCAATAACAGATACTCAAAGCATTATATGTTTCAAGAATCTTTCCACCAACTGGCCAGGAGCACTAACTCATATAGTAAACAAGCAAACATGTGACTCATCATGCCTCAAGAGCATCATGTGACAGAATATGGCTCAACTGTTTATTACTCTGGGCCCTTTTTACATTGACTAATCAGTAGAATTTACAAAATTAAAAATAATACTAGGATTTTACTGATGAAAAATAAATATATCTTAATGCTGTATGAATGTGTTATATAGCACAATGTATTATATTAAAGAGGACATAACTTTAATACTGTGGTTGAACAATTCTGAGACCATTTTCGAAATCAGTGGTGACATCAACAAAATATTAATACATACTAGTCTAACAGAGTTTTTCTTAACCTTTATGGATCCAGAAACCAGCTAGCTACCATCCAAAACTTGTCTGGACCTCCTTAAAGAACTAAGCTATCATTAACACGTCAGTTCTTCAACAATCTATTTACTACTGTGTCAGTGACATGTTTAAGGGCTCAATCGCTCCTCATGTTACATTATTCTCACCCTTTTCATGCCACTTTTTCAACCCAATCCGAATTTTCTCCTTCCTTTCTCTCTGATGAACAGTTAAGAAACATATTTGTTATTATGTTGACTGACACAACTTCAACGTCCTGCAGATGCATCCATTTTTTTTTTCTAATTTAAAACTAGCTGTTTCTTTAATAAATTGGTACATGAAATGTGAAAATGTATACAGATAAAATATGAAGACGATTCTTAGAATAGATGGATAGGAGCATTTGAACAGCAATGGAAATCATTTACACAAATGCTTATATAAGGAATAGGGACAAATACAGAACAAATTGGAAGATTGATGAAAGGCACATAAACCTTGTTCCTTTTATAAGTTTCTAAAACTTTTTTTTTCTAAAAAATAGTAAATCATCTACCATTTGATCAATTCTTTCTGCATTATACTGTATGATACATAATAATGTTTCAAAATGTAAAGATTAACATTTTCTAAAATGTTCTATAATGTGATCTTCCTCATATCATGTTTTAAACAATGTTGCAGATCTATTTAGAGGCACACACATGCACCATATATTTTACCCTAGATATTAAGGATAAAATATGAAAGTGGACCAAAACAGAAAAAATATATCTTATCATGTCTATTATAAACTTATTAAGATATTTATTTTAGTCTTTGTACTTGCATATTATAATTATTGTTATATTTTATTTGTAGAGCACAAACAGATTTTGTAGAACTTTGTTATTTATTTGTTCAGTCATGTCCGACTTTCTGTGACCCTATGGACCACAGCACGCCAGGCATATTTTGTGTCTGGTTGTTCTAGTCCATACAATTTTCATAAAGATACTGAAGTCAGTTGCCAATTTCTTCTCCAAAGGAGATTACAATAGACAGACAAAAAGGATCAGGAAAGGGCTTCTTTAGAATGGGTGTTATGAGAGCCTGATTCAAGAAGGAAGGGAACATGCTAGTACAGAGAGACAGTTTGAAGAGGAAGGCAAACAGATAAAAAAACACCAGTAAAACTTTGCCAATTGTCTCAAAAGGGGAAAAAAATATAAAATTCCTCTGTGACCCCAGATACTGGCGATCGGACTCCTCTCTGGATCAATACTCCCTCTATAATTATCCAGGATAACCCTAAATGCCCTTTTTACTTAAAAATATATCCAATCCCTTTTTAAAGTTATTTATTAAATCCGCTGTCACCACCTCCTTTGGTAGATAATTCCACAGATTAACCACCCTTACTGTGAAGAACCCTTTTATTTCTTTAAAGTGAAATCTTTTTACTTCTAATCTCAAAGGATGTCCTCTTGTCAGTTGAAAACCTCTGGGCACAAAAAGTTCACTTGACAAAGCATTGTATTGGCCTTGGATATATCTATATAAGGTAATCATATCCCCTCTTAGACACCTTTTTTCTAGAGAAAATACGTTTAATTTGGTTAGTCTTTCTTCATAACTTAGGCCCTCCATTCCCCTTATTAGTTTTGTTGCCCTTATCTCTACCTTTTCCAGCTCTAAAAGGTCCTTTTTATGTAGGGATTTGTATAATGGCAGAATTATATTTACTTCCCTGGCTTCTATACCCTTGTTAATACATGTTAATATTTGACTTGCCTTTGCAGATGCTTCTTGGCATTGAGCACTGTTACCTAGGTGATTGTCCACAAGCACTCCCAAATCCCTTTCAATATCTGATACCCCTAGATTTGCTCCATTAAAAATATAAATTGCATGGCTATTTTTCCTTCCAGATGCATAACTTTACATTTATTACTATTAAATCTCATCTACCATTTAGTCAAGAATTTCTCTAATGTATTCAAATCTCTTTGGAGGGAAGGTACATCATTATCTGATTTAATTACCTTGCTTAATTTGGCCTCTTCAGCAAAAATGGAGACAATACTTTCCAACCCTACTTCTAAGTCATTGAAAGTGGAAAATAGGAACTTGGGATTGCATGACAGAGTTTTAATGTAGAAAGTGAAGGAGGTCTGCTGCTATAAAAAGTTAAGAGTTGACTGAGGTGTAGGAGAGCAGCATGAATTTCTAATTAAAGAATTATGACTATCTATGTTTTTTTTTTTGCCAGCAGTGGAAGAGAACTTTTAGAGGTATCTTGTGTTCTTTGGATACGGGCAGTGGTTGTATAGTTATGAAGTGACGTAGAAAAACGTATGGTTGTGGTAGTCTGTAACAAGTTCTGGGATGGTAATGTTATGGGGGAGAGATTTTAGTAAAATGTCAAGTTACTATGGATCTATATCTTGTAGGTTTCTGTAGGTTCGTGGAGTAGGTGGACTTGAGAGAATTGTGCTGTTAAGGATACACATAAAGATATGTTGGGCACACAGAGGGAATGGTATGTTCAAAGAAGGGGAAGAAGATAGAAGGGATAGGAGGAATGCCTGGAAAGTAGAACTGGGGGACAAAATAATTTCCAAACCATTTCCCTGTCTATCACATCTTGTGGTGTGTGTGACTAAAATTCAGTCCACCATAAGAAACAGCAGTCAGGGAAGTCACCAAAAGATGATGAAATATAGGGTTCTGTGATGGCAAGTAGGCTGAAGACTTAGAGATGAAGAGTTAATGGATTGAAGTTGCTTTATTGCATACAGAGAGTGAATTCCAGAGGGCAAAGACAAAAAGGAGCAGACAATATATGGTATGTAATTATTATAGCCCCTATATCGATTATGCAATAGCCCAGGCTTTGAGGCAGGTAGGAATAAGAGAGGGTCCAGGATTAGGGGATATGTCACAGCAGCTAGTAATAGGAGTGAGTGTGAAAGGACATAGGATGCTACAGTGTGCTTGTTTTATCTTGGAAGGCAGGGGTGGCGATCATTTTTTTAAGAAAGTAAGAAATTAATGGGAGCTGAGCAGAGGTTAATTAAACAGTGAGGGTAAAGTGTCATAATTACATAGTAGTTGAGATTGAAAAAGACTTTTAGTCTATAAAGTTCAATCTTTTTAGATCTCCTCTGAACTGCAATATCCAGATTAATTGTTAATTGATCAAAAGGAAGGCAAACAGAAAAAAAAAACAGTAAAACTTCGCCAATTGTCTCAAAAGGGGGAAAAATTAAATTTCTTCCTGACCCCAAATACTGGCGATCAGACTCCTCCCTGGATCAATACTCCCTCTCTAATTAACCAGGATTACCCTGAATGCCCCTTTTCATAAAAAAATATATCCCTTTTTTAAAGTTAACTATTAAATCTGTTCTCACCACCTCCTTTGGTAGAGAATTCCACAGTTAAACCTCCCTCACTGTGAAGAACCCTTCAATTTATTTAAGGTGGAATCTTTTTACTTCTAAATTCAAAAGATGTCCTCTTTTCAGTTGGAAACCTCTTGGCACAAAAACTTCACTTGACAAAGCTTTATACTGACCCTGCATATATTTATATAAGGTAGTCATATCTCCTCTTAGATGCCTTTTTTTTAAAGAAAATAAGTTTAATTTGGTTAGTCTTTCTTCATAACTTAGCCCTTCCATTCCTCTTATTAGTTTTGTTGCACTTATTTTGTACTTTTTCCAGTTCTAAAATGTCCTTTTTATGAAGTGGTGCCCAATATTGTACTCCATATTCCAAATGAGGGCATACTAGAGATTTATATAGTGGCAGAATTATATTTGCTTCTCTTGCTTTTATATCCTTCTTAATACATGCTAATGTTTAATTTGCCTTTGCAGCTGCTGCATGGCATTGACCACCGTTACCTAGGTGGTTGTCCACAAGCACTTCCAAATCTCTTTCAATATCTAAAACCCCTAGATTTGCTCCATTAAGATATGACTTGCACCTGCTCAGTCAACACCACCTGCTAAAAAAACAAAAAACATTGTCATAAGACTCTAAGCTACGCACCTACCACAGCCATTTTGATAAACATTATTACACTCTTTTCCCTGCTCCTGAATCTTTATTACTACTACTATCATATCTTAGGATAATAATTCTTCCCCCCACAATCTTCTAACCTTTTTTCCTGATCTTACACACTGTCACAATCCTTCATCATTATTTCCTCTTTCTTATAACCTACTGCCTCTCTCTCAGACTCTCCTTTGCAACCTCTCCATATCACGTCCCCAACAATATTACCATCTTACCTTCCTTGCTCTCCTCTTCTTTGCTCCAATGAGCTCCTCTCCCTCCTCCAGTCACAATATCATCCCTCCCTAACGCTCACAAGCAGAAACCGCACTGTAAGTCCCAGTCCTATCTTCTCTTCCTTTCACTCCCCCTTCTCCTGGCTGCGGGAGATATATCCCCTAACCCAGGCTCCTCACTCATCTCCACTTGCTGTCAGCCATGCTCTGGTTCAAGGCCAGCAAACACCCGTAACACCCAGAATCTGATATCCATCACATGTCACATACCTCCAACTCTACCTTTCTCCTGCGCCCTCTGTAACGCACAATCTATCTGCAATAAACTCACATTCACTCATGACCTATTCACTACCAACTCCCTCAATCTACTGGCTCTCAATGAAACCTGACTCTCACCCTCAGACACTGCCTCCCCTGCAGTACTCTCTCATGGTGGTTTTCACCTCAGCCAAACACCTAGACCTGGGAACAAACAAGGTGGTGGTGTGGATGTTTTGCTGTCCACTCACTGTACATTTCACCTCATACCCCTGTCCCATCCCTCCAATTCTCATCCTTTGAAGTTCATACAATCCGACTCTTTTCACCTATCTCTCTACATGTACTTGTGATCTATCACCCCCCAGGCACTCCCTCTCAATTTCTTGACCACTTTTCTTCCTGGCTCCCTCAATTTCTCTCCTCCTAAGTTACTTCACTGGTACTTGGAGATTTTAACATTGCTGTTGACACTCCAACCTCCCCAGCAGCAGCCAAACTGCTTGCACTCACCTCTTCCCTTGGCCTCTCACAACTAACCGATTCTTCAACTCATCATGCTGGACATTCTCTTGACCTTATCTTCACCAATCTCAGCACAACCTCCTACCCAGTCATCCATCCACTCCCTTCATTTGACCACTACTTCCTTACCTTCAACCTCATCACATCTTCAATTTCACCACATCTTCCTCTCACCAACACCTGCCACCATCACGAACAGAAACCTGCTAGCACTTGACCCTGCTCAGCTCACCACTATTATCCAACCCCTTCTCAGCCCCATCACCAACCTCAACTGTCCTGAAACTGCCACCTCACTCTACAACTCTACTCTCTCTTCCACCCTTGACACTCTAGCCCCCATAACCACACACAGACACCCTCGCTCTGATCCACAACCATGGCACACTACACAAACACGATACATCCAGTGATTCTCCCGCACTGCTGAACGACTATGGAGGAAATCACGCACTTCAGCAGATTTCTTCCACTACAAATTTATGTTATGCTCCTATTCCTCCGCCCTCAACCTTGCCAAACAGCAGTAATTTACCTCACTAATATCAACTCTGTCCTCTAACCCCAAGCGTCTGTTCGCCACTTTCAATACTCTCCTGCACCCCCCACCTCCTCCCATCCCTTCCTCTCTCACAGCTGAAGACTTCACCAACCATTTTATACATACAATTCAAAACATTTGCAGTGAACTCTCCTCTCATAGTGGTTTACACACTCCACCCTCTCAACTAACCAACAACACCCAGTCTTCTCTCTTCCCCAATCCCACAGCCACCATGAACTGCTTTGACCTGACTACAGAGGACAAAGTCTCCAGCCTACTATTATCCACTTGCCTCACTACCTGTCCTCTAGTTCCTATTCCAACTCAGCTTATCCCTCCCCTCTCAACCAAACTAATCCCAGCTCTCACACACCTCTTCAACCTTTCCCTAAATATTGGAACCTTTACATCTTCTCTAAAACATGCCATATTTACAACCATCCTCAAAAAACCCTCATCTGACTCTGACATCGCATCTAACTACTGCCCTATCTCTTTACATCCCCTAGCTTCCAAACTGCTAGAGCAGCTCGTCTATAACCGCCTTACCAGCTTAATTTCCTCTAACTCCCTTCTTGACACCTTCCAATCTGGCTTCCGGCCCTACCACACCACTGATACAGCTTTCACTAAAGTCACTAATGACCTGCTTACCGCCAAGGCAAAAGGTCACTTGTCCATTTTACTTCTTCTAGATCTCTCTACTCTTTGACACCGTCAACAATCCACTTCTACCCCATATCCTCTCCTCCCTCGGTATTCAAGACACTGCTCTCTCGTGGTTCTCATCATACCTACAAAATCGATCATTCAGTGTCTCCTTCTCTGACACCTGGGCCCCTCCTCTTCTCCATCTACACATCCTCACTTGGTACCCTAATACACTCTTTTGGGCTTCAGTACCATCTCTATGTCAATGACACTCAAATCTACCTCTAACCACCAGATCTATCCCCCTCTCTTCTAACACACGTCTCCAATTACCATTTTAGTATATCCTCTTGGATGTCCACCCACCAGCTCCTCACATCTCTCTCACTGTCAACAACGACATTGTCACTCACACATCCCAAGCCTGTTGCCTTGGTTTTCTACTGGACCCCACCCTGTCTTTCATCCCTCACATACAGTCACTAACTAAAATCCTAATACACTCTCTCATCATCACTCGACTTGACTACTGCAACTCGTTTCTTGCTGGCCATAATAGGGGCCCAACCGCCCTATTTTTTCTACTAATGACCTTTTTCTTTCGACAACTCTTGTCACTTCCTCTCATTCTCGCCTTCAGGAGTTTTCTCGTGCTGTCCCTATTCTCTGGAACTCCTTGCCTCGCTCTACCAGATTGTCATCATGCTTCAAAACATTCAAAACCTCACTAAAAACACATGTCTTTAGAGAAGCGTATCGCCTTCCACCATAGCACGCTCATCACCTCTCTCTCCCTACTTTACCACACAAAATACCTCTAGGTTGTAAGTCTGCGAGTTTCAATGCTGCAGAGTGCTTTGGGGAAAGCACCGTGGACTATGGATTTGAGGCTCAAAGACAGGGCCCTCCTTGCTTTCTAATGTTTTCATTTGTCTTTACCTTTCCCTGGAACTTATCTTATGTACAGCGCTATGGAATATTTTGGCGCATTATAAATAAATGATAATAATAATAATAATAATAATAAATTGTATGGCCATTTTTCCTTCCCAAATGTATAACTTTACATTTATTCGTATTAAATCTTGTCTGCCATTTAGTTGCCCATTTCTCTAATTTATGCAAATCCCTTTGGAGGCAAAGTACATCATATTCTGATTTAATTACTTTGCACATTTTTTGTGTCATCAGCAAAAATGGAGAAAATATTTTCCAGACCTACTTCTAAGTAATTAATACATATTATAAAAAGGAGAGGACCTAATACTGAACCCTGGGGAACCCCATTTACCACATTAGTCAAATCTGAGTATATTCCATTCACAACAACCCTTTGCTTCCTGTCTTTTAGTCAGCTCTCAACCCTATTTACTGCAATCATCTATCCCTTAGTTTGCATAATAATCTTCCATGTAGCACTGTATCAAAAGACTTTGCAAAATCCCAAAAGACTACATCCACTGAGTTATCTTGATCCAAGTTCAAACTAAGCTTTTCATAGAAACTAATTAGATTTGTTTGACAACACCTATCCCCTTATGAATCCATGTTGTCTCCTACTTACAATTATGATCAAATAAACATTTTCTTGTATATTATCCCTTATTAACCCTTACAAAAGGCTTACAGATCTATAATTCCCTGGATTTGTTCTTGCTCCCTTCTTAAATAATAACGTCTGATTTTCTTCAGTCTTCTCGTAGTGACCCTGTGGTGAGTGAAATCTTGAAAAATTATATACGGTATATACTCGAGTATAAGCCGACCGAGTATAAGCCCAGGCCCCTGTTTTACCACAAAATACTGGGTAAAATGAGTGACTCGAGTATAAGCCGAGGGTGGGAAATGTGCTGCCCCCTGTGTCCCTCTTGTGCCCTCTGTGTCCCCTCTTGTGTCCCCCTCTCTCTCCCGTGTCTCTTCTCCCCTCTCCCTTCCCTGTGTCTCTTCTCCCCTCTCCCTTCCCTGTGTCTCTTCTCCCCTCTCCCTTCCCTGAGTCTCTTCCAACCTCTCCCTTCCCTGTGTCTCTTCCAACCTCTCCCTTCCCTGTGTCTCTTCCAACCTCTCCCTTCCCTGTGTCTCTTCCCCCTCCCTTATAACCCTCCTCAACCCCACTCCTAATCCTCTCTCCTCATCCTCAACCTCCCTCCTCATCCTCAACCTCCCTCCTCATCCTCAACCCCCTCCTCAACCTCCCTCCTCATCCTCATCCTCCCTCCTCAACCCCCCATCCTCAACCCCCTCCTCAATCCCCATCCTCATCCTCTCTCCTCAACCCCCTCCTCAACCCCCCATCCTCAACCCCCATCCTCAACCTCAACCCCCCTCCTCAACCCCTCCTCCTCAACCTCAAACCCCCTCCTCAACCCCTCCTCCTCATCCTCAACTTCCCTCCTCATCCTCCCTCCTCAACCCCCCCATCCTCAACCTCCCTCCTCAACCCCCATCCTCATCCTCAACCCCCTCCTCAAGCCCCCCATCCTCATCCTCAACCCCCCTCCTCAACCCCCCTCAAACTCCCTCCTCAACCTCAACCCCCCTCAACCCCCCTCCTCAACCTAAACCCCCCAAAATACCTCCCCCTCTCCCCTCACTTAACTGCTTCTGCTCCGGCCTCCGCTCCTTGAACCGGCGCGCATGTGACATCACATGCGCGCCGCGTCATTAGCATATACCGGGTGCCGGCACCCAGTATATGCTAATGCTGTGATGTCACATGCTCGCCGCGTCATTAGCATATACCGGGTGCCGGCACCCGGTATATGCTAATGGCGTGGCGCGCATGTGACGTCACGTCATTAGCATATAGCGGGTGCCGGCACCCGGTATATGCTAATGACACAGTGACACATGTGACGTCACATGCGCGCCGGGTCAAGAAGGAGCAGGGGCCGGAGCAGAAGCAGGTAAGTGAGGGGAGAGGGGGGGGTATTTAGGGGGGTTAGAATGAGGAGGGGGGTTAAGGTTGAGGAGGGAGAATAAGGAAGAGGGGTTTATAATGAGGAGGGGGGGTTGAGGATGAGGAGGGGGAGGGAAAGAGACACGGGGGGGTTAGAGAGACACAGGGGGGTAGAGAGACATGGGGGTAGAGAGACATGGGGGGAGTTAGAGAGACACGGGGGGGTTAGAGAGACACGGGGGGAGTGACTCGAGTATAAGCCGAGGGGCCCTTTTTAGCCTTAAAAAAAGGGCTGAAAAACTCGGCTTATACTCTAGTATATACAGTATAATGGTTTGGCTATTACAGAACCCAGTTCCCTCAGTACCCTTGGATGTATTACATCCGGACCCAGGGCTTTATTAACATTTTTTTTTCCAACCTCTTTTGGATTTCTTCCTGCATTAACCAATTATTTGGTGAAGGTAATGTAACCCTGTTTTGTTGCAGTGTCCCAACCACTGATACCTCTCATACTGAAGAAAATAACTCATTTAGCTCATTTGTCTTTTCCTGGTGACTAATTATCAGACGGCCTGTGTCACATTGTAATGTTCCTATAGCTTCCTTCCTGACCTTCTTCCCATTAATATATTTAAAAACATATTTTACAGTTAGTCTTATTCTCCTTTGCAACTAACTTTTCATTTTCTATTTTAGTCAGTCTAATAGCCCTTTTGCAAGCCTTGTTAATTTCCTTGTACTCACGTAACGCAGTCTCTGTCCCCTCTTGTTTGTTCAATCTACATGCCTTTTTTTACTCTGTATCTTGATCTTTCGATCATTGCTAAGTCACATTGGATGTGATTTACTCCTTTTACTTTTATTCTCACATTGTATATGATGATAAGTATGTATATTTAGCAAGGATTTCAATGTTGTCCATTTATGTCAATGGCAAATTTGTGGGTGTGTATGTATTGCCGTGTTCATTACTTGATAATTACTTTTTTGTGTATAGGGTAGTGTATTACCTGTTTAATGATTAGAATATTCCAATATCATGCTTAAATCTGGGCCTAGATATTGTTGTAACATTTGAGGGGGCACCATTGAGTAACAACAGTGCAGTACATATGAAAACAGTCCCCAGAAAAATATGTCGGCAGCAGAAAAAGGGAATACAATTGCCAATACGGACCAAAGCGTACCAGGGGTTTCTTGGAGCCCCCTATATTATTGATAACACTGGTACCCAGAAGTATGTATGTCTAGGGTGCTAGCATAAGTTTTAGTATAGGGTCAGACATTACTAAAACAACAACAAAAATAGTAAATATATAATTAAGTCGAGTGTTTAGTTAATTAACTGTCAGCAGTATTAAAATGTTTTGTTTAATTATGTGTACTCTTCTATGTGAATGAAATGTTATATCCTCAGTGTAAATCTTAATGCCAACTCTTTAAATCTTATTCGGCACACTGCAGTCTGAGCTTTTTTAGATAACTCTTAACATTTATGAATATAATAAGTTGCCTTCTCCAACCATGATCTTCTGAGTGAACCACACAAACAGTGCCTTTCTTAAGACTGCCTTGTTTTTAACTGTCTGTATCTATGCCAAATCAAAAAGAATTTAAAATGATTATATAGACAAGAATAAGAACACAATACTGTCTGACGAGGAGGCTGCACAGGCTTCCTGGGTCAGCACGTAGCGTCGCATGACCCAGAGGAGCCTGTGAGGCCGTCAGCCAATCAGCTGCGTCGGGGGCGTGTCGTGCATCCACGTTTCGCACCATTTGTCACAGCAGCGACTGAAATCCCACCCACCCACCCACCCTGTTAATTTGGTTGTTTGTAAAAATGAAAAATGTAAATAGTTATATGAAAATAAAAATAAAAAAAGGATTTTGTATTCAAGGAATTTGTGGAGAAGTGGCAATGTTTGTGTATTTTGCTATGTTTATGGCTTTGGGTGTTGGCCCTACCTCACAGGGCGTGTTTAATATAAGCATTGGGGCTTTGGGCAGGGCCCAAAGCGTGAGGTCACTGTCCGTGGCCGGTTCCTCCCCCTGGAAAAAGTATTACCGTATTTTGTGTAAATAAAGTTATGTGTTCTTATATACAATTGTTTATAAATAAAGCTGTGGCCCGTTGTTCTCCCATTTCAGTCGTCTTGTCCATTATTCATCATCTTAGCCTAAATGGATCATGCATGGGTCATGTGTTTTTTAAGACACAGTAAATATAGTGAGAGTGGTAAATGGGTATAAATGGAGGGTAAATAAAGCAGACAGAGTAGTGTAAAAGTAAAAGAAATACATTAGGAAAACAATATCATAAGATTCAAGTTTATACACAATTGCATACCATATCAGATGAACTTACACATAGAAACTACTAATTACTCGAAGCAAAGAAATCTAAAACACGCATGGTCTTTACAAGAAAATGGCTAAATTAATGGTTGTCCAACTATGCATGGATTTGAAGCTTAATTTGGAGGTTTGAGGATATAGATCAGCCAAGATTTTGGTACATACAGGCTCCTCGAGTTATTGTTCCTTCCTTCAGTAAAATCCACCTTAAATATTAATTGAAATGTAATTCTAATACCTCACCTCTCACATAAACATCTTCCAAAAACGAGCATACCTCAAGCTCCGGTGTCGACCTCAAACCTTATAACAACCTTTTGACTACAATTTCAAAAACAGGTAAAAAGCATTAAATAACTCAGAGGAAAAGTGTCTTTAATATTGTTTAAGATTTTTGGGGGATTTTTTAAAAAAGGAAAATGGATTTGGAGAAGTTAAGGTGTTGTCTGTATTATACAAATAATTAAGAAACTAATACTGTATATAATACATAAATATACACTTTGACCTACATATCAGGTTTGCTATATATAATATATAAACTTACTCTTTGACCTGCGTGTCCAAATTGCTATATCTAAATGATACAGACCCTTGTGACAATAAAAATCTTTGAAAACAAATATCAATTGAAAAGTAATATATTTGTTGCCTCTCTAAAAATAAAGATGTTTAGGGAACCCAAGATTGTGAAACTTCACAACATTCACTTTTCATGCAAATAAATAAATGAGTTATATTACTCTTTGTTTGTCATATAGTATATTAGCATATAATATGCACTCAATTGCACACTCAATTTAGTTCTGATTTGCACCATATATTAACCTAAACCATCGTTTTAGCATCACAAAATGATTTGCCAATTTCCAGAGCACCGAAGCATGCTTAATCCATTTACCTACTAAATTCATTAATGGAAATGCAGTCACCACTTTCTTTGTAACCTTTGGAGCACATCTGCTTTTCCATTCCTTCACTGGCTGCTTTTTTGAGAAGGATTTAATGAAATCATAGCAACTAGAGAAAAACAAAATTCCTTCCTGAATCTTCTCTTAAGATCATGTTGACAAACCTTTACATCAATGACTTAAGTTTTGTGACATCATCTCACAGATCTCCAGACAGTTTTGTTAAATCAGCCCACTCACAACTACTTTTCCCGTAACACCCACAAACTTGATAAAGCTACAGAGCATGTTAAAATTCCACTATGTAGAGAGTAAGGCTCATAAACTTTTCAACAGATGGCAGAGATCCAGTGCTGCCCTCTTACTATGCAAAGAAGCACAGACAACTAAAGCAAATGGCTTTTGATACTCATATTTTTATTATGAAGATTAATAAAATGCCTACTTTTGTGAACTTGGGTGCTGTTTTCCTATAACGAAAGAAATGAATAAGGCACATGTGTGCCGCCTCGGGTTATTGATGTTGTTTTCCTATCTGAAAGATTATTTTGTCAACCGACCCTGAAGGATCCAAGGCATCGGCATGTACAAAGGCCTGATCAGGACACCTCCCTTTGCTTCCATCTGTAAAGCAGCTTAGCACTGACATATATCTATAAACTCTTACATGTGCAATGCAGAACTCTTAGATCTGGTTTGTTTCAGTGAACCATAAACTGATCTATTTTCAATATTTGTTTGAATTCAGCAACAAACAGTTCTAGAAAAATCATGCACAATTCGAAACATACAATTTTCAGCATTCTGATCTTTCAGTTTTATCTTTGTGCAATATCCTTTTGTTCTTCCAATTTCTAGATGCCTAGTGATAACCCATAAAGGGGTCCATTAACAATGCATGCATCTCTTCTAGTTAATTGATATTGAAGTCTAAATCTGTGTATTTCTATACAGTTATACGTACCATAACCAAAGAAGTTGACAATTAATTTAATTTAATGTAATTAAAAATATAGACAGGCACTGTGGATCTCAAATTCTCAAAACCTGATACATGTTATACAGTAAACATGTCTTTTATCCAGGTGATTAGGATTTAAAGGGGCTTCCAAAATGTCTGTTTCATAAATACAAGCACAAGAAGTCCAATGAAATGATGCACTTATTATTTATTTTAATATAAAAGAACTCCATAAATGTAAATATACAATGTTTAATTAATGTTGACATCAAGAGAAGAAGAGGATATGTATTAATGAGGATGAGATAAATACATTTTTGAAGCATATGCTATCAAATATGTGTATCAGAATTACAATTTCAAATTTTAATACTGAAATTCGGTATGGTGTAAAATTGCAGAATGATGTAAGTGGTTTTGGCACCAAGTTTTAGACTGCTGTTGCTATAATCATGTTGGATGAATGCAGACCAGGAGAACTTTACAGTAGACAAGATGAGAATTAATACTGTATAAGAGTGAATTCTAATATTCACAGAATCTTGGATGAAAATAGACACTTGAAGCACTGGTTTTAGGTTAAGGCACTGTGACCTCGTGAGAAGTTTAATGTGAGTAATAAGATGTCAGAGAGACTTCTGAAAGTTTAAAAATATGCATAGTGGTAAATCATATATAAAAAAATATAAAAAACAGAATGCAAGCTCTTTCTTCAAACAACAAAACAAAAACAATATGTCATTGGTCTTCCTACTATAATAATCAATATACATTATTAATGAATAGCAATTCCGAGATGCCTGAATAAACCAAGATATACAGTATGTCACAAAAGGGAGTACACCCTTCACATTTTTGTAAATATTTTATTATATCGTTTCATGTGACAACACTGAAGAAATGACAATCTGATACAATGTAAAGTAGTAAGTGTACAGCCTGTATAACAGTGTAAATTGCCTGACCCCTCAAAATAACTCAACACACAGCCATTAATGTCTAAACCGTTGGCAAAAAAAGGGAGTACACCCCTAAGTGGAAATGTCCAAATTGGGCCCAAAGTGTCAATATTTTGTGTGGCCACCATAATTTCCAGCACTGCCTTAACCCTCATGGGCATGGACTTCACCAGAGCTTCACAGGTTGCCACTGGAGTCATCTTCCACTCCTCCATGATGACATCACAGAGCTTATAGACCTTGCACTCCCCCACCTTCCATTTGAGGATACCCCACAGATGCTAAATAGGGTTTAGTCTGGAGACATGCTTGGCCAGTCCATCACCTTTACCTTCAGCTTCTTTAGCAAGGCAGTAGTCATCTTGGCGGTGTGTTTGGGTTCGTTATCAGGTTGGAATACTGTACTGCCCTGCAGCCCAGTCTCCGAAGGGAGGGGATCATGCTCTGCTTCAGTATGTCACAGTACATGTTGGCATTCATGGTTTCCTCAATGAACTGTAGGTCCCCAGTGCTGGCAGCACTCATGCAGGCCCAGACCATGACACTCCCACCACCAAAAGTATACATCTATACTGAGGAAAGGTAGTTGAAATAATCCCTAAATGAAAGATAAACAGATAAGGCACAAAGTGCACAAAAACACTGATATGAGATTAAACCCTCAGTTTGAACGTAAACAGTGATGCAGAGAGAGTGTAGGCGGCATCTGACATCATCAGGTAAATACATATAAGAGGAATCAACACAACATATTATAGAAGACATGTATACACATATAGACATATGTGTACCTATGTTTGGTCTGGGTGCTGGTTTAGACATTAAGCTGTGTGTTGTGTTATTTTGAGGGGACAGCAACTTTACACTGTTGTACACTTACTACTTTACATTGTAGCAGAGTGTCATTTCTTCACTGTTGTCACATGAAAAGATATAAGAAATGATTTACAAAAATGTAAGGGGTGTACTCACTTTTGTGAGATTCTGTATATGATGCAGTGTTTCCATTTCTGAGTTTTTCAGACCCAGTAGAATTTAATACCATTTCATTTCAACTACAACTGTAAATAATGGATGTGATGTATCTAAAGGCATATTTAAATTACATGGATTATGAGTGCATCTGATAGCGAACGATCAGTAGTGTATGAAAACATTTTTTGCATGAAAAAATACTAGAATATACATTGTTAAACTTGCTTTAACGTTTTCTAAATCTCTTGAATTTGTTAGCAGGTGATTTTGAGAGTTAACACCCATGGACATCCCTGCTAAACTGATCATAAAATTCATAATTCATGTGGGCCAATCCCAGGCAGTTACAGCACTGTTTCCATCTGGATAGTAAATTTGTGCAGCAAAGCATCATGGAATGTATAGTCTTGTTTTTTTCCAGTGCACAATGAAGCAAGGAGCAGCTCAGACATTGCTATTTGTATTTCTGCATTGTGCTGCTATTGGCTTGAAGGTTGATATAGGGTTAAAAAACATACCTAAATGCAGTGTTTCTATTATTAGGTACCAGATGCCAATGTAAGCACCTATAGGGGTGTGGAAACTATTATTTTTTTTTGTATAAAATAAATCTGTATGTGTATAGAATGAATCAATGTAATGTGTGTTAGATTAGAAAAAAATTAAAAACACGGAGATATCCACATACCTTTAAGGGGACACTCCCTCTTAGTACCAGATAGTACTGATGATAGTGGCACATTTGAAGCTTAACATCCCATCAGCCTTGCTACTTTGCTTCCCTAGGCAATTTCTGTCCTCCCGAGCACGTGTATTTTAATCAATGTGATAGAGATAGTGGTACTACTTTATAGCATTGTACTGAAAATACCTTGACATGGGTATTGTTAATTCAAAAACTGTTTAGAGGCAAGCAGTTCAACAAAGTTAATCTATGTCAAAAATGACTTCTTAAGAAATACTATAGAATATAACTTTAATTTAAAATACAGAGCAGTTACTGAGCCATATACCTTGCAAAGTGGATCATAAATCTTTTAAGCAAAGCAAATAAAAAGGATAGATATCCAAGATGAGAGAACCATGTGTAGACATTATGGTTGTGGATAGCCATTACACAGTGATGACCTGAAATTACTGTGTCGGGATCCACTAAGAGTACAGTGGAACCTCTATATTAGTCATTAATCCATTCCTGGGGGCCATACGGATACAGCATCAGATGAATATAGAATCAATTTTCTCCATAGGCATTAACTAACATTGGAATAATCTGTTCCCAGTCGTGAATCTGATGCATAAATAAATAAAAAATAACCAAAACTTTAACTTTACTGAGGAGCGATGGTGGCAGAAGTTGAAGAGGAGCAAAGGAGGTATTGTTTAGAAGGGTAGTCATCTTCTATTAAAACACCATGGTGATTGATGTATTTTTTTGTCCCTTTCCCAATGATTGACTAGCACTTGATTTAGCCAAGAACTTGTCCAATGTTGTCTGTTTCTGCTAGTTTTTTTACATTTTGTGAATAATATTGGGTTTTTGTATCAATGTAGGAGTATGTATGCCTAAAACATATATAAAATATATGACAAATATGGGGCTGATGAATACAGATGCTGCACTGTATTTCTTTGGCATATATGTACAGCATATAAACAAAAATTATTTATGGCACAGGGTGAGTAAGAAAACATAAAATATTACCAGCACTTAATGCCTTAAATCTTAGAAAATGAATGTAATTTCAGTATTCCACATCAGAAAGGTTATTTATTCCTGATGCAGACATTCACATATTGAATTCAGCATATCTGAGCTCTGTATATTGAGTGCAGGAGTGGGAGACTTCCAGTTCACAGGAATGTGTTAATACACCACAGGACTCAGCGGGACTCAGAGAGAGGAACAGAGGATCAGCACTGCCTGCCAGAAGCATCCAGTGCAGAAAATTAAAATTGCTGTTGAAAATTACCAGGCAAGTATGTTTACATGTTTTCCCCTCTCTATTCCTCCTCCTGTCTCTTTTTTACCTACTCTCTCTCTATCCATTTCTTTCCCTTTTCTACTTCTCTCTATTCTTCAATCGCTATTTCCTTTTCCCTTCCCTCAATTTCCCTCTCATTCTCTTCCTCCCTCCTCTTCCTCCTTCTCTCAGTCTCTCTCTGTCCCCTTCTCTATTCTCCCCCTCCTCTCCCATCACTCTTACTTCTTCTCTCTCCTCACCTTCTCTCACTCCCTCCTCTATCTCCTTTGTCATTCTTTCACTGTCATACGCCCCTCCACTTTCTCCCTCCTCATTTTCTCTAACCTTCCCTTTATCCCTTTCTCTTCCCTTCACACCCCTTCTCTCCCTTTCTTTCTGGCCCTCCTTCTTTTTCTCCCTCCCTTCCTCTCCTTTCATTCCATTCTTTCTTTCTCTATCCCTCCTTCTCTCTGTTTCTCCCCCTTCTGCTCTGCTTCCCACACTCCCTCTTCCTGTTCTCTCTTTTCTTTCTATCATTTTTTCTCTTCATTTATTTTCCTCTCTTTCTTCACCCTTTGTCTAATTGATTTTGTCTCTCTGCTTAGCAATCTACTTTCTACATCTCTTTTTTCCCTGTTCTCCATTTCATGTTATTCTCCCCCTCTGCTCTCAACTCTCTTTCTCTATTTTGCTTTGATCTTGTCTCCTATCTAGACCTCTGTACTAATACTCAGACTTCAGAGCATCTGCTTCTCCCTTTATCTCAACATATGTACATGAGGACATTTGCTTCTTCCATCTCTCTAATACAGATACATGTAAGCGCAGATATCAGTCTTATTGCAGAAGTGGGATGACCAATAGAACTATGGAGGAGCCTGCAGGTCAGAGCAAAATACTGGTGTCAAACAGGTCAACAAGTGGGGTAAAGTCTTAGATGCAATAAGAACAAGCACAGTGTATATACACTTTTCCTATAGGCGTTGTCTATCGTCTGTCTGTCTGTCTATCTATCTATCTATCTGTCTGTCTGTATATTTATCTATCTATCACTGATTTCAGTATTTTAGTAGAGGGCCCCACAATTGCATTGCAACACTCAGTGCCACAGTTTTTTATCTCACGCCCCATACGTTTTTTGGCTACTATGCCCCTGAGTATAAATCAATCTTCCTTACAGAATTATAAAGCACTACTGCATTCAGGGCAGAGTTTGGAAGTACAGTACCTATGTTATTCAGTTTTGTATAAAATTTCAGTGTAGACAAAAAATATGGAACATTTTGCTTGCTATTGTATGTTTCATATAATTAGTTACTCTGATAAATATTACTGGAAATCTTGAAGTACTTTCTTTTGAAAATGTGAAAAAAAAACTATGGATTTCAATGTAGATTCGAAAATGTTATAAACAATCTGTGTACAATAATGTTACATTCTTTTTCTTGCATAATTTCAGAAAACATGTTTTTTTATCCAAGGTTATTTTGATGTTATTGATTATTTGGCTGTATGTTGGTCTTCTTAGGTGTACAGTCAGCATTCTGGATTTAAAATGTTGAATAAAACTTTGAGCTACATACTTTACAATTTGATTTAATTATTTTAGGTTTATACTGTAAATTAATATTTTCATATTTTTTCCACATGGTACAAATTAAATTTCAAGAGAATGAAATGTATGCTGAATAAAACAATATATGCTTTTATATGTACAGCACATTGAAAGAAACAGGAATTGTGCCAGATGAACAGTCAACTTAAATAGTTTTGTGACCTCCCAAGTCGCAATATTTCTTGAAACTCCTGGCAGTCAGACTATTTGTATCAAGGTAAGATTTTTATACTGAACTGTTGATAGATTAAAGAGAGTCAAATTGTTGTTTTAAATGTACCAACATTTCCTAATGTGGGAGATGTTGTGTAAATACCACTTAATATTAGGAATATCGTTTTTCATGTACAATACATGTTATATAGGTTTAAATCTGCTTCCTCCACCCCTCAAGAGGCAATTGCACAGAACACCCACAATGTATGCTGGAAAAAAAATGTAAACATTTACAACATTAAAATAACAAGGTTTAAGCATGGTATTTGGCACCTAGCACAGTGCCCTGGGCAAGGAACAAGGAGTGGCAAGTTCCTTTGAGTCCTTAGACTTCAGCGCTTACGTTTTGTGTCTCAGTAGATGTCTGACCTCATTATAGGTTTTAAATGGCTTGAGATATTCCATTATACATTGACTGACCAGCCTACTACATCATAGCATGTCTCATGTAGTGTTTACCTAGAGTCCTGTATAAGCCATATTTTACAGTCCCTTCATTGCAATAATACATTGTATTGTAATTACAATACAAATACATTACATCAAAAAATTGCCAAAACGTTTATTTTATCGCCCAGAAAATACATGCTAAATGAAAATATATAAATGAATCATAAGTTAAACCATAAACAAGTAAAGTGTAATTAAGTGCGTGTTGGTTCACCTCAAATCCCCTTAGTACTGACTGTTTCCAACAAGTATAGTGCCCGAAACAAGGTGAACAACATAACAATAACTTGGTCCATCTGTTCAGGTTTCAGGGTGCTCAGAAATATGGTTTGGAGTTGAAGGCTGAATTTTAACAAACATTTAGAAAACCTGCAGAACATTCTAATCCACATATTTAAGCAAAAAACAAGACCTTCTCAGAACAGTTGACCAACCTCGAACCCTCAGACTACAGGGTCCTGTAGGTAAAACAGGGCAAAAAGTCTAACATTTTGTAGTTATATCCTCACAGACAATTGTTTCTGCTCTATGCCTATGCAAATTAGTGGTTTGGGATATTAATTAGCTGTTTTAATATGCTAATTTGGATTACAGTCTGCTTGCTTTTTCTGTTGTGGCAAAAACAATTCCCTTCTTAGACTATCATGCAGTTAGATACATCCCCCACCCTTATCATGTACTCTAAGCTCCAAAAGTAGCATACTGGCTATACATACAATGCAGAAAAGCTCAGGAATGATTTATTGTAGAGAGAAATCTCTCATATGACATATAAACAGTATTAATACTCTTTAAAAAGAAACCAACTACTTATTGGTGTGTCTATTTAACATCTCCTTATTATACTTTTAAATTGTCCAGTTTGATGTTTATATGATAGCAGGATGTCAAAACATGACTTTACATTATTAGTTCCCAAAATATATGTTTTAACCCCAAAACTCCTGCCTTTGATTACAGGTATTTTCCTTTAGGATCCGGGGGGGGGGGGGGGGGGGCTTCTCAGTGCCCTGCTATCATATTAGGAGCATCAGTAGAAGAATCAGAACCACAGAGTCACTGGATCAGCAAAACAGTCTTGGTCTGCTCTTCAGTGGGCTTCAAGGAGACCAATCCTACCTGCTGATCCAATCAAGTTCTTCAATCTCCTTCTCATAGGATAGCAACAGAGATTCAGGATACAAAGTTATTAATAGCTCAGTTAAAATAATAAAAGCATTCCATCTAAATGAAACACACCGTTCCTAGGTGTCCCAGAAAGAGCATAATCTTTATTCCTTTGGCGTCATTGTTATACATTTCTTCCATACATTAAACCTTTGGTACATTTACATAGGCCAGCCTTTTCAGCTCAAATGTTGAAAAGGCGTCAGGGCTGCCTGGGTGGAACCCTTCAGGGGCGAAGTACCAGAGGATGGCAAGTCTGAAGTAACAAGTGTAATGGCACAAGCAAAGAATGGTCGGACAAGACATCATCAGGGGCCAGCAGCAAAGTATTAGTCCAATAGGGAACAGGAATGGAGCAGGAACAGTAGCCAAACAGAGCAAGAAGCCACTGGAGCAGCCAGAAGAAATCCCAGTCACATGAACAGGCACTGAGAGGAGGCAGGAGCAGCAATAAATAGTCACAGACGAGGTGTAATTGGCTGGTAGAAAGACCAGAGCTTAACAAAAATGAATCAGGAGAAATAGTAACAGAAGCTAGGAGAGGCACTTCTATCTCTAGAACCACAGATATAGCTACATGTCTTACTCATGCTAAGCCATGAAATCGAACCCAGGCTTGGACCATGACAAAAGCCATTTATATGAAGCAGGCTAAACAGTAAGATTGCTTTTTTTTTTTTTTTCGTTTCTTACAAAATCAAAAACATTAATACATACATTACTGATACATACAGATACTTTCGTGATAATATATAGATCACTATCATTCAGTTATATTAATTGTATTTCCACATTCATTTCTACACTACTTATCAATTAATTTTGATTAAAAAACAGAAGGTATATATAGAAGTAGTGTAAGCAAGCAATTACAACAAAACCCATTACATTTGGTGAGTCTCATGGGTGGGCCAGGCAAACTTTGGAAGGGTCTCCTCTCTTCCTTTCCCTCCTTTCTCTTTTTATTTTAGGTCTGAATCTGTTCCATTGCTAATTGTTTAATATTAGTATGTCAAGTTGTTGTTAAGAAAGCCCATTTTAATTGTAGTTTTTTATTTAGTTTCCCATTTTGTTCTATAAAGTCAATTTCAAGCTGTTTATTTCAGTAAGATTACTTAAAATGGGCAACTGTCTTTTTTATACAATCAAGCAGTAAACCGTCAGTAGTAACTAGGCATAAGGGTTAGCTGTAAATTATAATTAATAATCCCAAACAGAGCCAAACATATGATATGGCACAATGACCCTGCATGCCTTTGACCATATATGTAAGCTTGTGAGCAGATATAATAAGCTATGTAGGGCTTTAGATAAAAGCAATATATACATTAGATTGTTTCTCAAGGCAGGACACACATAGTTACATAGTCATTGAGGTTGAAAAAAGACTCTTAGCCCATCAAGTTCAACCTTTTACAATCTCATCTGATCTGCAACAAAAAAAAAAACAGTGCCAATTTTCTCAAAAGGGAAAAAAATGTATTCTTTCCTGACCCCAGATACTTCGCGATTGGATTTCTCCCTGGATCAATACTCCTTCTCTAATTAACCAGGATAACCCTGAATGCCCTTTTTAATTAAAAATATATCCAATCCCTTATTAAATGTATCTATTGAATCCGCTGTCACCACCTCCCTTGGTAGAGAATTCACAGATTAACCACCCTTACTGTGAAGAAACCTTTTCTTTCTTTAAGGTGGAATAATTTTAGTTCTAACCTCAAAGGATGTCCACTTGTCAGTTGAAAACCTCTTGGCACAAAAATCTCCCTTGACAAATTTTTATACTGATTCTGGATGTATTTATATAGGGTAATCATATTCCCTCTTAGATGCCTTTTTTCTAGAGAACATAAGTTTAATTTGTTTAGTCTTTCTTCATAACTTTCCATTCCACTTATTAGTTTTGTAGCCCTTCTCTGTACTTTTTCCAGTTCTAAAAAGTCCTTTTTATGAATTGGTGCCCAAAACTGTACTCCATATTCCGGATGAGGGCGTACTAGGGATTTGTATAGGGGTAGAATATAGTGGTAGAATTATATATCTGCCTCCCTTGCTTCTATACCCTTCTTAATACATGCTAATAGTTTATTTGCCTTTGCAGCTGCTGCTTGCCATTGAGAAATCTTACGTAGGTGGTTGTCCACAAGCACTATCAAATCCCTTTCAATATCAGATACCCCTAGATTTGCTTTATTAAGTTTATAGATTGCATGGTTATTTTTCCTTCCCAGATGCATAACCTTACATTTATTTGTATTAAATCTCATCTGCCATTTAATTGCCCATTTCTCTAATTTATGCAAATACCTTTGGAGGGAATGTACGTTATTTTCTGATTTAATTACCTTGCACAACTTTGTGTCATCAGCAAAAATGGAAATACTATTTTCCAATCCTATTTCTAAGTCGTTAATAAATATATTAAAAAGGAGAGGACCTAATACTGAGCCCTGACCAACCCCACTTACCACATTAGTCCAATCCGAGTATGTTCCATTTACAACAACCCTTTGTTTCCTGTCTTTTAGCCAGCTCTCAATCCATGTGCATATATTTACTGCAATTTCTGTATCCCTTAGTTTGCACAATAGTCTCCCATCTGGCACTGTATCAAAAGCCTTTGCAAAATCTAAAAAGACTACATCCACTGAGTTACCTTGATCCAGGTTCCTACTAACCTCTTCATAGAAACTAATTAGGTGTGTTTGACACAATCTATCCCTCATAAATCCATGTTGGCCCCAACTTATAATGCTGTTTGAATAGACATACTCTTACATATTATCCCTTATTAACCCTTCTAAAAGCTTTCCCACTACAGAAGTGAGGCTTACAAGTCTATAATTCCCCGGATTTGCTCTTGCCCCCTTCTTAAATATAGGTATCACCTCCGCTTTTCTCCAAGCATCTGGTAGTGACCCAGTGTTGAGTGAATCTTGAAAAATTAGATATAATGGTTTAGCTATGACAGAACCCAGTTCCCTCAGTACCCTTGGATGTATTCCATCAGGACCTGGGGCTTTATTGACATTTATTTTTTCCAACCTCTTTTGGATTTCTTCCTGCGTTAACCAATGCTCATATAGCTTCTATCCTGGCCCTCTTCCCATTTATATACTTAAACAATATTTTAGGGTTAGTCTTACTTGCTTTTGCAACAAATTTTTAATTTTCTATTATAGCCAGTCTGATAGCCCTTTTGCAAGCCTTGTTGAGTTCCTGGTACTCCCGTAAAGCAGTCTTTGTCCCCTCGTTTTTGTATCATTTAAATGCCTGTTTTTTACCTTTTATCTTGATTTTTAAATCATTGTTAAGCCACGTTGGATGTAATTTACTCCTTTTACTTTTATTCCCACATGGTATATGCTTATGTGTATGTATATTTAGTACAGATTTAAATGTTGTCCATTTATGTACAGTATTTTGACCTGCCGGTTCTCTGCCCAAGTCTATACTTTGTATTGCTGCCCTTAGACCGTTAAAATCTGCTTTTTTTAAATTAAGAGTTTTTGTTGGCCCCTTACAGTTTTTTTTTTTCATTCAATGTCAAATAAGACTGTGTTTTGATCACTGTTTCCTAAATGTTGCCCTATTTCAACATTTGATACCATATCAATATTATATGTGATGACAAAATCCAAGATGGCCTCATTTCTAGTAGGCTCTTGTAAAACCTGGGGCAGATAATGATCCCTGAGTGTACTCAAAAACCTGCTCCCTTTGCCCGTACTGCTGGTCTCATTCATCTAGTTTAGTTAAAATCTCCCATTATTAGAACTTGCCCATACTTAGCTGCATTTCCAATCTGTAACAATAATTGTATTTCCTCACTTTCAATTATATTTGGGGGTTTATAGCATACTCCAACCAATATTCTTTTGGAATTTGCTTCTCTGCTATTTAACTCTACACACAAACTTTTAACATTACTGCTAGTACCAGCAACAATATCTTCTCTGACTATAGGCTTAAATTCTGGCTTAGCATACAGCCAAATTCTTCCTCCCCCTTTACCATTGCCCCTATCTTTCTTAAATAGGTTATAACCATCCAGATTAACAATCCAGTCATGAGATTCATCCCACCATGTTTCGGTAATGCCTATTAAATCCCATTTTTCATTAATTGCCAACAATTCCAGCTCTCCCATTTTTCCTGGCAAGCTTCTGGCATTAGTAAGCATATATCCTATGTTATGAGTTTGTAGTTTTGAGTTGCCTGCCTCTGTACTTGAATTACTTAGTAATACCACCCTATTGACTATACTAACCCTCCACCCATCTCCTCCCCCATGAGTTGTTAATTTATCCCTTATCCCCTCTACACTTTCTACCCCATTACTTGTATCTAGTCCCTCCCCCCCACCTATTAGTTTAAAAACCCAAACCCCTCCTTAGTGCACCACATCTTTAGCCATGCATTAACCTCCCTAAGCTCCTTCTGTCTCCCTGGTCTAGCACGTGGCACCGGTAGTATCTCAGAAAATACTACCTTGGAGCTCCTTCCCTTATGCTTATTCCCTGAATCTCTAAAATCCTTCTTTACGACACTCTATCTTCCCCTAACTTTGTCATTGGTACCAATATGTTCTAAGACCTCGGTTCCTTTCCAGCCATTCCCAATAATTTATCTACCCGATCCACAACATGCCAAACCCGAGCACCCGGGATACAGCAAACTGTTCCATTGCTGGGATCTGGGTGACAAATCACCCTGTCTACCTTCCTAATAATAGAATCCCCTACCATCAAAACCTTTCTGTTGCTCTGCCTAAACTGCCCTCCCACTCATCCAGAAGAACTGTTCTGCCGGCTGTTACAGGGAACAGCTCTATCTGGCATTGTCATTCCTGAATGGACATCCCCAACAGTTTCACTCAATTTGGCAAATCTGTTGGTGCTTGCAAACTCAATATTGACCTGCCTCCTGCTCCTGTTCCCCCTGCTTCCCCTTCTAACTGTAATCCAGCTACCTCACTAGCCCCAACCCCACCCTCCATGCTAGGCCCAGCTAAACTGTGCTCCGTAAACACCAAACCCCTTTCCAGTGGAATATCAGTACGGTCTGCAATTCTCCTCTCCAGTACTCCAATCTGAGCTTCCATAGAGGCCACATGCTCACACCTCTCACAGAGGTATGGACTCTGGATCATCTGTTACAGTAGTGGATACATATGACAGGATGTACACTGAGTGAGGTCGCCACTGGACTGACTCATAAATACAAAAAAATCTTATTATGTATTTAAATATATCTATTGTCATTCACACTTGCTTTGATATAACTTCAGAATATGTTGTCACAAACCCTCTGACTGTGTTTATGTAAAAAACTGAGCTTCCAATGGCCAGCAAAGATTAATTCCACAAATACTGCAACATTCGTCCAGTAACATTGAAAGAAAATAAATCCTCAGACAGAGAGATATTCAAGAAAAAAGAGGATACCAAACTTACTTAGCCTACAGAGACAAAAGCAGTCATGGTGTATGACACATGCATCAGCAATGCCCCACAACCCCTCCAGACTGATACTTTTACTTAAAAAAATTAGCACTGACACCTGTCAAAGACCTCTCTAGGGACCCTCTTGTCTAGCCCTGGGACCATTCAGTCATATTCCATGCTACTTATTTCTCCTGGTGTCTTCCTGCCTTCATTTATAGGTGGACTTGCTTGCTAATTGTCGGTGTATCATGGCATTCCTATGAGCTCCTGGTTATACCAGAATGTTCCTGGCTATCTTGATCTATTTTTGGCTACCTTACTCTGTTGTTCATGGCTACTCCTGACTGTTCTTGATTATTCTGGCTACCAGTATTACCATGCTCCCTGGATCACCTGGCCAGCTCTGTCACCTGGTCTACTGCATAACCAGGCTACCAGTATTGCCATGTGTTACCTAGTCATCTGTACTTCCAGTCTCCTGCTTTCCTAGCACTATCCGATTTGCAAAAAGCTGTTGTAGCTGCCATTCCTGTCCATTTTCACTTTGAGCACTGTTGAAGTAGTATTTCCGACAGTAGTAGAGCAGAGTCTTGGACATACCTTACGTTTTGGTTTGCCAAGCCTTCCTGTCTGAACCTGATCCTTTTTTGTACGCTGCTACCTGTGCTTTTGCTGCAATGTCTCCTGTTGGGACTTTAGCCTTACATATCCAGCCATGCAGGTTGTTTTTACTGCCGATCCAGTTCATTATTACCGCAAGACCTGTAACAGCAATATTTCCCTGTTCTAGAGTGGCGTTTTGGACGATCCCTTAAGTTTTGTTCTGTCAAGCCTTCATGTCTGAACCCAGATCATTGTCTGCATGATGCGGTTTGTCCTTTAACTACCTATTGGAACTTTAGCTTCGCAGATCCTAATCATCACATGTGCAGGTTTTTACATAACCATGACAAGACCAAGAACTGAAGTGATGTTTCAATAAGTAATGGCCGAGATTTACAGAGGCAAATGTGGACATAAACAGTTTAGTTTAAATCCCTGAAATCAGCACAACATAGCAGAGGCAAAAAATGCAGGCTAAATGTTTGGTTTGGCCTATCCAAATCCAACACCAAATTTCCATTATAGAAGAATTCCTGAAGTGTTGTGGTAAAACATCAGCTACATGTGTTATATGTATTTTAAATTAAATAATTTTTAACCAAGAAAAACTATTAATAATGGACAATAAATCCAAACATTAAGGAGACCATCAATGAGTTTCAGAGGTGCAAGAAGAACAAAAGGATGGAACCAACAAAATTGAAAAACAGAATGATGCACATGATATAAATAAAGATAATAATAATGAAAATATAAACCAACTTCAAACTGAAATCCTTCAACTCAAACAAGCTATTCAGTTATTACATTCTCAAACATAGGACATGAAGTCCAGATTGACACAGGAAAATAACTGTATTGATACCACAAAAGTGGCGGGTTGTACAAACTCATTGCGAGGCCCGTAAACTACAGAGAGGCTCCCGATGAGCACCGAAGGTGATCTTGCAAAGCACAAAAGTTGCTGGTTGCCAAGGCCTGCAATGAGTGGCAAAGCCACTCACTGATGGGCTCGCGATGACCGCCAAAGTAGCGAGGCCTGTAAAGTAGACAGGAGAGGCTCGCAATGACCCCCGAAAACACTCATTGCGAGCCACGCGATGAACACCAAAGGCACTCAGAGGGGACAGAGACTCGCATTGTGTGGCAAACAGCATTGCCAGGATTAAAATGTTATTGCCGTCATTTTTGACGGGCAAGTAGCAAGTTGCTGAAATATTGACTATAACCATTTTGAGTAACCAGAAAAATTCTCTGCTTAAATAAAGCAGTATACCATACTCACTGAAGCATGTTTCAGATTTGTTTGTACATGGATCTTTTTATACCTGTATGCCTTTACTCTTGGTATCTTTTATTCAGTGGATGCCGCCTTCTTCCATAATGTGTACACAGGAACAAGGTGAAGTTCATCCAGTGAAAGCAAATACATTTCCACATCCTTACGCAAGCTAACTCAAGTCCTTAATCCACTTATATGAACAATCACATATAATAGTAATAGTAGTGTGTAGCGCTCCTGGGCGAGCACATGCACACTACAGAAACTATTGTACAGATTGTACGGAAACTGCGCATGCGCACTGTGCTCTAATTTGCGAGGGGACATACTGGGGCAGAGGAGGGGGGCGTGCTGGGGAGGAGTTAGGGGAGAAAGACAGAGGGGAGGGAGGGAAGAGGGGAGCAAGACATGGGAGGGAGAGAGGAGGGGAAAGAGACAAAGGGGAGGAAGAGGGGGAAAGAGACAAAGGGGTGAGGGAGGGCAAAAGAGACACAGGAGATGGAGAAGGGGAAACAGACACAGGGGAGGGAGAGGGAGGAAAAAGAAACAGGGGAGGAAGGAGGGGAAAAAGAGACAATGGGGAGAGAGAAGAGGGGGTAGGAGACACAGGGAGGGGGAGGAAAGACACAGGGGATGGAGGGGGGAAGAGACACAGGGGAGGGGGAAAGACACAGAATAGGGGGAAAGAGATACAGGGGAGGGGGAAAAGACACAGTGGAGGGGAAAGAGACATGGGGAAAGAGACACAAGGGAGGGGGAAAGACACAGGGGAGGGAGGGGGAAGAGACACAGGGGAGGGGGGAAGAGAGATGGGAAAGAGACACAGGGGAGTGGGGAAGAGATACAGAGGAGGGAGTGGGGGGGGAGACAAAGGGGAGGTAGAGGGGGGAAGAAACACGTCATATATTATGCCGTCATTTTTGATGGGCAAGTTACTAGTTCTTAATAAGCTTCTACTCCCACTAGTTCATTTTAGACTCGGTGGCTGTCCAGTTAGTTGAATATTTTTAATGGCTAATTTTCAGACTTGGTGAGGTTTCTTCATGTTAAAATTTGCTGTACACATTCCAATAATAAGTAAGATTTTGTTCTGTCATACATTGCAAACTTACAAACAAATACATCAGACATAAGTACATGTAAAAATACATTTCAAACATAAAGCAAAATAATTTTAAAAGAACCGAATTATAATATATCATTTGCATATATGATCCATAAGATAAGAACTTTATATTATCCAAAGAGGAGGGACACCCAGGTTTTGTAATATAGTCTAGAAAGAGTGTATAGTGTATAACTATATATTGAAAAACCTGAACTTGATCACTGCTATAATCAGAAGACATAATAATCAAAAATATGCTCCTGATTAGAGGAATTGTGCACTAACAGTACTGACATCATCAGCAGGTTGAGGAAGACTAACCGTCTGGAGGAGGAGTGACATATTTACCCATGAAATATACCCACATAAGTTTCATTCACTATCAAACTAAGCAGTCACTTCTGTAGGGACTCAGCCAGTGACACTGAGCCCCATAGCATCCACGTGAGTAGAAGTACTGACCCACTGACAGCTTTTCCAGTTTCATAATGGCTGTACATCAGACATTCCAAAGCCTAAACATGGAGTACACTACCACACACCATTGTCCCATTGTTGATCTATCAACATGACCCACTGCACTATTCCAGCAGTGTTACCTCCTGCTTCATTTGCTAGGGTATCGGGACAATCACCATGTAAATTACAGTTTCTTAGTGGTAAGCACTTATTATTTATCAAATTCATATTAGTTCATCAATTATTTCATGCCTTAACATATTATCTATTTCTTTGAAGAGAAGTTAAGAGCAGAAAGGTGGAGGGACAGGAAAATATATGGGATACTTAGTGGATCTTTAACCTAGTGACATAACACCAGCTGAAGAACCACATATATGGCCCACAAGTACGTAAAAGGGTTGCATAATGATTTTTAGCTTTTTGTTTTATGTAAAGCAAAAATGGCAAAGTCACTGTGGAAGAGGAGCAAAAGTATAGATAGTGATTTGCCAGTTGTGGAGAGATTATATGAACTCTTTGTTGTTGAAAAGGGACCTGCTCTCTAGAAAAGTCTAGGGACCACATGGAAGTTTCAGAGGGTTACCTGTAGCCCACCATTGCTTTAATTATTTAGAAAATAAAGCTTTTATACCCATTAGAATTTCCCTACAAGTTAGAAGACAGGGCAAGATTTACTATTAGACAGAGTGGGCTGCTGTCTAAGGGCACATGCTTAAAGGTTCCAGCACCCTGAATTCTGTCTCAGAATAAAGCTGGAGGCTTATTTCATTTAAACATAGTTCTCTCCATGTGGAGTTTAGTTTTTAGGGGGTAGTATAGGAAAACTCTTCAGTAATTAGCTGCATTGTCTGCCTATCTACACAGCATGTTGGGAGTTGTAGTTTTTGTATTGAAATGCATGGTATAAATCACAGGCAAAAGAACCACAACTATCAGAATTCTAAGGCAAAGGAAATCTGGGAGTGTTCAGAGAGTCAGTTAGGTATTTACATGATTTGGACTGGGCCTTACGCCATCTCTGCCAGTGTAAACAGAATAACTCATCTGGTAGCTAAAGGATTAAGATTACTAATTACACTGCTTTGGAGCAAATAATACATATTTGTACTGATTATATAACTTTCCTTTTTTCAATTAAGTTGTCCTTTTTGTGTACTATTGTTATATTATATGTGCAGAATGATAACTTAACATGTGCTAATATCTCTATTATATTTCTCACTTTCATTAAAAATCTATCTATCTGTCTATATTGGCCAATATATATATATATATATATATATATATATATATATATACCGTATATACTTGAATATAAGCTGACCAGAGTATAAGCCAATGCACCTATTTTACCAAAAAATACTGGGAAAACTTAGTGTCTTAGTATAAGCGGAGGGTGGGAAATGTGCTACCCCCTATGTCCCTCTTGTGCCCTCTGTGCCACTTTCTTGTGTCCCCCCTCTCTCTCCCCTGTGTCTCTTTCACCCTTTCCCTCCCCTGTGTCTCTTCCCCCCTCTCCCCTGTGTCTCTTCCCCCTCTCCCTTCCCTGTGTATCTTTCCCCCCTCTCCCTCGTGTCTCTTTCCCTCCCCCTCCCTTATCAGCCTCCTCATGATGAGGGGGGTTGAGATTGAGGAGGGGGGTTGAGGATGAGGAGGGGGTTGAGGATCAGGAGAGGGGTTGAGGAGGGGGGTTGAGGATGAGGCGGGGGGGTTGAGGAGGGAGGATGAGGAGGGTGATAAGGGAGGGGGAGGGAAAGAGACACGAGGGAGAGGGGGGGAAAGAGACACAGGGGAGGGAGAGGGGGGAAGAGACACGGGGGAAAGACACACAGGGTGACTTGAGTATAAGCCGAGGGGGCCTTTTTCAGCCTTAAAAAAGGGCTTAAAAACTCGGCTTATACTCGAGTATATATATATACAGTGGGGGAAGAGACAGAATAACTAAAAAAAAACAGAAAAATGCATGTCAAAAAAGTTATAAATTGATTTGCAGGTCAGTGAGGGAAATAAGTATTTGATTCCCTATCAATCAGCAACATTTCTGGCTCACAGGTGTCTTTTATACAGGTAACAAGCTGAGATTAGGAGTAACTATCTTAAAGGGAGTGCTCCTAATCTTAGCTTGTTACCTGTATTAAAGACACATGTCCACAAAAGCAATCAATCAATCAGATTCCAAACTCTCCACCATGGCCAAGACCAAAGAGCTGTCCAAGGATGTTAGGGACAAGATTGTAGACCTACACAAGGCTGGAATGGCTACAAGACCATCGCCAAGCAGCTTGGTGAGAAGGTGACAACAGTCGGTGCGATTATTCGCAAATGGAAGAAACACTAAATAACTGTCAGTCTCCCTTGGTCTGGCGCTCCATGCAAGATCTCACCTCATGAGGTTTCAATAATCATGAGAACAGTGGGGAATCAGCCCAGAACTACACGGGAGGATTTTGTTAATGATCTCAAGGCAGCTGGGACCATAGTAACGAAGAAAACAATTGGTAACACACTATGCCGTGAAGGACTGAAATCCTGCAGCGCCCGCAAGTTCCCCCTGCTCAAGAAAGCGCATGTACAGGCCCGTCTAAAGTTTGCCAATGAACATCTGAAAGATTCAGAGGAGAACTGGGTGAAAGTGTTGTGGTCAGATGAGACCAAAATCTAGCTCTTTGGAGCACAATACAACGATACTTGAACAAAAATGAGATGCATGGTCGAGTTGCCAGAAAGAAGCCTTTACTGCGACAATGCCCCAAAAAAGCCCGGTTACATTATACCCGACAACACCTTGACACACATCACAGCTTCTGGCACACTGTAATTTGGAGTGTCAAGACCAAAATAGAGCTTTATGGTCACAACCATAAGGGCTATGTTTAGAGAGAGGTCAACAAGGCCTATAGTGAAAAGGATACCATCCCCACTGTGAAGCATGGTGGTGGCTCACTGATGTTTTGGGGGGGTGAGCTCTAAAGTCAAGGGGAATCTTGTGAAAATTGATGGCAAGAAGAATGCAGCATGGTATCAGAAAATACTGGCAGACAATTTGCATTCTTCTGCATGAAGGCTGTGCATTGGATGCTCTTGGAATTTCCAGCATGACAATGACCCTAAGCACAAGGCCACGTTGACCCTCCAGTGGTTACAGCAGAAAAAGGTGAAGGTTGTGGAGTGGCCATCACAGTCTCCTGACCTTAATATCATCAAGCCACTCAAACGTGCGGTTCAGGCAAGACAACCAAAGACATTGCATGATCTGGAGGCATTTTGCCAAGACGAATGGGCAGCTATACCACCTGCAAGAATTAGGGGCCTCATAGACAACTATTACAAAAGACTGCACACTGTCATTGATGCTAAAGGGGGCAATACACAGTATTAAGAACTAAGGGTATGCAAACTTTTGAACAGGGCCATTTCATGTTTTTTCTTTGTTGCCAGGTTTTGTTTTATGATTGTGCCATTCTGTTATAACCTACAGTTGAATATAAATCCCATAAGAAATAAAAGAAATGTGTTTTGCCTGCTCACTCGTGTTTTCTTGGTACCTATATTACCAATTTGCCAAGGGTATGCAAACCTTTGAGCACAACTGTATATATATATATATATATATATATATATATATATATATATGCTTTACATGAGCACAAGGAAATAAACAAGGCTTACAACAGGGCTATTAGACTGGCTAAAATAGAAAAGTTAGTTAGGAGAGTAAGACTAACCCTAAAATATTTGTTAAATATATTAATGGGAAGAAGGCCAGGAAGGAAGCTATAGGAACATTACAATGTGACACAGGCCTTCTGATAATTAGTGACTAGGAAAAGGCAGATGAGCTAAATAGGTTATTTTCTTCAGTATACACAAGGGAGGTACCAGTGGTTGGGTCACTGCAACACAATGGGGCTACACTACCTTCACCAAATAATTGGTTAACACAAGAAGAAATCCAAAAGAGGTTGGAAAAAATAAAAACTAATAAAGCCCCAGGTCCTGATTGAATACATACAAGGGTACTGAGGGAACTGGGTTCTATAACAGCCAAACCATTTTATCTAAGTTTTCAAGATTCACTCAACACAAGGTCACTACCAGATGACTGGAGAAAACCAGAGGTGATACCAATATTTAAGTAGGGAACAAAAGCAAATCTGTGGACCTATAGGCCTTTAAGCCTCACTTCTGTAGTGGGGAAGCTTTTAGAATTGTCAATAAGAAATCCTATACAAGAATATGTCTATTTGAACAGGCTTACAAGTATGAGTCGACACGGATTTATGAGGGATAGGTCATGTCAAACAAATCTAATTACTTTCTCTGAGGAGGTTAATAGAAACTTGGATTAAGGCAACTCAGTGGATGTAGTCTTTATGGATTTTGCAAAAGCTTTTGATACAGTGCCACATGGAAGACTGCTGTGCAAGCTAAGGGATACAGGAATTGCAGTAAATATCTGCTCATGGATTGAGAGCTGGCTAAAAGACAGGAAGCAAAGGGTTTTTGTAAATGGAACATACTCAGATTGGACTAATGTGGTAAGTCGGGTTCCTTAGGGTTCAGTATTAAGTCCTCTCCTTCTTAACATATTTATTAATGACATAGAAGTAGGACTGGAAAGTATTGTCTCCATTTTTGCTGATGACACAAAGTTGTGCAAAGTAATTAAATCAGAAGATGATGTACTTTCCCTACAAAGTGATTTGCATAAATTCGAGAAATGGGCGGCTAAATGGCAGATGAGATTTAATACAAATAAATGTAAGTTTATGCATTTGGGAAGGAAAAATAGCCATGCAATTTATAGTCTTAATGGAGCAAATCTAGGTGTATCAGATATTGAAAGGGATTTGGGAGAGCTTGTGGACAACCACCTAACTAACAGTGCTCAATGCCAAGCAGCATATGCAAAGGCAAATAAAATATTAGCATGTATTAAGAAGGGTATAGAAGCAAGGGAAGCAAATATAATTCTGCCACTATACAAATCTCTAGTATGCCCTTATTTGGAATATGGAGTACAATTTTGGACGCAACTTCATAAAAAGGGCATTTTAGAGCTGGAAAAAGTGCAGAGGGCAACAAAACTAATAAGATCATTGGAGGGGCTAAGTTATGAAGAAAACTGTTATGAAGAAAACTGTTATAGTTCAAAGCTTTGCCCATTGAACTTTTTGTGCCAAGAGGTTTTCAACTGACACGAGGACATCCTTTTAGGTTAGAAGTTAAAAGATTTCACCTTAAAGAAAAAAAAGGATTCTTCACAGTAAGGGTGGTTAATCTGTGGAATTCTCTACCGAAGGAGGTGGTGACAGCGGATTCGATAGATAACTTTAAAAAGAGATTGTATATATTTTTAAATAAAAAGGGCATACGGGGTATTCTGGTTAATTAGAGAGGGAGTATTGATCCAGGGCGGAGTCTGATCGCCAGTATCTGGGGTCAGGAAGGATTTATATTTTTTTCCGCTTTTGACACAATTGGCAAAGTTTCACTGGGTTTTTTTTTTCTGTTTGCCTTTCTCTGGATCGATTAAAAATTAATCTGCATTAAGGTTGAACTTGATGGTCTTTTTTCAACCTCAATCACTATAATATTATGTACCGATAGATAGATAGATAGATAGATAGATAGATAGATAGATAGATAGATAAATTAGGCATGTAAGAGTTATGTTTAAAAACTGAAAATGAATAAGTATTTACAAAAATAAATTATTGTTATTTACACCATTACTACTGTATCAAAATATATAAATGATTTTGTCATGTCTCATGTACTTACTATATTCATTGTTTTACCACTTGTACTACCACTTATATGTATTTATCCATACTACCAGTGAAAATTCTGTGTATTGCCGTATATAGTGATACTTTTTTTATTGGACAAATACTTTAGTTACAGTGACAAACGTTTGAGAGTTGCACCTCTCTATTTCATGTCAGAAGCAATCATCTGCAGATGAATAATCAGAGAATTGCTGTATAAAGTGATACCAAGTTTATTGGACACACATTTTAGTTATATTGAAGCAATAAAAAGAAGTGCAACTTCTGAAAGCTTGTCACTCTAACTAAAATATTTTGTCCAGTAAAAAAATGTATCCCTATATACTGCAATTCTTGAATTATTCATCTTGATGACTGGACATCACGGCTACCTCACTCTTCATATACTACCAGTGTAAATATTAAGGGAAGAGAAATGCAAAAGCGAGAGTGGTAAGAAATGAAGAGGCAGAAACACAAATAGAGGGAAATGAGGGATGAACAGGTAGAGGAGTGATTCCATCAGTGAAGCAGAATTTCAAAGCTTTTGTTTTTTAGGTAGGAGAAGATGAGACAGTTCAAAGCTAAAGAGCGCTCAAGTGAGGTGGACGGAGAAAGGAGAGGAGGTGCTCAACACAAGAGTAATGGATCCTGTTCTGAGGTGTAGGAACTGGTAGGAATGGGGGAACAAATCCCTCCCCAAGATTAAAGGAATAGGGGACAGACAAAATAGCAAAATTAAACGTAATCATGCATTATCAATTTTGAAGCTATGGAGCAGTAATTAAAAATGTATGTCTATATCTTATTTTATATGTGTATATATATATATATATATATATATATATATATATATATATATATATATACAGTATTTCTAAAAAGTGAGTACACCCCTCACATTTTTGTATATATTTTATTATATCTTTTCATGTGACAACACTGAAGAAATGACACTCTGCTACAATGTAAAGTAGTAAGTGTACAGCCTGTATAATAGTGTCAATTTGCTGTCCCCTCCTTATATATAATAAGTTGGCATATAGACATACATGTTTAATTATATTGTGGGGCAGAGGCATAGAGAATTTAAACAAAGAAATTAAAAGTGTTTTTTCGAGGGGCACTGCAGCAATGGGGTTCCCCAGACCATGGCCCCAGTTTATTGCACCGGCGTTAGATCTGCCCCTGCTTCCTGTCCTGGGAGTAGAGTTGAATTTATCTCCCCCAGATTTTTGGGGGCTCCTACGCCCATGAACCTACAATTAAATGGAGTATATTGGTGAAAAACGCATAAGAAAAAATAAATGAATACACATTGACAGACACATATATACGTACAGTGGTCGAGAAGTCTCAGGAGCCTAGGAGAATATTTTTACTTTTGCTCCTAAATATTTTCCAAAAGGATAATGTATCTGTCTAACGGGCTCTCTCCTAGAAACATCCTATCTTGATCCCAAAAAATCTACCTGGGTACTAAAAGTATATTTATCCACCCCTGCATACATACATCTATAGATCATAATTAAGAGAGAAATGCATATTTTATGTTTAAAACTTGAATATAAATAAGTTGTTACTCAAAAAAATCAATGTGTGTTTAAAGTGCATTAGCACTGTATGCTTGGAAGTTGAAGATTGTTGCACCATTACTCATTGTGTATCATAATGTTCAAACTGTACTATTATGTCTCAAGTACTTACTACATTTATTGTTTTTACCCCTTGTATACAGTCTGGTGCATAATGTTGGCACTTTACAAAGGATAAGGATAAAGAAAGATTGGTTTGACAGTAGGGTAGAACCGAAGGTCTCAAAAGATTGGCTTAAAGGGACATGGAACAGAACTGTTTTTTCAAGTGTTTCAAATAGTGTGTTTAAACATTAGAAAAGCTGTTTTTTGATTAAAAATATTAAGCAAAACCTGTTTAAACTATTGAAACTACCAGAAAATGTAGAGAGCATACTGTAATGTGTAGATATCATTGGCTGGCAGATGCAAGAACAGGTACAAATCTGAATAACTTTTTGAGCTCTGAAACCTTCATTTCTCTTTCCGATCCAGAAAGAAAAACTTTCTCTCCACATCCCTTTATCTAATTCTTGGGATGGTCTCATGCCAATTCCGGTCATGCTTGAATTCCTTCACTGTGTCTTTCGCTACTATTTCCAATAGAAGGCTACTGCTTACACTGTCTGTAAATCAGTATTTCCGCACATTACTCCTAAATTTCAGTGACCCATCTAAAGAGTGCGTGGCAAATGCGTGCCCTCAAAAGCGCTCCGGAAAACCCCACAAGCCGACAAATGCGTGAGCGCGCGACAAATGTGCGCGTGCCAGGGGGTGAGAGAGAGAGGGAGAAAGGGAGAGCATAAGGGGAGAGGAGCAGAGGGGTGAATGACAGTTACAGAATGAGAAAAGATAGAGTAGTAAGTGAGTACATAAATGTGGTCCACAGGAAATTACTGGCACAGGCGGAAGGTACGCATGTAATTTGGGGCTCCTGTATAATGTGACTCTGCCGGGACAGCAGCTTCTGGATCAGACCCCTTCTTTTCCACCCCAGATCAGCCCCCTCCAGGGATGAGACCCTCCTGTCTCTTCCCAACTCTCTCCATAATATGAGTGTATCCCGGCTGGGAGCAGTTAGTTCCAGTCCTGTTGGTCCCCTGAGCTGTTATAGTAAAAGTGAGATCTGCATTACAGAAGGCAGTGCTCACTTGACGGTGCGCAAATTTCAGCACTATCACTTTGGCGCGCAATTCACGCGCTCCCTACACACGGAGTGCCCTAAATTTCCCCCCCTCCAACTTAAAATCAAGATCTCTTGTTCTTGCAATCCTTATTTTCTGAAAGGAAACTTCCATTTTGAACTTTATTAAATTGTTTTAGATATCTAACATTTCTACCATATCACCTATCTCCCTCCTGTACTCTAAGCTATATAAAGCCAGATCATTAAGTTAAACTTTTTTGACCATGTACCATTGTAGGCATCCTGCTTTGATGTATTTCTAATTTAATATACCATTTATAATATTGTTCTGTATATACAATCTGCATAGCTGGACACAGTATTCTAGCTAAGAGACTGACTCTAGATCTATATAACAGAATAGTCCAGTAGTGTCTGACTCTATGGACTGCAGCATGCCAGGCACAATAGTTATTTCTCTGCTTGTACTTATCCATAAGGTTTTCTTGAAATGATGCTGGAGTGGGTTGCCAGTTCCTTCTCCGCTGGAGTGGGTTGCCAGTTCCTTACTCTAGTATGACCTGCCCATTTTGGATGACCCTACATGGTATAGTTTGCCGCCACATTGAAGTACACAAGCCCCTTCACCACTACAAGGTAGCGATCCAGAAAGCAAGAACAGCATTAGTACCTAATTTTGGCTCTTTTATATATATATATATATATATATATATATATATATATATATATATATATATATATATATATATATATATATATATATATATAATTTTTATTGGAGCTTTACTGCATAGTTTGCCTATTTTTATCAAAAATAACAGAAATAAATACTTGGAATTTGTCATAGAGAACATGTAGTGGCCTATGATTTTTATGAGGAGTTTCATGAACTTGTAAATATTTAAGATATAAAATTAAAACTCACTAATACATGAACACATAACTTTTATGTCTGATTAAAAACTATCAAAAATTTTAAGTGCAAGAAAACATACAGACAGTATATATGTGGTTCTAGTTTTAAGGTACTGTGTGTGTGTGTCCTGCCTTGTGTGTGTGCTTCTCCCACTGGAATGTGCCTCATTCTGTCTGCATGCCTCCTCCCCCTCACTTTAATGTACTCCAATCCACATCCCACAAGGTATCCAGTCCACATCTTACTGCCAGCCCTTGTAACCACAGACAGCATGCTGAGAATTGAGAATCCTCTGGGTCTCCCCATCCCAACCACACACAGTGCCTAGTCTGACTGCTCAGCCCTCAACGTATTCCCCAAAAACTCAGCAAAAGGAGGCAAAAAGCAAGAAAAATCCAACCACTTTGCAGAGCCAAACTACATCTGAAGTCTCAAACTGCAAGAAAAGCTCATGCTTGATAAGGAGTTTGCAAGGAGGAGGAATATTCCAAGAAAACCAGATCTCTTCACTAACTTCAGGGTGGTCCTTCTGTGAGAATGAAATATTTATAACTGCAGCCAGAAGACAAAACAAGCAGCAACTTTTCTGAAAAACATTTCCATTTTAAAGGGTTAAAAACCAAAAGGGACTTTGGATTTAAGCACAAAATGAATTAAAAAGTTTAAGGATTTGTTTTTATTTTATTTTTATTTTGCTGGATATGTCATTTTTTTTTACTCAGAAAAAGTGGATATTTTCAAGGAACATTTTTATCTTTTCAAAAGTGAATTGAAGATTGCGGAGGAGCAACTCTGAAGAAGAGTTGGAGGAAACTTTGGAAGATCTTATTAAAAGGTATGATTTGGTAAATACTGTTTTAAGTTACATGTGAACAGCAGCTTCAATGTGTCCAAAACCTATGTCCAGGTCACTTTCCTTATTACTATAAACTCATATTAGGCATTGGTTAATTTGGAAAATGAATAGATGCAGTTGTTAGGAAACATTGTGTGTGTGTGTGTGTGTGTGTGTGTGTGTATATATATATATATATATATAGAGAGAGCAATCATTTCACATATGGTGGGCGATAGAAGACCTCCACCACACAAAGTACAGTAGTACAAACAATGAATAATACGATAGATAGATAGATAGATAGATAGATAGATAGATAGATAGATAGATAGTGATATCAGAGATAGATAGATAGATAGATAGATGTTTATGCAAACACATTCTGTATCAATGTACTGCTGATTTAAGGAAATACATACTAAGTCTGAGAAACTTGAAACGTATTCTGATGAAGTTTAGAGGACTTGTTAATCTGAAGTGCAGACAGATAACTTTGTTTACATACTTTCCTTTATAATGATGTTTTAATTATCAAGGTCTAACATATTACAGTTTTGCACCAAGGATAATAATGACAGTTACAATGACATTAAATAGCAGATACTATCTTAAGGGCCTTGCCAAAAAGGGCTTACAATGCATAGATCGATCTATCTATCTATCTATCTATCTATATATACATAATAAATACATAGTACATCTGTGTTCACATTTGAATGTCTAAAACAAGTTAATAAACATATTTCCAGCTCAGAATTCCAAAAAAAAACAGTTATTACACTGCATTCTGGGAATCTGAGCAGGGACATGAAAATGTGTCCACAAATGCACATATATATATATATATATATATATATATATATATATATATATATATATTTCTATTTATTTATTTATATATTTATTTATCATCTATATGTATCTGTATACTTTATATAGATATATAGATAGATATATTCACAAGTATTTGCTTATAATATATGTTAGGTCTGAAATTTACTTATATGTAATATATATATATATATATATATATATATATATATATATATATATTGTTTTTATGCCAATGTACATATAAATATGCAAAAAATATTATTCTTAAAATATAAGTGCATATATGTTATTTAATTTGTATATATATATTTGTCCTGTCACCGTTTGGATAAAGCTAGTTATGTCTGGTGTTTTTACAATACCATGTATCTCTGTTGTTACTTATCTACTTGGTTAAATGTGTCTCTTAAGCATCTTTGTAGAAGAAACTTTGAGTTAATTGAGAGGATCCAACATTCACTGGTGAAAAGTTCACCTGTTGGCTTCAAGGAAGGTCTGCCACCCATTAACATATAATGCATTGCAGACCTTGGTGGGGAGCTAGACCTCCAACCACTTTAGCTGAACTGTCAAAGAATAAACAAGGTCTCCTTTATTATGAACAGCCCACAAGCAATGCACCAAGTTTTATTCTAACAATTATTTCAGTAATGAAATACATTACTGAAAATGTGACACGTTTCATGTTAGACAATGCTTCATGTTTTCTTACTTTTAGACCCTTTCACTCCTTGTAAGAAAAAATATATTTACATTACTTATAGAACAGGCAGATAGATATAATGGTCTCATATACCAGTAATATTATTATGCTTTATGTTTCTATTTTTAGATTAGGAGCTGCAGAACAAAACTTAGGCTTTTGATATTGTTTTATGTAAATGTGGACATATTTAGAAAAATATCTCACAATACAATCAGCAATACTAAAACTGTCTTTAATACTACTTTCATTTGCAATTGATTAGCAGCTATTAGTTATACATACATGTGCTCTATCTTTACTTTCCTTAGTGTAAACCCAATAGTATAGTGGCTCTCGAGCTAAAGGAGCCAATGAATAATAAGCACCAATTATATTTCCATTCACTAAAGTATATGTGCAAATATTTAACCTTTTCACTTCTACAAAGACCAGCAGTGCATTAAAACCAGCAGTGAATGGGTCCTTGTTTGGTAAACACGACTGAAATGTTTTCCCTCTTAAGTGCGTCACTGTTTTACCAAATGTTGGAAGCATATAAGGGCCATGAGCAATGTCGTCATTTGTCTACCTTCAAAGTGTATGTGATATTTACCCATTCTTTTGCAACTGTGTACAGCGCTACAGAATATGTTGGCGCATTACAAATACAAAATAATAATAATAAACATTAATGTCTTATAGTGTCTTAGCGATTCTTTATTGCCGTTGTTCTTAAAAGTACTCAACACTATTTTCTTACACAAGGATATTTTCTTAGGAAGGTAGCAATAATTGTATGCTTGTATATTTGTATATAGGTCAATGCACTGGGTGACTCTCATAGAGAAACTAATTTGGACCTGATATTTTATTTATTTTTATCATCTATTTGGAAAAATAGGAATATAACTTATTCAAATTGTAATTTTTCAGATGAATTGCTCAAGCTGTATTCCTTAAGGTTTTGCAATGGGTAGGAGTAATAATAACAGACTTTCCATGGCGTGAATATTACAAATATTAAGATATGTTAGACCTGAAATTCATTGTTTTGCAGTGTTTCTCAAATACTTTGATGTCTTTCCCATAGACAACAACCAGCTACCTCAGCAGACAGCTTCACAATTCCTACAGATATTAACTAATTTTGGCTTGTGTCAAATGTTTAAGACTGTGCCAAAGAGAGGCGTTCCGTGATGTACAAGTTATATCAAGATATTTGTATAATGTGTATGTGTCATTAAAATGCTAGTATATTTGATATCTTCTTGCTGGGATTATTTATGTATGTCCTAAATTGGCAGTTTGAGATTATGGAGAATTAAACAATCGCAGAAGTATATGACATGAAGTAGCGAGTTAGCAGGAAAGTGACAGCAAACATGTTAAAAGTAGCATAATGGCTTTATATAACGAGTTTAACAAATCAAATTCACTCCAAAGATATAGTAGAAATGTGTTGGAAAGTATTTTCAGGATATCTTCTTTTCATACTGCTGGATTAATCAGTGGAGCAATTCTTTATTTACAATATCCTAAAATCTGGTCTGGCTATGGCCCCTCGGGATTGGAACTGGAAATCTTATTTTACAGTATACCAGTATTTTTCTACTGGTATCCATCATTCAGCTGGGTCACTAAATGAATCTGACAATGCATAAATGCTTTACAAATATGTCAATAGAATTAGGACCTATATCTCCCCTTTGATGGTAGATCCATTTTATACTCATATGTTTATTCCTATTAAGTAGTGTCCATGGACCCGGGCTCATAGTGAAATGCTGCATATCTGTGAAAAAGGGTCGGTCGACCTTGTGGCAACAGCCTCACCTCAGTTGTAAAGCAGACAGCTGAGTTCATATTGTACCCAGTTTCTGAAGAAACTGGACCACACACAGAGGGGGAACTTGATCCTTACTCTATTATGAATAACTCTCTTAGGATTATTTGTGCCCGGCAGAATTTGCGCTCCTCTAGGAGTCTACGAGAGTTAGAAACATAGAGGAAGTAATACCATTTTTTTGTTCATTACTGTACGCTTATCCAGTTGTGGAGACCATATCTGCAAAATAATCTAAAAAAGAAACCGTCCAAAGGAAGGATTTAAAAAAATGTGCATGGCCTAAATAACAAAACTTTCCAGATTTTATGACTTTAACTCATATAATTAATATATATATATATATAGCTTCTAGGAGAGAAGTACTTAATCTTGAGGTCATGACTTCAAGGAGATCAAGCATAAATACTAAGGGGAGCAGATAATTGGAATTGCCTTCCAGTGGAATAATTCTGAACAATAAAGCCCTAATAAATGTCTGGGATATCTATACCTAAATACTTATGATTATACATATACATTGTAGATAATTGATAATTGACAGGCAAGAGGGAGCAAATGGTTATCATCTTTTTAATAAAATATTTGTTTCTTTTTTGTGTAAATCTTTTAGGATTATTTGTGCTCTAGCATCATATGAACAGTTTTTTGTAACATAAAAATGCTCTTTTGATGTTATGTCTGATATGTTGTCTGTGTTTGAATCATGAATATAGTCATAAAATAAACACATATAAAGATAATATAGGTAATTAGAATGAATAAACTGCAGCAACAATCTCTAATTGATAAATAGTATTTGGAGTCATTGATCTTTAGTTGCCCCGTCTTAACATTATCTAAAAATGGAGTTATTAAAGAAAGCAAATATTGACAAGTCCTTAGGCAATACTATTTGTTCTGTCAACATTTGCATAGTATATGTTATGCTACTTATAGTGTACACATAGGTGTACACACAGCAGATAATAGGAAGCAATAGATACAGATACATCAGAGAACTGCTGTAGCAGAGTACAATGCCTAGATATGTATGTAAGACGTGTTTAATTATAATCAGTAACAACCTAAAATAGATAACAAAGATATACAGACATACAGTATGACCGATAGATAGATAGATAGATAGATAGATAGATAGATAGACAGACAGACAGATAGATAGATAGATAGATAGATAGACAGACAGACAGACAGACAGACAGACAGACAGATAGATAGATAGACAGACAGATAGATAGATAGATAGATAGATAGATAGATAGATAGACAGACAGACAGACAGACAGATAGATAGACAGACAGACAGACAGACAGACAGACAGACAGACAGATAGATAGATAGATAGATAGATAGACAGACAGATAGATAGATAGATAGATAGATAGATAGATAGATAGATAGATAGATAGATAGATAGATAGATACTGGTTTGCCTCATATGCTGTAAAATATATATATTTTTTTTTTTATAATATTTTATGTTTTGGTAAGTTAGTTAGTGGTATTATTGGATTGGAAGACAAAATGTATGGATACTAAGGGTAGCATGGGTTATAATGCATTCATATCTCATAGTCGGTTCTATATAGACAGAGGAAAAAAGAGTTAAAGCTGCACCTTTCCCCCCTCCACATTGCAGGAAATATGCCCAAATTCCAAACATAAATAAACAGCAGGCGTAGTGTGCAGAGCTCAGACGGCTGACTCAGGCAACCTTTTATAAGTAAAATGGCAACCGCTTTAAAGGAGAAGGCCTGGTTGCCTTGTGGTTAGACCACTGGCCTCTGAAGTGGGAGATTCTAAGCTATTTTACACCACAGCCAGTGTACCTTCCACACACACATATATATATATATATATATATATATATATATATATATATATATATATATCACAACTAATTCAAGGCACCCCAAACGATTCACACCCTGTTTTAATTAAAATATATTTGTTTTAAGAAAATAGAAATCAATCTTTTGAATATAAACTGAACAAAATCCGTTTGGCATCGTGTTATGTGACATTACAAATAATTGGTGGCTATAGTAGCTTAAAGGACATCAGGCTGGCTCTTTCTGAGGGAAAATTACACAAAAAATGTCTTTAATAATGTATAAAAGTACTATTTGTTTATTACTTTCATTTCTTGAGGAGCTATAATTCACAGGCCTAGCCTACATTGCTGGTCCCTTCACTGAAAATGGGCTTAAGTTAGGTGTCTAGCTGTTGTTTCAGGGTCCAACCTGAGCTGTCAATACTTTGCGTCGACTATGTCCTATTGTTATATTTGCTGTAGATCAGTACTTTCCCGTTCTGTAATTATTTTCTACTAAAGTAAGCCACATTTACTTTTTCACTAATATTCATTTGGAATAACACAATTTAAAGGAGCATATAGAAAGACATTAGACTTATCTAATAAATAAAAAGGAAGAAGAGGTTAATTTAAAAAAGGAAGTCCTATCAGAGTTTTGAGATGCATATAAATATGTAGTTACAGAATCATATCCAGAATAATCTTGTTATTTTTTCGAGCTACAAACTGAGTGATTTATTTAAATGAACTATTTCCAGTATATTTGACATTGTTTAATCCTAAGCATTAAAATATATGGCCATCTAATGTCATGCTGTGATTTGGTATTTTCTGTAGGCACCAGTTGTGAGATTTGGCAGTAATTTTAAAGGACCACAATAAAAAAAATATCTTTTAAAATATTAACTCTGATTAACAACATAATCTGTTGTCATAATTTATAATTAAAGTTTTTAATTTAAAAAATAATAATGTTGATGCATCTGCAGAACCCTGGAGGGATCCATGATACATTGGTGGAAGTTGTGTCTGTGAGGTGTGTATACATTTCTGGAGAGTTATGGTTTGCATAAAATGATGCAAGGTGTTTGCTTCTGGGCCAGTTAAGGGAAAGTGGTGTCAAATTCAATCTTATCCAGTAAGCAAACCAAAACTCTGGACGTCTACCTGTTCCCTCCTCTCACATTCCCTCTCCACTGATAACTACAAACACACACCTCCATGGTGCGTTCTCAGGATATGATGTAACAAACACAAAATGGATTCCTGTACTCCTAAACAGTCTTGGAAAGATTCCCCAAAAAGTGTCCACGCTGTTAAAATTGTTAGTGGTCCTTTAACTTATCTTGAGTTAGTGAGTAAACACTGCCAAGAAAGCAATGTTTCAAAGATATGTATATAGAATTTGGTGTGGGAAATTCATGTTTGAAAACAATTGTAATCATTTTAATCATTTTAATTATGTTGTTTTTTACCACAATTCATCATTACAACGTTGAAACTGATAGGTAAAGCAGAATCTACCACTTGTGAGTCCAGTGAATCAACCACAGGGCTATTACCTCAGCTTGCCCAAAACCCAAATCTTCTGGTTCAAAGCACTACACTCAAACCACAAGTGGATAACTGTAACCACTTCTAGCAGCGTGCAGTAAAATATGGATTTATATCTCTCAATCTATTAAATTCCACTTTTCAAGTCACTACTAGAGCATCTATTTGAAAGTAATTGAATGTTGATAAAATGATTCCCATATTATAAAAGGTTAAACAACTAGTGCAGAACAATATTAACTCATTACTTTTAACATGCGATCACCCAAAAATAGGTTTTACAGTTAACCATGCTGAAATCAGTTTACAGTATTACCTAACTCTGTGCTTTACTGAGACAAAGTCTAGGACTCTGAAAATTATTATTAAATACACAGATTTCAAGCCTTTCTCGGTGGTTATGAGAACGTTTACAGAGGATATATGTTTTAGATTGCAGTGCAATGAGGCCTTTCCATGTGACTGTAGTGACCCATTATACCTTATGGTTGAGACATGTTACAAATCTCCCTTTACAAATTGATGTTGGCTCTACAGCCACCTCTTACAGCATCACACCTGGTCATTTGTACCTTCATTGATATGCAAGGAAAGGCCATCCGTAGGTGGCTATTGTATGTGTGCCGTCCCTCAGGCGCATGACAAAGGACTACATTAGGAAGCTTGCTGCTGCAAATTAGTGAGTAGCCCTCCCATCACATTCCAGTACTTACTCAACATTTACACCACTCACATGCTATTCCTTCATGAGAGGTGTTAAGGAGCTAATTGAGATGGAAAGTCATTGTGTTAAGAGAGGGGAGGTATTTGAATATGGATTGTGATCATGGATAGCATGAATCCGAATAGCCTGAGCCCAGGGGAGCATCATGAGAGAGTGCTAGACTGAGCTGGAAAGGTTGAGACAAGGTCACTAACAGGTTGATAGCCACTTAGGAAATGGGCCATCACTTAAGCTCATTAGATATATTATGAGATGATCAGCTGCAATTTCTGACATCTCTGCAAAGTAATCAAACAATAGTTATGTTCAAGTCTGAGTATAACACTTTTTCTATTCTATTCTATTCCCTCTAGATTCTAAGACCCTCATTCAATTGCAATTTGTCCAATTGAATAGGGGTCTAAATAAGCACATAACATATTTTTTTTAAAGAAGTTTTTAGTTAGTAAAAATGTATCCAAAAGCAAGGTTTTCACTAACTAAAAACGTATTTAAAAAAATATGTTATGTGCTTATTTAGACCCCTATTCAATTGGCCAAATCGCAATTGAATGAGGCCCTTAGTTTGCGGGTTTTCAGTGTTGTAAGGTGTTTTGGAGAAAAGCACTATGTACATAAGTTCTTTTCATCTACACTAACTGAAAATTAGCTTACGGCCTTCCATTCTTTTGCAAGGTGTTAACATTGTATTTTTCCTTGTACTTGATGCCTGTATAGCGCTATGGAAAAAGTTAGCTCTTTACAAATAAAGGAGAATGGTACTAGTATAGAAATTAAAATAAATTGACATTATATTTTGTTCTTTATCATGTATACAATTATCAAATTCTAGTGTTTTACATTTAAAGGTTGGTTCAATATTTCTGCGATATAATCAAGTTAGATCATTGTAATTTTAAAATAAATTAATAATTCTTAATTATCAGTTCTAAAATGTATATGGCAGATAATAAAATTGCTTGAAAAACATAGTGCCGTACACTAAACACTGAGGGCCTCATTCAATTGCGATTTGGCCAATTGAATAGTGCTCTAAATAAGCACATAACATATTTTTTTAAAATAAGTTTTTAGTTAGTGAAATCCTTGCTTTTGGATAGATGCTCACTAACTAAAAACTTCTTTAAAAAAATATGGTATGTGCTTATTTAGACCCCTATTCAATTGGCCAAATTGCAATTGAATGAGGGCCTGAGTCCGCTATGATTTTGATTTTAATAATGTTTGACAGTGGTGGAACAAAACATTCTGCTTAGAAGTATTTTTTTTTTATAAAAGTGAATTTATTTTTAAAATAATACAGTGTGGTGTGATTTTCTTCAAGTATTAAATCACTTCTTTCACCTCACCCATAGGGTAAGTGAAGACCAGAGAAATAAGTCGAGGTTTATATTTGCAGAATATGTTCCCTATATAAATGTATATGAATAAATAAATAGTGGGATTATTAAATAAATCATTGTTGTTGCTTCTATTATATTGTAGGATCATGAGGTAGACTTACTGGATTACAATAAAAAGGATTCACCATACAGCAACATCTCAGGATAAGCATCCAAAAATAGTAAGCTTAGCATCAAAATTTTAAATACACTGAAATACAGGCCCCAGGTTACAGACTAGATACATTTCTGAGAATGTCTTTAGGTAAGTTTTCTGTGTAGCTCTGATCCCTGATGAATAATAAAAATAATAATAACAACAACAATATTATAATGGTTCATATGCAGTAAAAATAATACAGCGTAATACTGTCATAATAATAATATTACCCCTGCACGGTAATGATAATTTACAGAAACTATTGTGCTGTTTCTTTTAATTAAAACAAACCGAACATAGAAATAAACTTATGCATAAATCCTTGGGAGCCCGTTCTTAAGTATGGTTTGTCTGTAAGTCGAGTCGTCTGTAACTCCTGTATATAAGGTAGTAAATCTGAGCAGTGTGTGTATATACATAAATAGGTTCCTATTGTGCTTCATTTAAAACCGTTATGAAATGTTAGTGTGCCTTAGATTGCAAGTTTGCAAGTTTTCAATATTGTGTCCATGCCTTGGAAACAAGCTCTATGTACATTTGATTTTAAGCTCAAAAACAGGGCCCTCCATTCTTTATAAGGTGTTAAGTTTGTTTTTTGCCATGTACTCAACTCCTGTACAGCGCTACGGAATATGTTGTCGCGATAAAAAAAAGATAATAATAATAACAATATACCTTAGCACATGCATTTTTAAGGCTTTTGTCCAAATTGAGTTACACAAAATAACACTGAACCTTGCAGAGCGATTAAGGTCTTTCCCTTTTGCAGTCATTTTTTTTGCATGCTAGTCGGCCTGGCTTCTCTTTCCAAACGGTTCTTCAGTTAATGTAGATGAGCATTTGATGGGTGGCACACTAATATAACCTCAACTATTTTAGAAAAAACATATGCACTAATGGGAGCTACACCACAAGTCTGGGCTTCATCACCATATTGGTCAGGCAACACTTTCTCGGGATGTTTGACAGGGTATTGGCAGAGATGGTTTATCTATAAAATGTGTAGACAATGGCAGTTTTTGCAAGACTGTAGCAATGCTTCTTAATGCTAAGACACAGCTGACTAGTGTGTGTACCAGCCTTTTCTTAGGGTATTGTTAAATAGTTTGTTACAATGGCAGAGGAGTGTTCCCATATAGTGTTTAGGACCATGCTATTGTGCTTTTATGTTAATCAATTGCTTTGTCTCACAATGATTCTCGCTTCCTCATACTGTTCATTCAATGTGATTTCCCCCTTTCTCCTTCCCTCCCACTGATTCCCATCATTATTAGGGAATGGGGTCAGATGACTCTAATCTGTGGTGTGGCAGGACAAGTTTACATTGTTACAAATTGCAAGACGAAGGATGATCCTTAAAATTGATTATTGAAGAAGGGATGCATAGCTCCATAAGGTGTTTTATTAATTCTTAATATGTTTTAGTGCACAAGTTGTTCTTACTGTAGACTTTAAAGAGTCAGCATAGAGTGGGAAATAGCAAATATATGTCCTGTGACAGTAATCAGTTAATACACACAAATACAAATTAAGTCAAGGTCCTGCATTTTGTTACACTATTGGGTGGGCAAAAAACAAAAAAAGGATTGAATATTACAGAAACAATCAGAAATGTTAGGAGCCAGGGCATTAGAGATTCATTTCTTCACTTAAGAGTTTGTATTTAAAGTGACACAGAGGTTAGAATTTAAAACGATATACCAAATTAATGTAATTTTTTTTAATGCATTTTTTTTACAGTAAATTAATATTGAAGTTTGGCATTTTTAGAAGTCAATCAACCTTTCTGATCCAAACACAACAAGATATTAGGCATGCTCACTTTACAGGTGACTGCACCAAATAAAACAGACCAGATGACTCAGGCTTATCAGTAATTTATCTTTCATTAACAAATGGTTTGGATCTCTATTTGTGGGTGGATCAGAAATGCTAACTGACAGTTCACATTGGAAACTTCAGTGTTAGTTTACTGTATTTGTTATTACCTAGCTGTGTCACTTTTACCATATTGGAGATACTATTTTGTTGTTGTATTGAAACAGCAGATATTCAGATTTGGACATATATAGATTGTGTAAAACCTGTGATTTCACATTGGATCCAAAATCCCTTCTTTTTTTAAAAGATATATACAAAACAGTTGTAGACCTTTCATATTCACTTCCGTTTTACGGAATTAGGAATCAGTCATTTTTGGAACTTTGTTTTTTGATAATATTTACACTGTCCCCAACGCATACAGTATAATTAAATGTATATTTATATGCAAAGTATAACATATTTAGAATTGATTGACTTTTTTAAATTAAACTTGTGAAAAGGTCTGTGTCCACAGGGTAACATTTTGTTTATGTCTGTTATATTCCAGACATATTTAATCTTACATTTTGAATTGGACCATAAAAACATATGCTGGGAATGTCTCTAAATGTATATGAAGATTCACTCTCTCCTACAAATCTGTCTGACACTTAATTTTTGCTAATACCTACATTTATGTGAGATTGCATTATCTTTGTATTTCCTGGGCGTCTGTTTTTCAGTGGTCCTAAACATTTTTTGTTGTTGTTAACCAGTAAGAGATATTTGAAAGTGTATATATATATATATATATATATATATATATATATATATATATATATATATATATATATATATATATGTGTGTGCTGTTTTTGGCATTTACCAGTGATTCCTAAATCTACAAATAAGTGGTTTTATTAGTAATAATGAATAATCAAAGATTATATTTATATGAATGTTACTCCACTGATTTGCAAACCATTGTTGGGTTACCCTTAGTTTTCAGTCTTGTTGGGTGCTTTAGAGAAAGCACTTTGTTTGCTTGACTTCCATTCTTTTGTAATGTAAGTTTATTTTTGACTTGTATCTACCCTGTTTAGCGCTATGGACTATGTCAGTGCATTATAAATAAAGGTGATTCTTATTTAATTTTAGTATTACTAATAATAATAATAATAGTTTGATGTAGTTTTTATCACTTATAAAGAAAAATAACCATAGAATGGATTGTATAATTGAGATGGTGGAGTGCTTACACATATTTCAGTCATATTACTATCACTTTCATATGAAGAACAATGCATTGTAGGCCTCTGATACCTAAAAATGTAAAAAAAAAATACATCCTGATTAACCTGCTGTTGCAAAGTAAAGACACCACAACTTTAGTCTTATACAGTACTTGTATACACTGCGCTCAACTCTTGACAGCAAAAGGCTTAGGAGAGAGGTTATTTTAGAGGATACTTTCATTTTCCTTTGCCCTCGTGAGTGCTGTGTTTGTGTTTGTATTGTAGGCACTAAGCGCTAAGTCCTTCAACAAACACTCAATACCAACAAGGGAAGCAGCTTTCACTTCTGCTCTTTGTTGACTTGTTTCCTTATATACTTTTGCAGTAAATTTAGCACTTTTTAAGGGCCATGATTAAGTGGCGCCCCGCCAGAGCACCTCTGTGCTGACCTGTGGTGGTGAAGAGCTGATCCTATGCACACATACAGGCATCGCGTCATGTGCTCACTATGTCACCCTACAACTGGACGGACGCTGGCCACACGCTCTTACCACTTAGTGCTACTCTAGCATGACAAATCAACCTCACCTTTTCTTTTTAAGAACAAACATCACGTAACCGTAGTCCTTAACCTTTTAAATGGCAGTGGGGACTGAAATGCATTGGCCACTTTGCCAGTGAAGCGGTTAACATTTCATACACTATTTGAGAATCAAAATCCTTTGTTACAAAAAAATAGCAACTTTAATTTACAAAATGACCTAATAATTACATAATAAAGCAGATTATCACAATTAAATTTCCATTCTATTGAAACGCATTGACTGAAGTATTGGTCCTGGTTCACTGTTGGATCTCCACCTTGTGGTGGCGAAGGGGTTTCTGTACTTCAATGAAGCTGTGAATTATACCATATTGGGTCACCCAAGATGGGCAGGTCATAGCAGGGAGGTCAGACAAATTCATGGTCCACTGGAGAAGGAAACTGTCAACCAACTCCATCTTTGCCATGAAAACCTTGTGGATTAGCACACGTGGTGTGTTGTGGTACATGGGGTCATGGAGAGTCGGACACAACTGAACGACTGAACAACAACAATTTGTCCTGGTAAAAAGTGAGCTGGATGCAATGAGCAATAGAACACCCCACTACTGTAAACTACAGATTTAGTTGGGAAATAATGATACTAATCTCACCTGTGATACCCCCAGAAGAGATATTATAAGGAGCTGAAATAAATGTATTTAATGTTAAAAATATTTTAACACAATCCCGTGTGCAGCTAGATCAGCTTTATTACTGAAAGCATTGTCCCTCTGATGAAATGGGCTGTAAAATCGTATTATTTGGCTATATCAAGGTATTCAGATAGATCGGTATGTTGTAGTTCCTTTGCTTTTCTTGTTTTATTTTTTTACTAGTTTTATTTGTTTGTCTTGGGGTTTTCAGTTTTGGTTGTGAATAGAGATTGACAATTAATTAGTTGTTCAGTCTGAAGTTACGGTATCCAGGTTTTTACAGCTCATTGAAAAAACGTCACTCACAAATTCCAGCTTTTGACCACACAGGAAACAACATGCCTTTGCTGTGAAGTATATACGACATTGAAAAGTGTTTTCCACATTTCTACTCTTTGTTTTTTTTTATTTTGAATCCACTAACAGAATCAAGTACACATTATATTGAGCATATTTTGCGACATCTAAAATCTTTAGAAATCCCATGCTGCTAAAATATTTTTTAGTTTAAAAATATAAATTTATATCAGAAGCAATTATGTTTATCTAATCTGGCATTTCTAGCTATCTAAAACGTTTGGCTTAATACATTTTCAATATAGCCTTTTGTATTTGTCAGGTATGCTTGAATTTCTAAACTGAATTGGTCTCTACCACATCTGCTGCAAGACTGTTCCAGTTATCAACAGACATTCAGTATGTGTAAGGTGCTTTGTCAGGTGCCCTAATAGCATTGAAGGGAAGGGGTGCTTTGATGGGGTAAAACAGGGAGGTTTGTATTTCTAAGCTGCCCAGAGGACAAGAAAGGGGTAATAGAGGGGCCAACTATTGTCCACCATATAGCCATAGGTTCAGTTTTAGTTATATGGTAGAAGAATGCTATAGACAAGTGGAGTAGTTCTCAATGTCATGCCCAAGAATCGGAATCTCAGAGTCCATATAAACCAGTCCTCAAGGAGGAAGAGAGATGAAGAGTGCGTCGATAGAGAGAGATTTGGAGAGGAGACTACAGGTAGTCCCCTGGTTAAGGACAAGATATGTTCATGAGAACATCTTTAAACCAGATCCCTGGTGAACAATAATAATAATAACAATACTATAATTGCTCGCATGGGGTAATAATAAAAAGTGTAATACTGTAATAATAATAATATCCCTGTGCTATATATATATATAATAAGTTATAGAAACTATTTGTTCCTTCTTTAAATTCAAAACAAAAAAACATGCAAAACTTGTACAAAAAGCCTTAGGAGCCTATTCTTAAGTATGGGTCATCTGTAAGTCGGGTCGTCTTTAACACCTGTAATGTTAAATATACCACTGCCATTAGTACCCTTGGTCATGTGTCTAATATTATTGTTATTATTATTATATTATATTTATAATGCGCCAACATATACATTGCTTTTAGTTCTAGCTACCAATAGATTAATGAAGAACTGGCCTGTAATTAGGTTGTGCTATATTCAAATGACTGCAAAATTAAATAAAATATATTACATCATGCAAAATGTTGCAAATTACTCCAGCAGGAGGTGGGTAAAGAGATACAAGCTGTCCAGTTAGTCATCGGTAACTGTCTGATGACATCTGGAGTGGGCCAAACACAGGTTGAAATTTGCTGTCTATTGTCATCATGCAGTGCTAGTATTGGGCTTTATTTTGCTTTTGATTAGGGCTGGACCCCCTCACGTGGAGCTTAGCCAAGAATCCTTTACAAAGACTGAAAGATACCTCATCAATGTGCTGTAAACACCTATCTAAGTAATTGTACGGCACACCCCTACCAAACTGAATCTAGAAGAAAACCCTCTATTATAAAGTCTTAAATCCCAGTGTCAACTTATTAGACAAGGCGTGAACTGGTGTGATTCTGCCTTACCCTGAGGAAGTAATTGAGGAGGTGTGGCTCCTAACGGGAGGATAATATCAGGGTAACAGACCTCCTGGATTGCACCAAGCATTCAACACTTACAACACTTATTTCATTGTAGATAAAACAAAAAACTCTAGATTTGTTTTAGGGTCCAAATATTGAATTTCCAATAACATCAATAATATTTGATTCTTAAGAAAGAAATGGAGGTTGTGTTTCCCAACATTAAGATTCAAAAATAATGTAAAGACTAATAAAAAAGGATATCAAATAGGAAAGGCCTAAACTCTCCCTGCAAAAATTATGTAATTAAAAAAAGATCTTGGATTCAATGTACTAAATTTACATTTTGTTAACATCATCAGTCTAGTAAGATATGCCAGTAATTGGGTCAACGACACTGATACCTTTACACATTGGTGAAGAGATCAAGACTTTATACCAACACTCAATCTAAAATATTTGTTACATGCACCAAAATTGGAAATGCCACCACATATAGCTGGAAACCCATTGGTATATAGTACCATCTTTGCGTCGTCACACATTAGACATAAAATATATGGTACATCAAAGGTGTAAGTGTTTTTACCTTTAAAAAATGACCTAAATTGTCATAATGCTGAAGGAGATACTCTTGTTAACCAATTGGAATCCAAGGGAATCGAGATAAGTAAATAAATCTGTGTCAAAAACAAATAAACTCATTCAGGAACTTAGAGGAACTTACAACTTTAAGGAACTTCCTATATCTAAAGGCCAGAAATTATGTAAATGATATTCTACCCTACATTTTTAAGCAACTGGAGAACAACATTTTTTTGAAATGTAAAAAAACAAGGTCTTACATTGTCAAACCTATATAATTTTGTAAGATCAGAGATAACAGAGTAAAGTATGCAGATTATAATTCAGAAATGGGTGACAGAAATTATCAAAAGTCTTTATAGGAACACTGAAACATTTACCGTCAGTCTATTTTCAAGAAACAGTATATAAAAGACTACTTAGAATTTACGTGACCCTTCATCTAGCAGCTAGACTAAAACTTAGATAATCATTAAAGTTTTTTAATGCAAAGAAAAAACATGATGATAGCCTAACATAAAAATGATAATCTAATATATATGACTTTACAAAAATAGATATGAGAGGAAATATTATGGGAATTTTGGTTGATATAATACCAAAAGCAAAAATAAATTACCAAAACATATTATCAGGCTGGTAGATATATTAATACTGGTGGAAGTTAAATGTATTTCATTTAAATGACTGGATGCCAGAAAGCCTTTTTTTTTTTAAATGTGGATAAACAAAATGAAACAAATTATTCATAAGAATGAACAGCAGCTTTATAAAATCAAGAACTGTATGGCAAAACAAATTCTTGGAAACATGGGAACTATTTATGGATAAATAGAAGCGTGTTTTAAATGCGTTTACATACATATACAGTATAGATGTGCATATATTTATATATATATATATATATATATATATATATATATATATATATATTTTAGCGGCGTTGGAGGTATCCCAGGGAAGCAGGTGACCTAATGGAGAGGGGTTGCCTGTTGTCAAGGGATGACTATGAGACAAAAAGAGAAAAGCTAAGTAGAGAAGAAATTTATATGTTAATTATTTTTTTGTAGTTATGTGTATAAATAAAGCTGACATATAATGAAATAATCATTGTATGAATTCCCATAATTGTCAACCTACTTTTCATTAACACAACACACCATACTAGGATAAAAGGACCATTGCATTTCAAGAAAAACAATTGGAAAGTATGTACCAAACTAACAATATAAGCAGCATAGAAGCCATGTGCATGAAACATTTTCTGTTTCTGAGTATAGGAGTATAGTAAGAGTATTTGAATATAGGAATCCAATTTGTGTTTGTTACATCACTTCCTCAGAACTGAATCATGAGGTTGTGCGTTTTGGCTATCACTGAATGGAGGGGTGGGGATGGAAATAACCATTGTTAAGAATTTACCACCACAAATGTTCACCCTAACTAGACCAGAAGCAGATGCCTTGCTTCATGAAATGCAAACATATCTCTTCAGAAATGTAAATGCCCGTCTCACAAACAACTTCCACCATGTATCATGGATTCCCCCAGGGCAAAAAAACTAGCTGTATAACATTGTCCAGATTCATTTTGCTCTTAGGCTCAACGTTTTCAAACAATTATTTTTTTCATTATACAGTGATTCTTTTAATCATAAGTGTATCTTTGATAGTGTTTTAGGCACCAGAAATTTATGTTTAAAATCTTCTTTTTGCAATTTTCTTACTGATATTATAATCTCATTTGAAGTCAGAGATCATCATCGCCCCAATGCTCATCTTGATCTTTATAAGAGTGTGTAACCCCTGTGCAAATAATTGCATTGGAACCCCAGAATTTGAGAAATATCTTGTAAGAGAAAAATATTACTGCATTAAACTAAGGAAGGCTCTTTCTGGTTTCTGAGGAGTTTTGTTAATTCCAATACAGCTAGCCTAGACAGTTACTTGATATTTCCAAACTGCTGCCTTCCAATGAGATGTGATGGTTTCCTCTCTTCTGTATCAGCTGTCACTTGGAGTTCTTTGGAGAGAAAGGGCAGAAAAGGTGGGCTATTTTAAATTTACAAACTGGCTTTATGTGCCTACAAATTATCGTCAATGCAGAACGATTGATTTACATGACAGTTAAAGGTATATGTAAGTGAGCTGGATTATGGATGGATCTGATAGAGGAGAATTAGTAGTATATTAAAACACATGTTATATAGAAAAGTTCAGTTCAGGGATTTTCTAGGGGCGTATACAATCAAATGTAAATGCCAAAAAACCTAGGTAATTTTGCTAACTTCAAGGTAAGCTAATTCATGTTTATTTTGGGATATTTTCATGCACCAAAAGAATGTTTTCATACACTACTAATTCTCTATCAGATGCATGCATAATACAGCTCACTTACATACCCCTTTAAGAATAAAGAGACCTGTCTAGTCTGCCAGTTGTTTCTTCCTAACTAAATTAGACTGAAATTTGATGTCACAGAGTGTTTTCTTGTTTCATGGGAGAAGATAATAGGTGCCCAGAGGGTGGGAGCATAAACGTTTAATTAATTATGAATTAATTGTTTTGTTTTTATGGCCTCATTCTGTATTCATCACAGAAAAAAAAGAATACATTAAAATATTGTATCATAACATTACAGTTGTTTAGTGGGTTGTGTTACAAGTATTGATGATCCAAACTTATATGCCCTTTTTCAACTGGAATCAGTGGAGGGGATTCACTAAGCTTTGTATGGACAACTATGTGCTTCATTTTTTATGGGGGAACAACTCAACCCTTACAATGTGAAATTACTGTAATTGCGCTAATCGTTAATAATCAATAATAGGTGTTATAGTTATGTTTGTCATTCATGCACACATAGAAACATGTATGTGCATATAAATATTCCTCTGCATGCTTTAACACACATGCATGTAGTACTGTAGCACACACTTATAACCTGCCATGTTTTCATCTGTTGAGTTTTTTTCTTGGACCACCCTGAATACTCTCTGGCTCTGTGCCCCTGTACTCTACAGGATCAAATTCCTTACAGACTCCCTGAACCATACACAATCTGCTTTCAGGCAGCTGTCTATCCTGCAGAGATTAGTAGCTCAGGAGAGCTCTGAGGAGGGGCACAGAAAGAGAAAGAGGGGGTGGGAGACACCTACCAAACTTCCAGGAAAGTTCACAAGGAGGGCTGTGTTTTGACAAGGACTGGGTCAGTATTTTATAACTACAAGAAAAGTATGCAGTGTGTCATTAATCAAGCCTGATAGGCAATCAGTAGTTGGATTAATAATAAAACAATTCATGAATGGGGCATTTATAAATATATATATATATATATATATATATATATATATATACACCGGTATATATATACCGGTGTATATATATATATATATATATATATATATATATATATATATATATATATATATATATATATAGATAGAGTGTATAGTAGGAAAATATGTTTGAATAATAAATAATATTAAAATCTTCTAATGCTTTACTGTTATATATATATATATACTTCAGTACTCATCCCTATAACAAATGCACATGTCCACAGGAAAAAAAGTTTGGGAACTTCTGATTTCAAATAATCAATGTATTAAATATGTTTAAAATAAGTAATAATTAAATAATACACATACGTATAATTATAATAGTAATGGCATAATAATTAGTAATGATGTGAAAGGTGTAATCACCATGACTGCGATTTTAGCCAAATTATATACTAGTATTTTTATGAAGACAGTATAATATGTCCACCATTGTATTCAAAACTATATCTCCAGATGTCATAAAGCAAGTGTGCAATCTTCCAAGAGTCTTGTTTTCTTAGGCTAGATGGCACACAATTACAAAATGCCAGATGGCTAAATAACTCCTTGGAGGTTTTATAATGATATAAGCTGGTTTATTTACCAAGCCTATGTTTCCTTGAAGCATAATAAAGCTCAGGCCACTTTTTCCATTCACGTCTTTTAATGGACAGGTACCCAACTGAAATAATGTGCACAATTGGACTTGGCCATAGTCAACAGACATGTGGCTAGATATCACTTTATTCACATAGAGCTAGGTACAGAGCATTTGATATCTTCCTGCCCTTGGTTCTCTAGGATGACTGGGCTGCAGGTCATAGAAGCAGGGCAATGTTATTTCTGGGACACCTAGGGTTAAACCAATCAGACTGACCCCTGGGGGGTTGTAGGAAAAACATAGGTCATGACTGGAAGTTGTCTATGGGGAAAGTAGGGGGAAGGGAGAAGTGAACAAGAACAGAAGGGATTCACAAATCTGTGGAAGAATCTTTTCTTGAAGTACATCAGGACAACTTCTAAAGCACTGATAAGATGGAATCTCTCAGCGGAAGGAAGTATTGTAGATGTAATCACATTATTGTGCAGATTGTTCTTCATGTCAATGCTAATATTGTACGCTATTACAAGAGCAGTGCCCTCAACAACATCTGTACAAGTTTGTATACTGTATTCTATTATGTATTTACTGTATACTCTGGATTTCTTTTTATGGAATATGTTGGCACTTTATAAATAAATAACAACAATAATAATAATTAGAATTTTATATCATTAGAGTAAAAACCATACTTATACTGTACATTTGTAAAGCACAATATACAATATTGGCAGTATCTAATTACTCCATACAGCATTTTATTTTTTTATCATTAATGTTAATCCTTACCAATTTTGAAATGCAGGTCTAGTCCCTACCTTAAATAACCCTTCATACGGAATGATTAAACTCTCTAGAAGATTTTAGTAACATAAAAACATACTATACTAATATCTGAATACAAATGTGCAAAAAGATCTAGAAGGAAAATGGTGATAACGATTATTGTGACATCATAAGTGGACACAGAGAATGTGACTTCCCATACACAAGTTATTAGTTGCTTTCATTACATATTTGTTTAGGCAACTGCCTCATCTATAATGGTTGTATGAAACCTTTAATTGGAGTGAAAAGTGGAAATAAAAGAGGGTAAAATAAGAGAATCAACAAAGTTAAACATTTCAAGTTCAAAAATAAGAATTACACTAGTTTCTCAAAGATTGCATGTGTCTGAGCCCACAAATTGTTTGTTGAGTACAGGTATTTTAGTCCACTCGTTTCTTGAAGAAGTCTATGAGAATTTGCAAGTTTTTTATGTTGGCTCAGTTAAAAAAAAAACATTTTGGCACTTCCTATACCTTTTTTTGTATTGTTGTTTGCCATGTATTAAAGACAAACCGGCGAGACATGGTGACATGATACACAAATACATTTTCATAAAACATACTTACCGTAAGTTCTCATTCCATTTGACATATGTTCCTGCGACTTGTAAATGAACTTAATGTCACAAAACACTGGCATGGTATGTTGTATTACTCTTAATGTGATTTTAAGTAGTTGTATATCTCTTCTTGAGTACAAGTGTACAAAACTAATATTTTTAAGTAGGGATATCTCTGTTGTAGGACCATGAAAACTAACGTCAAACACTTTTATAATATAGGTGATAATAAGGCTAAGCATCAAATAGCATCTAAGATTGTTATATCAGGTGATGATCCACTGGGGTAGAATAGAAAGAGATTGGGGAGAGGTGTGTGTAGGAGGGTTTGATAATCCCCCCTCCCAATAGATAAACCACAGACAAAGATGTATTCCGTTACAGTATTGCTTTCACCTATAGAACAGGTGCGGTACATGAAATTATATATGACTAAATTCCTTTTTTTAGGGGATTCTACTCAGTCATAAATGTTTTAAATGTAATTTGTTCAGTAGTATGTTTTAAATGTTTGCAGAAAAAGTGTAAGTGCAATGCATATCATACTGCCTTAAGCACTTCCTTTCCATCAGTCAGTGAAAATAAAGTTCAAAAGGCAAATGTAGCTTTCTTGGCTGTGAGAGAGTGAAATGCTCTTAACAGTGTTTACAAGGATTCTCAAAATCAGCCCCCAGGATAAACTAATGTTTGAGGATTTCTCAGTCTGAGGTGAATCAAAATAAAAGACGCAGTGACTATCCCACCTGAGACCAATAAGACATGTCTGCTTTCTGACATGATCTACTACAGCAAATTATATTTTCTTTTGGATATTCACACAGATAAACACTAACAAGCTTTTACAGTAACTCATGCACTCAAGGACCACTATACTGGTTATCCTTTTTTTTTATATATATATATTTTTTATATTTTTTGATTGTTTATTTAATAACTGACTAGCAATAAAGTGCAAATTAATGTGCCATTTTAAACTTGTACCATGTTGGAACTGTGTCCCGAAATAACAGCGCACCACAAAGGCGCACCATTAAAAGTGTGCTGACAAATTAATGCAAGCAGGAATAAAATATGCACGCGACAACTGCGCGCGTCCCCGTGACAACTGCGCGCCGGCAGAAGGATGGATGAATCTCTGCATCTCTGTACCAGTGAGGCACAGCAACTGCCACCATAGCAGGATCCTCTCGGTACCAGGTATAGAGTGGAGCTCCTTTCAGCACCAGGGTGGCATGGCAACTATCTACTTAGGCGTCGGCGCTATTACGGCTGCGCGCTTACGCGTTATAGTCAGTGGGCCTGTTGGAACTTACCATCTCCTTTAGATTGTAAGCTCCCAGGAAGAATGACCTCTATTATTTTTGTATCAGCATATGTTATTGTACTGTTATGTGCTGCACACCCTCTCTATTCAGTGTATTTTTACATTTGTATATAGCACTGTGTAAAATGTTGATGCTTTATAAATAACGGTAAACAATAATAATAGTAAATAATGATAATAATAATGACAATAATAATAATAGCATCACTGCAGATTGAGGTAGATCTGCTTCTCTCCTCCTCCTATCAGATGTTCAGATGGTGGCAAAAGATAAGTAGTGTTATAAAATTGAGAGCATACCAGTTTAACTATCTAATTATTAATTAATTAATTGTTTTGGTGGCTTAATTTAATATTCATCACAAAAATAACCAGAATAAAGTAAAAAAAAATGGTATTATAACAGTTGTGTAGTGGGTTGGATCCCAAGCATTGATGATCCAAACTTGTATGCCTTTTTTCAAACAGGACTCTGTGTCAGGAGATTCATTAAGCTTTGTATAGGCAGCTATGTGCTTCATAGTATAATGCAGTGTCTAGTTCCTGTGCTCATCTCAGCCCCTACAATAGCCTGGTGAATCTTCCCCAATGCTTTACACACACTTCAAGTCCACAGCTGGTAATGACAAGATGGTGGTGTTTGACGGCCGGCCTTATTTTTGCACCCTCGTACAACCGCTTCCAAGAGCTTCCTTCCTTTTCTCCATCTATGTCATTTTGCTGGACTAGTTTCAGTAACATGTGACTTTCCTTCTAATTTATTTTTTTAATCAGAGAAAGTTTTTTTTACGGTTCATAAACCATCTGTGTAAAATCAAGGCTTTTTGTGCTATTATTAGAAGTAAATGTATAAAGCATTTAGTTACATGCTGGATGAGTTTGCAAAGCAAGAGGAAGCTTGTCCAACTTGAAATGGTTATATCAAACAGTCACATATCTACAGATGTTGATGGAAATACACAGTACCTAGATATAGAGGGAGACATGACTCGTTTTTGTCGACCTTGGGCTTTTTGATCACATATTTTTTGTCATCAATGTATCAGAAAAACTTTTATGTTTTTTAACTATATTTATATCTTAGTAGCTATAAAAGTTAACAGAAGCATCCTACTAATTTTTTGATTGCATGCATGATGTCAAAACAAATATTTCAATTAAACCTCTTAGTGTTACTCAATGAATATTGAACCTTAAAGGGATATACATTTGTTTCCTTATCTGAATGAGGGTATTTATTAAAAGACCAAGTCACAATGAAAAGGAATAGATTTTTTTGAAAACTTTAATTTTGACTATATCTAAACATAAAAAGTCATACATCTAGTTTTTAACTACAAAAAATATATATGTTTCAGCTGGTTCTTGGAGTTATCATTGATACATTGTGGAAGTTTTGTGTTGGGGAGGAGGCATTTACATTTCTGGACAGCTATTAATGCAATGAATGATAAAAGGGGTCTGCTTCTAGGCCAGTGATAAGGACTGTGCTTGTGTCTATTTCAGTCTTTTTAAATAATCTTTAATCTTTACATCTTTACATTGGTTTTCTTTTCGCAAGACGATTTCCGCAGAGGAAGAGGCACAAGAGATCAAATTGCCACTGTATATTAGAGAAAGCAAGAGAGTTCCAGAAAAGCATTTACTTCTGCTTCATAGACTATACTAAAGCCTTTGAGTGTGTGGATCACAACAAAATGTGGCAAGTTCTTAAAGAGTTGGGAGTACCAGATCATCTCATCCTCCTCCAAAATAATCTGTATGTGGAAGAAGAAGCCACGGTCAGAACCGAACATGGGTCAACAGAATGATTCAAGATCGGAAAAGAAGTGCGACAAGGTTGTAAATTGTCACCCTATTAATTCAACTTATATGCAGAGTACATCATGTGTAAGGCTGGACTGGATGAATCCAAAGCTGGAATCAATATTGCTGGAAGGAATATCAACAATCTCAGATATACTGATGATACTACTCTGATAGCTGAAAGTGACGGGGAATTTAAGGACTTATTGATGAGGGTAAAAGAAGAGAGTGCAAAAGTTGGCCTGCTGCTCAACGTTAAAAAGACGAAGATCATGGCAAACAGCGATCACACTTCCTGGCAAATAGACTGGGAAGAAGTGGAGGCAGTGACAGATTTTATTTTCCTGAGATCCAAGATCTCTGCTGATGGTGGCTGTAGTCATGATATTAAAAGACATTTGATTCTGGGGAGGAAAGCTATGGCAAGTTTGGATAAGCAAGTAAAAAGTAAAGATATTAAACTATCAACACAGGTCCCATAGTTTGAACTATGGTATTCTCAGTAGTAACATATGGATGTGAGAGCTGGAGCATAAAGAAGTCTGAGCACCGTAGAATTGACGCCTTTGAATTGTGGTGTTGGAGAAGGCTGCTTAGAGTCCCTTAGACTACAAGAAGATCCAATAAATCAGTACTTCAGGAAATCAAGACGAACTGTTCACTAGAATGTAAGATCATGAGGCTGAATTTACGACATGCTCATTTAAATGCATCCTCCTAAGGGCTTATATTCATGTAAAAAAAATATTTAAAATGTGACACACGTCTGATAGAGAGCAGGGTATTCGCCGTACCAGATAACCATGTTACAATGAGAGAGAGACAAAAAGTGAAACAAACATTCAGAAAAACATCCAACGAGAAGTTGAAGCAAGTACACATTCAGACAGAAAGAGGCAGAGAACAGCAGAGAGTACACTATACCATTTGCATGTCTTTTTCACAATACAATTTATGTGAATAGGATACCTACATAATGCACAAATTGTTAGGTTATGAGTGAAATCACTAAGTGGTCTCATTTGCATTCGGAAGTCCTACATTTAAGCTGAAACATTATATTTTTGGGGATGTGGGCTGGAAACATGTTTTCTAGCATATTTTATCCATTCATATGTCTGCTTGCTGCTTTATTTACAGTGTAGCACTTCTTTCTATCATCTGCCCACCATATGCTTAATGAGTTTTGAGTCTGGTAAGAAAATAATTTACAATATTTGGCTATCGTATGACAAGTAGGGCTAGGATATAGTACAGGAACACAGATTTGTTGGGAACACGCTATTACACTCCTGCATCCTCCCACGCAGTATAAAAGTGTATTTGAACAAAATAATAAATATGTAATTCTATTAGGAGCATAGTCTGCTACTCAAAGAATCTGGGTATGGGAAGATGGTGTGACATTTTGACTAAGAATGTAGAGAAAACCTAATTATCTTAAAACATTCATACACATATAAGGATACATACAAAATACATAGCATCTATTTACATATCCACACATATAAATATATAGCTATTATATGTATGTATGTACACACCCTTTTCCGTTTCTGAGCAAGCTGCTCAGTGCAGAGCTACAACTTGAATATTCCCAGCCCTTTGCTTCAGACTGCAGAATGGCCCACACAAGTTGAAAGCCTATGGGCATAAATCTAGGAGCAATGCTTAGGCCTAGAAAAAAAAAGTAAGTTATTCCCCTGCCAAGAATCCAAACTGCAACACTCTCTCCTCTGCTAGCTTGCCAAGAAAGGGGATGTACCTCCACCTCCAGGAATACCAAGCTAAAAGCAGCTGTGAAGGCAGGCATAATGCATGGGAGAATAAAACATATTTAGACATGAATTTCATACCACTATGGCCTTTTTTAAGTAGCTGTATATTATGTGGTTTGTACTACAGATTTTAAAAAGCAACTACAACATTGCAGTTGCAGAAAAATGTATTTAGACCTTGAACTTAGAATTCTCATAGTGAATGGCTAAAACTTAAGCTAAAGAAAAAAAAAAGAAAATTTTATGTACAGTTACTAGATTATACAAATGTATATTTTTGGTGCCATTCAGATTGTGAAGATAAAAATAATTGCGAAATACGTGTTCCAATTACGGTATATTACAAAGCGAGGACAGGCTTCACAAATGTTATTTTGTAAAATAATACATTACAAATCATTTTTAAGGGTATGGCAAATGTTGTGAACATTGAATTCTATGGTTGTTTTTGAACCAACATCTCACATATCACACAGTTTTTATTTACTTATACTCACCTAAAATATGAATGAAGAGTGATCATTTGTAAAGTATTGTCATTTTGTTATAACATTCTGTTTTTCTATTCTTCTGTATGCCTCTGTGTTTTAAGGTAGTGCTGAAAAGGCATTTGGGCTTATGAAGTTGTTTAAGAGGGTATTGCAAAGACAACATAAAAAAAGGGGCACATTGGCTCAGCAATGCTGAATTTACATCAGATCATAAGAACTGAGAATAAGATATCACTAGACTATGAGCCTCATTCGTGAGATCCGGGCTTCGGAAATGTAGCCCGCAATTATTTTGCTATTCAATTGGCGTCTTTTTGCGGGCTCCGATCGGGTTACGGGCTCCGGTTCACATTGCAAGTTAATGCGCCTCCAAGCCTTTGATCTTTCACGGCCGAAAAGAGTTGCAAACGCTAAAATCGCTAATCGCTATTCAATTGCTCATATTCCCCCTCGCTAAGCAAGCCGTCAAGCCCGCAAATGGCAAAAGTCGAACCACAAGTCAGTGGTACCAAGGAGGACTCACAAAGGGCTTAATGACATGTTTGGAGCACTTTAAATGCACATATACAAACACTACTGTACTTTTATTAAAAGTGAAAGTGATGTTAGGTCTTAGAATTAATAGCACAACATTCTCAAGCTCGCAAAATCGGCCCAAAAAATACTTTATTTCATGTTTAATTTCTGTGTTTTATCGATCTGGAATGTGCGTCCGATCGTAACTCGTAATTCAAGCACGTAGGACTTTGAAATCCAACCTCCATTTTTCATTGAAGTAATGATGACAATCTCTGTTTCCGTTGGCTGTTTCTAATCCGGAGTTACAGCCTTGCTTGATTGATCATGTTCTCCATAACTTGCGGCCTCCGAATTGAATGAGGCTCTATATATTTTTAATAAATGACCCCAAAAAAATAACTGGATAAGTGTCTCCATAAAACTTTACATCAAATAATTTTCGTGTCTGTGGTTAGAAATAGAAGAAAGGGTACTAGGTCATGAAATTGTTTGTCATGTATTATCACCATTGCTCTTCATATAATCATGCTCATTAGCAGTAAGCACATATTTTGAGAGCAACGCAGCAGTCATATTATGAAGGGATCTGTGGTTTATAGGGATCACTGAAATGAAAAACTCAGCTAGTGTTAAAGTATTAAAAGATCAATAGCATAATGGTAGCTGCAAACTTTGACATCTTGAAAAGTATGTTTATTGCTCTCCTACACCTAGAGTTTGACATGATGCAGTTTTGCATATGGTGTGACAACCTATGTTCCTGTTGACTAAGAATGTAGAGAAAACCGAATTATCTTAAAAAATGTATACACATATAAGGATACATACAAAATGCATAGCATCTATTTACATATTCATATATATAAATATATAGCTATTATATGTATGTATGGTAGCTCCAAACTTTGACATCTTGAAAAGTATGTTTATTGCTCTCCTACACCTAGAGTTTAACATGATGCAGTTTTGTATATTTTCTTATTCAATTCTCCAAAATGTGGATCTGTGGACATCACTCCTTTACTCAAATATTATATTTCTCATTAAATCATCATCATGGCTCTCAACGATAATCCATATGATATGATAACCTAATGACATTTTTAAAATTTCTATGAATTGTCAATGGATGGAGGGGATAAAGCATACTAGTGAGGAAGAATGACGAAAAATAAATACCGTATGTAAAAAATAAAGCCTTGCATCCATATTGATTGTCTTTGTTGACATGTACTTGGGTCCCTTTAGGTTACCTATTTAATTTGATTGTTTTTCACTTAACTTATGTGTACTATACTATCATGAGCTTCACTCTGTAATTTGTCCCATACACAATGACCCTGCAAAAACTAAAGAGTTTCATAAAATTTAGTATAAATCCAATGAGCTCGTTCACTTGATTATAAAATTGAACAAGCTTTCTTTATTACTTTAGACACCAAAAGGCCAAAAGTCATGGAAGAAAAGTTTATTATTCAAAACAAAATGAAATTTTGACACATTTCCTATTAGTCCTGATTTACCTGCACTAAATCACTAAAGTATGTGTTGGTAAAAGTAGTAGTAGCACTGTCAGAAAATGTCAGAATAGATGAAGAGCAGGGTCTTAATGGAAAATTGGCATGTAATACCAATACAAATAGAGACTCTACATTACTGTCCTGCTGACAGCCATGTGCAAAATTGGCTGTTAAGATCACAATGTTGGAGGGGAAAGACATTGCTATAGACATTGACCATATTATTATTATCTTTATTTATATCGCGCCAACATATTCCGTAGCGCTGTACAGGGGTTTAGTACATGGCAAAAAACAAACTTAATACCTTATAAAGAATGGAGGGCCCTGTTTTTGAGCATATAATCAAATGCTAAGTTCACACGTGATAAAGGTGTTTCAAATCCTCCTAATGACAAGAGCTTTTAAGTCCATCCTAGTTTACACCGTTCTGTTTTCTAAATAGAATAACAAGGCTATGCAATTCAAAATATGTTAAGAAATATTCATGTGCTGATCCAACGTTTCCCATAGTACTGGCTCTGTTTAAACAGCCAGTAAACCTGTTAAGGAGCTGTATGCTGTGGACCAGTGGAGAAGGAACTGGTAACACACTCCAGTATCTCTATCATGGATGCCAAGTGGATCAGCATGGTGTGTTGCGGTCCATGGGGTCAAGAAGAGACGGATATGACTGAGCAACGTAAACACACACAAACCTGTTTGTGTAAAAGTTTCAGTCATCTGTCTCTTTATTTAAACTTTTGTTTAGGAAAAATGAAGACACGCACTATACAAATTGTAAAGAAAACAGATATAAGGAAAACATATAGACTGTGTCATCATGAAAAAGAGAGGCAGGGATGACTGGGGAAAGCATAAACATGATTGTTAGGGTTACAGCAACAAAATATGTTTATTTGAAAATCACAAAGGAGGGGGGCAGCTTCTGATGGGGGCCTAGAGTTTAAATGTGAACATTATAGTCACAGGCCCCTGCAGTGACGAAACACTTAACATTTTGCCTGCTTTTAGTCTAAACACTGGTATCCACAGATGTCTACTTGAGGGCTTTGTAGCAACAGCGTAGTTTAACTCTTCCACCGTCTACGAAACATTGACATAAAAATGTTGCAGTCTAGAGAGAGTAAGATGCATATATTCTTGCCATGTTACCCCAATTAAAGGGACATAGAATGCATTTTTTCTATGATGCATTTAAAGGAGAATTTTTTAAACATTATACAAATGTATAAAAAATATTAGTACAAGTTGTTTAAACCTATTGGAAACTTACAGGAAATGCCACAGGAAATACCTGTGTGTATGCACAACTTTAGATCTCATTGGCAGCTATATTAACACACAGTGTATGATAGGGACAAACCCCCAAATACACTTATACATGCAAATCAGTAAATTCTGCCCCAGGAGCTAAATTTACCAAAAGGAAACATACTGTTCAACATTATGATATGACTTTTTTTCAGATGCAACAAAGAAAAATATGGCTTTAATGACCCTTTAAGTGACAATGTTTCATTGGGTATATGGTGAAAGGACCGTGCATAGTCATTAAACCATAACATGCACAGAGCTGTGTACATTGTGTGCGCTATAGAATCATCATAAAGATATGTAATTTAGAAATCTGGAACTGTAATCAGAAAATAAATGTAACATAACACAGCTTGAGTGACAGTAAAGCATTTATGCATTTCATTTATTCATGACAAAATGACTGTCAAGCAAAATAATCATCCGCTAAAGACCACGGTCATAAAAAGGACCCTTGGCAGCTGTTTGCTGTACTACAACAACCTAAATGGTAAATTGCATTAGTTGGAGACGTATTAAAGAATTCGAGTGACGTTATAGTAAATTTACTAGCATTGTATTTGTTTAATATAATTTCAAAAGAAAAAACTAAAATGGGAGGGAAAAATGGCGTAATAAATGTAAGTTGTGGATCTAACACTGTTATCAATTATTATTTTAATGGTTAATATACATTTATGAAAATCAGATACTAAGTACAATGTAACTGAGCTCTACAAACCTGCAGCCCTATTAAATTCGAAGCCAGTAACTCCAATGTGAAGCCCGCAATGACTGTGGGCTTGAAATTTGGCCGAGTTACTGTGCTATTAAGTTACGAGCTTGAGACAAAAACCCGTAGACCATTTCTCGACCTCTGAATTTGCGGATTTGTAGGTGATCAATTAGGCAAACCCGTACTTACAGGTTTAGATGGAGCCAATGGAAACTTAATAGCCGTAAGTCTTACTTTCTAAAATACAATCTATGGGTTTTCAAGGAGAGCTAATTTAATAGGGCTGCTGGTTCTGTGATTTGCTAATAGAAAATGCATTTAAATAAGCATATAAATGGCAGCTATACATGTATCACCTAAAAGTACTATCTTGTACATAGCAACTTTAACAGTCTAAAAGTAAACACACCACTATTTGATCACTACAAACCAGAGATCTAGTGAGCCTGGGTAATTCAGGACAGAATTAGCCTCTGAATGTGTAATGTGATCACTGTACAATAAAAAAAAAGACACATTTGTGATATTGTTATACCTGATCTCTCATTAAGCAATGCAAGGTATTTACAATCAGATTGCAAATTAATCAGATATCTAACCGTAGTTTTTTCCATGCAAATCACTCTCTGTATCAGGACTATAATCATGTATTGGACATACAGTAGAGTTCTTCAATATAATCATTAAACATAAAATATTTTTTTGTTATGTTGGAAAGGAAACTCTGATGTGTTAATTAGAATTTCAATTGCGTAACTATAATTATTGTTTCCCATATAATTAGTTGATCCAGAGAGTGGGGTTGGTAAATGACCTTTTGGGCGTATTACTTCAAATAAGTGTGAAACTGTCATGAAAAAAATATCCAAGTACATATTCTGCTTTGCAATTAAGTGAAAAAAGAACTAATATGGGTAAATTTAATCAAGCATTGGTGTGCCAAATATTCTTAATTTATCAATATTTGCCCTAATTTGAACTTTAATATCATAATATAAAACTTTATGTGAATATCCACCTTCAGCCATCCATTAGCAATGTTATTAAAAGAAAAGGGAACATATGCCTCAATTTCTGTGAAGAAAACTACTCTCATCCCTCCCATCATATTAATTATATGGGCCAAGAGGTTGTTCAAAAGTACTTTCAACACCTGGAAAATGTTTATTGGAGTGAGAAAGCACACAGAAACTAACAACACCTGTCCTGATAAACCTCAGTGAAATAATCCACATACGCGTGAACAGGTGAGACTAACTTTACTGTCATTATGTGGTTACAAGAGTTGGGAATATGTGAAGACCCCACACCCTTCTTGGTCCTTTGATTGTAGGATGTTAGGGCTTCCATGTGACTCCTGAAGGCGTTAAGTATTATCAAGCATGATCAGAAGTTCCATTGACCTGTATAGTGAAGGGTATGTTTAAGACTGATTCAGCACTGAAAGGGTCAACATAGGACTCTTAGAAAGGAACATATAATATGCCTTCCAGCAGTCTTCTGAGGATAAAAATTGTGTTATTGGAATTTGACAGGAAAAGCATTGGCACATTATTAATAAAGATAAATAAACTCTTGGAAAGGAATAAAATGTGTGTCTTGTATTGTAACTGTTGGACATGGATAGTTGTGCCAGCACAGGCATAGCTGCCAGGAGAACATTAATGAAGCTTCTCGAGGACCTTGGTTCTTGGTGGGCTCAGGCTCCAGTCATACTAGCCAGTCTATATTGCGTAGCCTAAGACACTACTTGACTGTCATCTGGCTGGAACTTTAGTTAAGCTTCTTCTTGATGTGCACTTAATGCTGGGGTAAGCTATAAACTCATAGATACAAATAAGTACATATGTAGAAGAGCAACTCATGAATGCAAAAGAGCTATACTAGTGTAACAGATGTAGCAGTATGCAGGGACATGACAAGATGCACATATGTCAACATGCATGACACATATAACAGATGCACAAAGAAGGCTATATAGTGCATACAAAACAAGAGACTTTCAAGTGAATTAATCCAAGATTACTGTATTGTATTACTACTAAAGCATACGCTTTATCATTGATTTTCTTCCCTGCTAAAAGATTACCTTCTGTCCACTTGCTATGGGAAGTAGGAAAAAAGAGATGTATGGGAGGTGGGATCTGATCAGATTAAAATTTCTCCCAGCCATTCAAAAAGCTGTAAAACAGAGATCAAAGCCGCTAATACTACAGACTCTTGCTCATAACAAACAATTCCACAGTTGCTGCTTCCTTTCACTGCCTTCACTAGGCTTAGCTGTATTATATGTGCTTCCATCATGCATTCTGCAACCTATTTCTCGCTGTGGTTTGTCTATTCTTCCTCTATCTAAATCTATTCTTCTGATTTTCAGCAAAAAGGGGATTATTAGTCCCCAGCTTGAGCTTGAGTTAAAAATCCACTGGAAAAAAAAGAGTATTTTGTGGAGATTTTACCTTCTGTTTGAATATCGTATATTCTTTTTAACAATTATTGTAAAGCACTCATGTGTGCAGATGCTACATCAGTTATCACTTCTGATTGTGGTTTCTAGTAGTCTATATGATTGCAAATTAGCAGAGGAAAGAACCACACAATTTTTGCTACAGCACTATGTATAGACTATGCTACTTCGTACACCAACATAACTATTGCTAAGTCACATCAGTCAGCAATGCAGACTTTTAGTTAAAATGGCAAATGGGGCTATCCCTGTACTTTATTTTTGCCTAAAACAGGTTTTCTGATATCCTAATTATATGACCTCCTTGTCTCTAATCTTTAATGTGGGATAGCCAGACTTGAAGTGCACCCTGTCATGTACGTTTGCTATTCATAAATGAACATGATTGTAAGGAAAACTTTGAGCCCCATTCAATTGAGCTATCGGGAGATCCGGAGGCCCGTAAGTGAACTCGCAAGCTACTTTGTTATTCAATTGGTGTCTTTTTGCGGGCTCAGAACAGCTTCCCAGTTACAGCCTTGAAAAAATGGCGATGGTTAAACTTGGAACTTACAGCCTCCAGAAGCCTTTGATCTCTCACTTCCGCAAGGCTAAAATCGCGAATCGCTATTTAATTGCTCAATTTCCCCAAGCCCGCAAATGTTTTCACACCTGTAAATGTCAAATGAAGGAGAAAATCCAACGAGGTCTAGAGCGGAGCCACAAGGGGGTTACACACCTATTCGTTGCACTGTGGTGATGATAGACATTAGAATTAATTGCACAAAAGTCTCAAGCTAGCAAATCGGCAGGAAATTAAATTTATTTTTATGTGTCATTACGGGGTTAAATCGATCTCGGGTATCAATGAGTTAATACATATCAGGCCACCCACATGGACTAGAACAGTATTGGTATTCATTTTTATAATTCTTTATTTTGAGGGTTTGCGAGTCTAATCGCATATTGAACCCCCGAACCTTATTGATTGGCATGTAACCTCCATGTTTCACTGCCATAATTATGACAGTCTCCTTTTCTGTTGGCTGATTCGAAATGGGTGGTTACGGGCTGGTTGAATTAATCATGTTCCCGCCCTAAAGTGCTCCGAACCAGTGCATGGTTTATGGTTTGGGCTTGGCATAAATAGTATCGCAATCGGAGACCAACAGGAGCCCGCAACTCAATCACAGAAATTCGGCTGTTTGCGATCGAGTTGCGGGCTTGGAATTGAATGTGGCTCTTTTGAACGTAAAGTAGAAGGGAACGATGTCATGCTCTGAGAATAGCGGGTGGATATTTGCTGTACTCATTTAACACATAATTTGAATTTAGACATACTTTGGCTACGTACATGGCTATTCTAAATAGTAAGTGAAAAGAATAGATGGATTGAGAGATTTTTGTCTGCTGTCAGATTCTGTGTTACAAGGGAAATACATTGCAATAAAGATAGTGACATGGTTTGGGTTGTAATTACTATACATTCCATCAGTGTAGCACCAAATGAGTTAAAATAGCTGGTACCTCATAAAAAGAAAGAGTGGTATGTGTGTGTGGGGAGAAGGAGGGAGACAACTTCCAGTCGTCTGGGAGAGAAAATGTCACCACCTGGAATAACATAGCAAACCACCCTGAATGTATGGCACAGGAACAGGCAGAGCGGCCGGTCCACCTCTGCAAACAAATGAAACCAGCCTTCATCTGGCTCCAAACGCATATCAGATGTGAGAGTCTAAGTACAGTAGCTGGCTACTTGAGTCCCCAAAGCCAGAGATTTCCACCCAAACTGTCTGTGTAGGTTGGTGATCTTGTATGTGTGGTTGGAGCTGAGACTATTGCTTTTGGAACAAATCATCTTTAGAGGAAGACATCTTTACAGAAGCATAACTAACCTGCTTGTGAAAAATGTCTCAACTATTTAGCAACATATTACTGCTGCCCACAAAGTCAAGATCATTTCATTTAGTTCGGATTTTGACCTTGACAGGTATGTGTGAGAGTAAATTAGAGGTTTGATATATGTTTACAGTGCATAGGCATTCAGTTGGACATCTGCATCACCTTCTTCAAAGCTGAAAGCAGGCAAGAGGTGTAAATATATTTAGGGCAGAGATATACATTTCCTTGACAGCACGTTTTTTGTATTTAAAAATGCACAAGAACGTGAGTTGTGCATTGGGGAAGGGAACATAATAAGCATGTGATTTATAAGAAATCTAGTGGGGTCAGAGATAGAAAGGGATTTATGTATGCTAGACTACCATCTAATTAACAGTGATCAATGCCAAGCGACATCTGCAAAGGCAAGCAAAATATCAGCATGCATTAAGAGGTCTAGAAACACGGAAATATAATTCTGCTACCATATAAATCCCTAATACAAATTAATTTGGAATATGGAGTGCAATTTGTCCACCACTTAAAATAGACATTGTATAGCTGAAAATGGTACAGAGAAGGTCATCAAAAGGGAAATGGAGACACTAAGCTATGAAGAAAGTAACCAAATTTAAATTATTTTCTCTAGAAAAGGGCACCTATGAGGGGATATAATTACCTTTATCTATAAATACATCCAGGGTCAATATAAGGCTTTGTCAGGAGAACTGATTGTGCCAAGAGGTTTTCTACTAACAAGAGGACATACCTGGAGATCAGAAGAATAAGATTCCACCTTAAGGAAAGAAAAATGGTTCTTCACAGTAACGGCAGTCAGACTGTACCAAAGGAGGTTGTGACAGCAGCTCCAATAGGTAACTTTGAAAAGGGTTTGGTATATTTTTAAATAGAAAATGGCACACAAGGTTATGTTGAATAACTAGAGAAGGATGGTTATTGATCTAGGGAGTAATCAGATTGCCAGTATTTGGGATAGGAAATAATTTTACCCCCTTATGAGACAATTGCCAATATTTCAGGTTGAACGTGATCAACCTCAATTACTATGTTACTATGTAGTACATATGTAATAGTTTAAGCAAAATGTCATTAATAATTGGGCACTAGTGGTCCAATGAAACACTAAACTTAATAATAAGATATACAATGTAAGATTATTTAAGAGATGTGATCTTATCAAGTCTAAAGCAAAATGTTTGTTGTGAGGGAAGATTTAGTGGTGGATTTAGATAGATGTTTTCATTTAGAGTTTGATAGCCTAAACTGTTAATATTTTAATTTAATATTAAATTGAAATGAATAACTTTCACATTGGTTGAGATAAAGTAAATGTTAAAATGTAAGGAATAACACTGACAATGCTGTGACAAAGATTTATAATTGAGTTGCCAATAAATGGGGCCTAAATGATTATCCCACTGATTGTACAGACAACTTACCCATGATATATTCACATAAACGCAAACAATTATAATAGATGAAAACAAAAATAATGTAGAATATTGCTTTTTAAGCATGCCTACATTCAATGCAGTAGGCATGCTTAGTAATGATATATAAAATGAGATTGACATGGGAAGACATTTTTATTATTTGGAGATGCGTTATAATTGTATCAAACTTTATTCACTAATAAGTATTAAAAGAACTGTAGAATATGTGGGTTTATTATTATCCCAAGTGATCCCATCTTTATTCAGCAATTTGTATGGGTTCCATATTGTCTCCATATGAATGAGGCTCATATGAAGTGGTACTACAGTTACAAGTAGAGTTACTGGAACAAAGAGAAAACAACAATCAAGAAGAATTCTTTGGGAATATACAATCTCAACTTCTCTGGGTTTTATATGCGAGGTCCCCTACTTAAGGTCGAATGGCAAAGAGGGACCTGCATCTTGAGATGCTCTTCACAGACAAATAACAGGAATAATTAAGAGTAGGAAAGGCAATCAAGAAAGCTAGAGAGGCTCCACAATTCCACCTAACAAGCTACTCCAGATCTAGTTTTATATCTTACCACTTAATCTATTTTCCCAGGAAGAGTTGATTAGAATCACTAACAAGCAGTACAAATTCTGAGCAAGCTTCATCCTTCTGGAAATCTACAAAGTTAAATGTAAAAGTGGGGAAACTACAATAAAAGGTTTTGTTTTATTTGCAGTATTGGTGATGGTATTAACATGTCATATATCAAACTTCAATGTTTTATTAAAATGACCACTTAGGTAGCATTCATTCTCATATACACCTTATTATTTTTGGCAACCTAATTTATATATAATGCCTAGGTTAATAATTCTTAATATATTGTATCATATTTTAGGTGGTAGCAGGTTTATTTGTTAATGTTAATTTTTGTTTCACATGTAATTGATGCACAGACATTGTCACCTCTGTTCCTGTCTTATACTGTATATACCATTTGACACAGAGCATGGCCCATACATTCACTATGCAAAATGCCCATTCTTCAATTAATGGTTGCACAAAGTTTTTGGTTGTTACTATTTTTAATACAAGTTCAACAAAAAGTATTGTGTGAAACCAAGTGTCCGCTGTGTTGATATACAGTATATCACCCTCAAGACAGTGCAGGGTATATAATAATTGTACATAATTCACCAGAGCATTATCATTGCCACATGTTCTGTTTTGTAAACTTTCCAAGATGTTCATCTTTATAAATCAAGCAGAAATCCCGCCATAAAAGTGTCACAAAACATGGAGGGGTTAGATAAAAAAGTCTATTTAGGTCAGATTGAGTGACCTGGTAAATCAACCTTAACAGGAATGTGAGTGTCAGCAAAGAGCAGCCATGTTGAGTGATGGAGCTGTGCTGTATGGGTTAAACTCATCTCTTCGATTCTCCCAGGTATAAATAATGAATGTCTGAAGCAATGAATTCAGATTTTTCCACAGTGTGAATACTATTCTTATAAAGCTGAAACTATTCAGAAGTGGGAAATATGACTAAATGGTTTACCAAAGCCAAAACACACCTTTGTTCCATGACATATGTACCCTTTTTGTGAAAATAAGGTAGCTGTATTTCATATCGGAAAACAAGTCCTTATTGTATTGACTGGCTAGATTTGGTTAACCTCTTGTGAAGTTGTGGAGGGTAATTTGTGCCGTATTCTACGGTAGTAACAGTTTATTAGACCTTTATAGTTCTCATTACTAAAAATACACAAAACACACCGCGCCACAAACTACAATCCATTGTCGCACAATTTTAATATGCAGAAATCAAACACAATTTTTGATGCTGTTTATAACAATTTTACATCAAATTGGCATAACTGTATTCACTGTTACCAATTATGAGATATATCTCTACTATGTATTGTAATCATTTGGTGCCTAAAAACTACAATGATTGTACACTCTCAGTAAATATGCAACAAAGGAGACATGTTAGTAATTTTGTTCTTTGTCCACTTTTGACTTTTTACTGCACTTTAAAGCATACATTGGGTTCAAGTCGTCAAGAATTAGGCTGCACTGATTATGTTGAAATAGTCAAATGATACAGCACACCCAATGCATTGTCATTCTGCATGCACTTAACAAAAAGTCACTGTATAGAACAGGGGGGGGGGGGATAAAGCCTCACAGATTTTTCTATGTTTGTATGTATGTATGTATGTATATATAAGCTATTTAACGCACAGTGTATATAATGCGCTGTATCCCCCTCAGAGAGTTTCTTGGAAATATTTTTAGAAATATAGCGAGCACTTCTGTTTCAAATTATCACTTCTCACTCATTATTTAAAAATCCATTATAGGGTACTTGTCAGCTTGACAAACACCAAGGCCTGGATACTTTCTTGATCTTTTAACTTAATCCATATCCCCTGTAGCTTTACTGTTCAAAATAATTCAGGGAAAATAATCAGATGAATACATTGCTCACTACTACCTTTTATCATACATCTTGCTTGACTAGTTTAGCCAAATTATCATAAAAAAAACTCTATTTAGATATGATATCATGTATGTTCTACTATTAAGGTGAACACACGACAAATAATTATATCATAATACATTTTACTAGTAGAGACCCAATGTCTACTTATTCCACATGCTCCCAGTGAAGAATTATATCTCTCTGAAACTCATATAAATTTCAGAGTGGTATATATAACATTCTGTAGTTTATATTTCACTTCTGGTCACTTTGATTGAGAGTAACGCTTTAAATGAGCATAGCCATTATGTCTAGTAGCTGCTGTAGAGTCAGCCTTCAGGATGGAGTGGTGGCATCTAAATTATCCTTATGTGGAGATGTCTGTGACCCTGGATTTCCTTAATTTTCTGTCTGAAAGGGAACTGAAAATCGGGAGCAAGATGAAAATATAAAGTACGATATGTTAACTCTTTCATGTGGGTTGATCAGAAGTTTTAACATGTGCGTTTTTAGAAAAATATTTCATCTGAAAGAGAATGTTATGTCCAGATTTGGCCATAAATATTTCAATATAAAAAGCATATCAATCTGAAGATGCCATTATAAAAGGATTGACGTTTTGCTTGTGATATATTACTCCTATGTACAAGTATTTTCTTTGTGTAACAATGAGAGAATTCACAAATGGTCACAGACTTTGCTGGCAAACTTCTCCGAACGTTGACTCTAATTTTCATGCATGAGGCATTAGAAGTGAAAGTGTGTTGCCCAAGGTTACATGGAGAGCCGTCTGTGGGATTCAAACTCGATTTGCCCACTTCAAAAGCAGTGACATTTACACTGAGTGCTTCTCCTTACACCAGTCAAGGTACAAGACATAAAGCATCCTTCTGAAGTTTTGCTGCAATTGTCCGCATGATTATAAATACTTGCTTCCCTGTGCTACAGCTTACCAACACATCTATTTACCCTTTCTTTTCTAATTGCTTTAATTGTGCTATTTTGTGGAAAATATGTGACCCACTATAGTAGGTAATAAAATGAAAACATGGATTTGATACATTTTTGATATTACTTTAACTCTATAACATCCAATATATTGGAGTGAAGTGCCAAGCACTACCTACAGTTCAGAAGTGAATGATTTAATTTAATTTATACATGGGGCTTTGGATTATGTAAATATGATTTTGCTAATATACTCAAATAAGTCTATGTCAAATGAAAGTTTCAAGCAGTCACTTTCTCTCTTGTTTTGGCAACTTTCTCCCATCGTTATAATTCAGCCCACGCCTGGTGCCTGCACAGGCCTGTGTTAAAAAGACAACGCTAACTTTAAATCACACAGCTAATAAAACCGACCCTTAGCCCCGTCCAATTATGAGCCACAGAAGAGCCCGACCATTGTCATGCAGAGAACTGTTTGGCATGATTATATGTCTGTGCAGAATGCCGGCCAGTAGGATAAGAAGGGGGGTTATTGAAGACAAGGCCAGGGAAGATAGGGAGGAGAAAGCTGGAAGAAAAGGGTAAACAATTTACTCAATTACAAGACAAACTTTCTAAGTGGCCCTGCAAACGGCTTGGAGGATCTTGGAGTGCCTTGGGTTTAACTGTATGATTTTAAGGCTTTGGCCTCTGCTGTCCTGACTTCTAAAGCTTCTTTTCATTGGCACCCACTTTGCTACTGAAAAGACATGCAGAATACAGGACTGTTTCCCAATGTAATGCAACGCTTTGCAAGCATTCACATATACATCTGGGAGTTGGACCAGTTCTGTTCCAGATGTTCGGGTTACCATTAAAGAGATGCTCTACTGGAATAGAGTTTGATAACAGTGCTTGGAAATGGAGATGTCAATACATTGACTGATTTGCAAACACTAGAAGATACAGTTGCTACAAGATGTACATTTTATTACATTACATATTTTGTTAATGTTTTCCACAACAGAATGCTCAATTGTTACTGTGAATGCAAATGAGTGTAAATCTTTTACTTTTATAAACCTACAAGTTTATTTGTTGGGGATTTTGGTTCTCCTAGCCCACTATGAGCTAGAAGTATGTAGATTTATTATTATTATTATTATTATCTTTATTTATATCGCGCCAACATATTCCGTAGCGCTGTACAGGGATTTAGTACATGGAAAAAACAAACTTAACACCTTATAAAAAATGGAGGGCCCTGTTTTTGAGCATATAATCAAATGTACATAGTGCTTGTTTCCAAGACACAGACACACAATTGAAAACTCACAAGCTTAAAATCTAAGGGATAAGACATTGTTAGAAGTTACTTGTGATATTACTAAAAATCCATGCTCAAATTGCAGTAGAGATGGGGATGGCTACTTAGGCGTGGACTTGATTCAATCTTTTTAGTTTGTTGTTCCCCGAATACCCACTACACAAGGGTGCCGGGGGAGTGTGCAGCACTTAAGGCCAGTCAGTTATCAAAACACACACAGGGATCCTCACTATTATTTTTTGAGGTATTATGCTTTATTGTTATTTTCTTTTAAACCTCCTTCCTTGCTGCTACAAGCATCCCACCCAGTAGTATTTTATTCTGGGTACCAGAAGCCTGGGTATCAAAAGTGATTTTAAGTCTGATTCACAGTCAAATAGGGTGTGAACCAGGCATTTTATTTTGTGCCCAATTGGCTCTAAATGCAAGTGGACTGCTGATAACAGTAGCCATCTTATAGATGATGCTACTAATTTCAATATAATTTAATAGACATTTTGTTGCATTTAATAAACTACCAGAATATTTATCCAGAGTAAAATAATAGCAAAACAAATGATAAATATTGTTATAGTAGGGTAATATATTTGGTGGTCTAACAAATGCAATATGTAGGAATTTTAGCAATTAAAATATATTTTTTTTATTGAAGCAACAATAACTGTGTTCATATATCACGGTAGATGATCATTAAATCCAGGTTAAGGAGCTGGTAGCAGCTCTATTTATATCTCAATTACTCTCAAAGATGCCTAAGCAAATGTGATCTATCCTTAAATTATAAACTGTACTCTAATAGGGAGCATGATTGGCAACTGCCCCAAGATAGTTACTGCCATTCACCTTTTGAAAGAACTACAAATAAATACTAAGTTCCATTTTCTTTAAATTATTAAACATATTGGTAACTATAAAATTCATTGCACATTCTTAAACACTATGGGCCCAATTCAGTTACCAATTCGTAAATTTATACACACTTAAAATCACTCTTAATATTGCTACATATTCAGCAAATATTACTTATTGGCACTAATGAATTCTTAAGTCAATAGAATGCATATAAACATTTATAATAAAAAAACACTTAAAGGCAAATTTATGAGTTCAAGGCATTTGCAAGTAGCTAATTGAATAAGGCTATATATTATAACTAGATTATAAACTCAGGAAAAGAGGTATCAATGTATTGTATTTTATAACCTTTAACTTTGTATTATTATAAGTCACATGTATTTACTGAGTCTATTTTATACTGCTGTATAAACTTTGGGTGTTTTCTAAAGAAAGTTTTAAGAAAATTCTTCCCAGGTGTACCAGCAGTAGCTTCATCACAAATAGGGTATTGATTTAAACAACTGAATGAGACAGGAGGAGATGAGGTAAAAATACAAAAATACAGATCAGCCAATGACTAGACAGTTTTGTCAAAATATCTAATGACAAATAAATAATAAATATTTGTAATAATATTTTAATTGGGAACTTTAAAAATGGGTGGAAAAAATCATAGACCTTTTATTTTATGTAAAGTATCCCTGAAGAAGTCATGTCTGGATGAAACACTGTTATACCTCGTTTTTTTATTTTTTCTTGAACCGTAAAATTATTAGTATTTTAATACCACACTAGTTAGTCATTTTTCTCTCCTCTCCCTCCTTTCTATAATGAAATAATAAACACTCCTTTTTCTTTAGCATCTTACATTTCATACTCATAATTTGTCATTCACACCAAAAAGATGTTTCTAGCATAATATTGTAAAGGAAACATAATACAGCGACAGTTCAAAATATTGTAAGGTCTTACAAAAAGAGATCTCATAAATGTTTTAAATCAGGTATTTTCGACATTCTATTTTATTTTCTAAATTAATATACAAATATAGCTTGATGGAGAGAGAAAGGAGTTATATGCAAATATATTTTTAGAAAACAAAATTGACAGTTACATTTTTTTTAATATAAAGCACAATGTGCCTATTGATTAAAAGAAAGGTAGAATAAATCAAAAAGGTAGGACATTATATCATACAAAAACATTCTATTTGAACTTGAAGATTCTATTAATTAAAGGTCGAGAAACTTGGCTAGTTTTCCAGTTACTCCTCAATGTCTTAAGCGAGCAGAAGCTGCCATTTTAAATATTTATTTTTGTCTGTGACATTGAGCTCTGTGAGCTGATTGGGTCACAAGGTCAAGACCAAGCTCAAGAGCCAATCAGACGGTAGCTGAGTTTTTATTTGTGACAGTTCAGTTCATGTTCTGTCTTTCTCAGCAGCTCACAACACCATAATACAATAAAACACAAGTGCTAACACTTTTACACATATATTTGAACTTCGATATATTTTGTATGAGATCTGTGTTTAGTTGAAACTTTCCCCTTAAAGGGCCACTTTTAATGCACTTTTATAAATGATTAAACAAATTAACAACATTCACAGCTGTGTAAGGCATGGACATAAAATAATTGTTTTGGAAAAGTCTGAATTTTTGAAAACTATGTTTATGAGTAGAGGAATTTTGTGTTGGTTACATCCCCTCCTGAGAGCTGGATAATAAGGGTGTGTTTTTTATCTATCAATATAGGGAGGGATGGGGATGTGAGGGAAAAGTGAGATTTCTTAGATATTTGGATCTCACTGAAATTAATACTACACCCCTCTTCCACATAGGTCCAGACAGCTTGCATCAGGAAGTGCAAACATTGCTTGCTAGAAATGTATTTTTCCCTCTCACACAATCAGCTTCCACTCTTTTTCCCAGGCTTCTTGCTTTTCTCTGCTTAATTTTGATCTTAGTCAGACTTACGTTTTCCAAAATTTATTATTTTCATTGTACAGTAGACTTTTTAAGTTATTTAAAGATACATACATATTATTTGATTATTCCTTATTTTAAATCATTTTTATTGAAATACAAGGAAAGTACACAAAATCTAATTTTACATTGCAAGTTTGTTACAGTATGATGATATAGTAAACTTGAATCATCCTTTTCTTTCTTTTTCTTTTGTTTTATTTTTTCCTTATTGATTTTGATTTAACATGAAGGCCCAATATTACACAAAAACAAAACAATACTAATATATGAATAAAAGGGGGCGGGGGGAGTGGAATATTGAATTTTATGGTCACTCTTCATAATGCAGGTCGGGTGTTGAGTTTTATCTTTCTCTTTTTTTTAGTTCCAGCCAAATTGTCCCAGCAGGATGTCCAATTTTTTTATAATTATTATTGCTTATTACTTTTTGAGACTGCATTGTATTGTTATATGGAATTGCTGTTTACTCTGTACAAAACACATATGACACATACAACTCTGTGGAATACAACATACTGAAAAGAAGCAAATACAAGCCATTTTACATTAGGTAATGATGTACAGTTGTTGCCGCATGTAATTAGTGTACGCTGATTGATCTGCTGATTTCAATAAGAATGGCAAATTAAGTCAACAGCAAGGAAGATGTCCACATTCTGCATCAGAAAGAACACATCTCGCAAATCCTCCTTCCTGTGAGACTTATCTCTCACTTTCACTCTCACTGGGGAGATCCTTTCCCATTAGGGACCAGGGCTGTTGGATTGTAAGCTATAGATAAATTCACTGCATGGGGTAAGCAGCTGTATGTAAAGTGCATATATAGGGTTTCAGAGAGTTTAAAGCACAAAACAACAACAGATGGATAACAAATTCTCACCTGTGTGCCTACTCTTAAAGGGACAGTGTACGCAATTTTCATGTTAAAGTTAAACCTACTTTATTGTGCTCAAACAGCAGCAAAGCAAATCTCTATCCAGAAAAACACAGCTTACTTCATTAATGGCCACTGCTGTACCCCTTTCTTATTGTTCTGAGCACCACTGAAAGTTAGCAAGTGATTTCAACTGAGATCACATGGACTATGCTGCCTTGGTAAGGCTATCTCAGTTGAAATCGTTCACTTCCTTTCAATAGTGAACAGGGCAATGAAAGAGGTGGGAGGGATACAGCCATTAATGAGTTAAATGTGTTTTACATTTTATTTTCTGGCTAAAGCTGTGATTTGCTGCTGTTTGTACCTTTCATTTTTATGTTACTTTCTGGTGACTTAACATGCATAAAAACATTTACAGTGGCCTTTTAAGGAGGCATTGTCGGTATCTGAAGTTTATGTGTATATATATATATATATATATATATATATATATACTAGCGACTTGCCCATCAAAAATGACGGCAATAAAATTTGAAGCCTGGCAATGGTGTTTGCCACACATTGCAAGGCTCTTCCCCCTCTAACCTGCCTGCCACGCGATGTGCGCCTTTGGTGCTCATAGCAGGGCTCGCAATGAGAGCCTTCTGCGTCCACGGCGGTCAGAGCCGTAGAGGCCGGAGCCGGGAGCATGGAGCAAGCAGGGCCATCAGAGCCCTGCAATGAATTGCAGCCAGGGCTGATGTGGCCCTCTGTACTGTGGGCCACGGCGCTCATCGCGAGCATCATTGGGTAGAGGGAGTTGTCAAACTGCCAGCTGTTGTCCTGCAACTGACGACAACTCGCAGTTTGACAATTATTATATGTGATAAAACATTTTGAGAGGAAATCTAACTCTGCATTAAAACACAAATCATGAAATCACAGTCAAGCTATTGTTATCAAGTGGTACAAATCACAGCAACTTCATAAGGAAGCTGTAAAACATAAGGACATGGCAATGGCGTATTGAACAGGAAGCTAAATTCCCCTGTTAATATGAATGCAGTTATTTTATTGCATCACCAATGGCTTTGCATCATTACCTGAATACCATAAATGTATTAAAATAATCAACTGGAGAGTAGATGCTTTAATATTTTTTAACAAATAAGATAAACTTTACATTACATTATCCAAAAGATCTTATATTTTGCTCAAAATGTACAGGCGGAATAGCCCTGCTCTCATTATGTTAAATTGATAATGTGACTTGTTTATGGACATGTAGATTACCAATAGACTACAACTCCATATACAAAAAGCGTATGCCTATTTAAAGTGATGCAATGTGCCGTAATTCTTGCAGCCACTGGAAATCAAACTTATTAAGACAATATAAAAGCAATTTGTAGGATTTGGGCTTGGGTAAAAGCGTGACTATGAGTAAAGGCTTAACATGTCTGCCAATGATCCCAGGATTGGTTTCCCTTTTAAGATGGCACAGTTACACATGGCAATGAAACCGAGACTTAATAATAAAGGAACCAAATGATCACATCTAACCCGGCACACTATGTTGGATTGCTGAATGGATACATTGTCCCAGCAGTTAATGGGTTAAGCCCCTCTCCTTTCTAATTCTAATATTATTCGACTTTATTTTCCTGCCTGCCCTAACCTTTCCCCCCTTCGTTAAAATCCTTGCCCCCCTTGTCCTCTGCGGTCTTATCCCTTATTCACAGAGCAGATTCACAATGGTACCAGACAAGCCCTGAAAAGGAGATATTTCGCATAAAAATGCCCTGAAAACGCTTTTATTTTTATCCTTTTTTCTCTCCCTCTCTGCAGAGTTTGTCCCTTTTATTTCTTCTCCCCCTCTCACTCTTCCACTACGTTTTATATTTCTTTTACGCTTTCTTTTTCCAGGCTTGCGGCAGGGGTGGGGGAGGGCGGCCTGTGAATCACTGAGGTCTTGCAATGCCACACACAGACTCTCCCCCCTCCCCCACTTCACAGATTTTTCCAATTTGCCTTTACATGCAGCTGCAGCCTGCTCTGTGCTCGGAGATTAATTGGAGGCAAATGTAATAAGATGGAAGTAGGCTTTTATGAAACTTAATGTACAGTTTTGCAACAGTATGTCCTCTTATTCTCTGCCCAACTCGGTTTCTAGACATTTGTGTTTAAAAAAGGAATACTGTACTAAAACCAAGAAAAGGTTATTGCCTTGAAAGCATCTGGTGGAATAAACCCTGCAAGTGAGGAAGCATTATGGTGTATAGAGCAGTGGTGGGCAACAGGGGGCACGGGTAGTGCCCAGGTCTGGAGTGGGAAAACAAAATATTTCCTGTTAACTGCCCACCATAGTAACCCCATGTAATGCCACGTAACCTGCTGGCCACTGTACGCGCCACTTATTTACTTTGTATTATTATTATTATCATTATCTTTATTTATATCGCGCCAACATATTCAGTAGCGCTGCACAGGGGTTTAGTACATGGCAAAAAATAAACTTTACACCTTATAAAGAATGGAGGGCCCTGTTTTGAGCATATAATAAAATGTACATAGTGCTTGTTTCCAAGACACGGACACACGATTGAAAACTCGCAAACTTGCAATCCAGAGCTTGTTATCGGCCACTACCTTAAACCAAAACCCTAACCCCTAACCTCTTACCTTAAACACTAACCCTAAGCTCTGACCCTAAATCCTACTAAACCCTAACCCTACACCCAAACCCTAAACAATACCCCTAACCCTAAACCCTTACCTTACACCCTAACCCTAAAGGAGCGCACTGCAGCTATACTTAGTTCATAATATCTCTCTAAAACTAGCAAATAATACCAAGTTGTACCATGTAAATATTACTATTCATTATCTATTCCTCTAATACATGTTAATTCCATTCCTACATGATTTAATCATTTTCTTAAAGCACTGTGAGGCACTTTTAAAGAGAGATGGAAGACAGCTGTTTTCTTTTTTCATGCATTTAAAAGACCATTGAGCCTCATTCAATTTGGAAGCTGCAACTCGATCAGAGTAGGACATATGTCTACGGGCCTGCTGCGAGCCCGCAGCGGCTGCAACTTATGGTGCTATTCAATTGGACAGCCTTGCAAGTCCCGGCCCGATATCGCACATTGCAAACTATGCTATTGAAAGTAGCTTGAACATGATCGCTGACGCAAAGCGGTAACTCGCGGTTAGAAATAGCCAATGTAATGTGGGTCTGATTGTGACTCGCAGTTTAAGCCCGTAGGACTTTGAAATCCAACTTCTATTTTTCATTGAAGTCCTACGGGCTTGAGTTATGAGTTACGATCGGCCCCAGATTCCATTTGCTATTTCTAACCGTGAGTTACAGCCTTGCGTCAGTGAAAATATAATATTCTATTACATGCGTGTTCCATTATATGTATTAACACATTGATTGCCAGGATCGATATAACACGGAAATTAAACATGGTATAAAGTATTTTTGGGGCTGATTTGCGAGCTTGTGAATGTTGTGCTATTAATTCTAAGACCTAACCTCACTTTACCTTTTAATAAAAGTACAGTAGAGTGTTTATATATGCATTTACTGTGCTCTGTACATATCATTAACCCCTTTGCGAGACCTCCTTGGTACCAGTAACTTGTGGTTCGACTTTTGAAATTTGCACCTTGACGGAGTGGTTAGCGAGGGGGAATCAGAGCAATTGAATATCGATTTGCGATTTTACCTATTGTAAGGCTTCCGGCCGCGAAAGATCAAAAGCTTGGAGGGCATTAACTTGCAGCCTGGAGCCTGTAACTCGATCGGAGTCAGCAAAATGACGCCAATTTAATAGCAAAGTAACTTGCGGACTCCATTTCCAAGCCCGGATCTCCCGATAGCCTCAATTGAATGAGGCTACTTGTTTTAAACCTTACAAAAGTTATTTTTTGAAAAGCAAAACCTGTTTAAACTAAATTTAAACCAACAGCAATTGCAGAGAGCATACTTTAATATGTAGATCTCATTGCTTGGAAGAGGGCAACTAATCTGAGCCTTGATACCTTCAAAGAAGAAAACACACTGACACATTATCAAATATCCTCTTTGTGATACAACAAAGAAATACATTAAATTAAATAAATCTCCCTTTAAGGACTCAGAAGCTGCACATGTGCCCCTTCAAGTGAAATAGGTTTCCCATTAATGGTATAGAGAGGGTAAGAGGTGCACAATGCATGGTTTTACCAGCTGAAAAACAGAAATAATATCCCAATGTTGATGAGAGAAAGGTGACATTGAACACAACTGTCTTTTTTCATGCATTTAAAAGAGTACATTTGAAACATTTTTAAAACCTGTTTAAACTTAATTGAAACAACTTTAATCTTCATTGAAACAACTTTATCATTGGCTGAGAGACAAGCCCCCAAGAACAGTTAAACATCAGTTGTTGTGCTCTGAGACCTTCAGAGCTCCTGCTCAGCTCACTACAAAGCATTATCACAACTTACACAAGTTAAGCAATGTCATACATATGTACACTGACAGACTGACATCTTTGGGAGGGGGTCCCTCTCTATCAATAGTTGTGTGATATCAAATGGTGAAGAGAAATTCACTCCATTCCATCACACGGAAAATGTTTTCAATTATATATTTAATAATATTTTGAAGCAATGTTTTATATAAATAGTTTCTAGGGATATACTTTGTATTACACAGCATTGCTGTTTGTATAATATATGACACTTTACTCATAGCTGTGTGTCATCATCAGAAAGGTGATAGCCAAGACAACAATAATTAGTGATCTTCTTGTTATTATTATCTTTTATTTGTATCACACCAATATATGTAAAAACACTGTACAGGGGATAAGAACAAGGGAAATACAAGTTTAACAAATTCAAAAGTTGAAGGGCCCTGTTTTGAGCTTAGAATCTTAGCAGAAAGTGCTTTATCCCAAAGCAGTCTACAAGACTGGAAACTCGCTACTTACAATCTAAAGGGAGTTAAACGGCAGAGAACTGGGGAAGAGTAACAAATAAGGAATAGCAAGGGTCAGGAAGAAAGTGAAAGATAGAAAGAGTTTTATTTTAGAGGGAGAGGGTAGGGATCTGGGCTGAAAGATCTTCTCAAGTATTAGTATCAAAAACAAGACGTTCCCAAGACTATGGCTTCGGCCAGTCAGATAATCTAATCTCAGGGTAGAGAACTAGTTTGGCTGGCCTGAAGTAATCTCCGTTCTGGATGACATTTAGGTCAATTACATATATATATATCGAAGGAAAACCAAATCAGTTTAGTTAGGTCATGGTATCAATAACTCAAACATGGTTCAGATGGCTTCTCTTTTCCAATTGTTTGGTTAGTTTTAAATATAACTAATGCCCTTTTAGACTATTCATCCAATGAGTATTACTTTAGTGGGTTTCGGAGAAATTGAGACAGGCCATAAAATATATTTGAAAATACATGAAAAAAGGCCAGTTTTGTTAGCAGGCAAACTTTTGAGAGTTAGTGACATGCAAATGAACAATGCCAAGACTAATAAATAAGATATATGATTTATTAGATTATTTTTGTGCTTATTGGAGGTGTAAATTTATGTTTAAAAATAATAAAACAGCATTTAAATAAAAAATAACATATGTATGGGAGAATGGCCTATATGGGAGAGTGGCCTCCTACAATGCTATTGAACAGAGCAGGTGTCTTTTAGAAATCTAAACCAGGAAGACAACTCATGTGGATTTCCTCAGATTTGATGAGTGAAAGACTCAGCTACTCATAATCTCACCCTCTTTTCTTATAATCAATGGCACTACAATCCATCTGTTTATTTAAACATAGTTTAAATTAAAGGGTCTCTTAATTCAGTACAGTGTGGAGCACACCAATGTAAAGATTTTAAGAGCATATTTAAAAACTTTTACATTTTTGAAAACCGTTCTTTTTTCACAGAGATATTTATTGATTAAATGTATGTTTACATGAGTCACTGGCAAGAGGGACAGCAAGCTCCAGAGCAGAGAGCATAAGAAAATGACAGTTAACGCTTTATAAATTCATCTGTGCATAGAAAGGAGTGTTATAATCTTTGAAATTAGTTATTTGTGGGCTAATTGCTGGGCTGTATGATTCCTGAATGCCAAGAAAAACATATAAATCTGTCTCTGCACAGAAGCTAAACGTTGTCGACAGATGTCATTAATCATGGAAATGTAAAAAAAAAATAGATCATTTTAAAATCTTGTGCTTTTTCACACCATGAAGAGCACTTATGGTGAGGTAACTGACTACCATGTACTCTGTTACAAAATTCTTCTCATGTTTTTCTACAAAAGGATTCTCTTAAAAATAAAGCTGCAAGGATAACTTGTATAATTAGTCTCTAGATCAATATTTGATTTTTTTTTTTTTTTAATTTGTTAACGAGAAGATGCTAAGAAAGCTGCAAAAACACTCTAGTAACATTATTATTTCTTTCTGTTTTTGTGAAAAAAAAGGTTTGGCTACTTACATTATGACAATGTGTTTGACTGCTAACATGACATCAAAATTGCTTTACAAATAAAAGAACAGCGTTAGGCTAACAATGCTAATGATGATCAAACAGTGGAACAATTCAGTATCTTCCTAAATGGTAGGGGAAGACACGGGTGTCTTGTACATTTTTCTCTATCCAATAGTTGCTGTACATCAATACTAACTGGCCAGAAGAGGCCTTATAAAGACATGCACATTTTTGATGAAGAAAAGTCACCATAGTGATGCAAAAACAATTACAAAATAAGACTTTTGTATCTTCATTAAAGTAACATCTGTTATAGCCAGTATGATACTGGTAAAGACATCAAAATAACAAAAATACTTTCAACAGGTTCAGCATATCTGCTACAATATTTTACTTATTAATAGTCAATTCGATTAACTTTATAATGTAAAAATACAATATTGTACTCAATGTCTGATAACAGCAACTATGATAAATTTGCACACATTATAACTTCATAATACAAACTAGAATACAAACTGTTATGGCAATTCTGCTAAGTAATGAATGGTCTAGATTTTCATTAGTTTGACTGCATCTTACTCTACATCTTAAGTGCATTTCAGTACTCCAGGGTTAAGTTGTTATAAACTTGAACTATGGTGCAGAGATAATCGAAGGTTAAAGATCCCTTCTGGTAAAACAGAATAACAGCGACAAGTTATCTTTTAACATCAGTGCTTAACATAATATTTAAATGTATTTACTAAATTGGGACCTATCCTGTTTTGTGTTCACCGTTGTGGAAGCGCGCCGCAGCTGACTCTAGGAACGAGTATGCACTTGCGACGCCTTCTAGCGTCGAAAAAAAGGTAGTACACCCCAACCCTCAAACCCTAACCCCTTAACCCTAACCCTCACTTCCTAACCCTAACCCGCTAAGCCTCTAACCCTAAACCCCTAACCACTTACCGTGCGTAGGAGCTCATTTATAGCAGTAGATGGCTCTTGGAGCGCACGCGTTCCAAGAGTAGGCGGGGCGCGCTCTTCCGTGGAGCAGGGGCGCACACAAAACAGGATACGACCCTAAATTGCTGGTAGTTAGTAGTTTGCTTGCGTTTTTGTTTTGTTTCTTGACTCATTTTGAAACTACTTTTTGGGGATTATTTTACCAACTTGTTTAGTGAAAATAGAATATTCTTAATATAATCTGACAATTTTCTTCTGTAATATTTTTTGTTCATCCAAATGGTGACCTCCATTTAACTTCTTCTTCTTGGCATGTTCCTAATTTAATTGTTGAGATACATGTCTGTGCACACATATTTAAGACAATTAGATTATACCTCAAAACCCTTAACAGATTTCCCCTCATTTATATATCTTTTGCCTTTGTTTATCGGGCTGCCAAAATCTATTACATACTCTTTAAAGTAATTCTAAGTGAGTTTATGATGATATGGGATGGTTTGGTTTGGTTTGTATGTTTAAGCTCATGTTTCATACATGTCACAGCTGGAAGTGTGAGGGCTAGTCAGCAAGATCCTCAGTGTTGTAGGCCTTAGACATCCTCAAGTTTCTGTCTTTACAATCATACTTGTGTATTTGGAAAGCCTTATTCTATTTAGTCCACACCTAATCCAAACAATGTTGAATTAAACTTCCTTGCTCTGTATTTATTTTTACATTTTGTTATGTAACTATTTCTAAAGGGGCATGGTAGGCTTCTGGATTTCACTAGGAATATAAAATACTAATATATCTATTTACTTTTATGTATTTTGTTTTATTAGGAAGTGATTAAAGTGATTATATTATTATTATCTTTATTTATATTGCGCCAACATATTCCGTAGCGCTGTACAGGGGGTTAGTACATGGCAAAAAACAAACTTAACACCTTAAAGAATGGAGGCCCCTGTTTTTGAGCATATAATCAAATGTACATAGTGCTTGTTTCCAAGACACGGACACACAATTGAAAACTCACAAACTTACAATCTAAGGGATACACAGAGTGTGAAGTGTAATGTTTAAAATTAGACTGTCAATGACCTCTCAAGCAGTATGATGCAGAGTATTGCCATTGATTGCCTTCTATGAGACAGGGCAACTTCAGTACTTAGAAGTGCACTGTCTTCATGAGCTGCAGAAGGGCAATACCAGTTATGGACTATTTGTAGGATTTTAGGCAGGAAAACAGAGCTTTTAAACACTTCTTATAAAATAAAGAACACAAAAGTAGAGAGATACATACATGGAAGTAGGACTTGGGCAGGGGGGGGGGGGCAAGGGGGACAACCCCCCCACCCCCCAGATATTTTCATTGTGTGTATGCATGTATGCATATAGTGGCTGTTAAGTGCTCTGTTCATCAAGGGGGCTGTATCCCCCCAGAATTAATATTTTCCTACACCCCTGGATACATAGGTATACTATTTTCCTAGTGAAATCCAGAGATCTTCTAAGTCCCTTTAAGTTGCCTCCAAAGTAACTCTATTCAGGACATCTGTTCAACAGGTGAATAAGAGTATTTCAATATATTTGAGCTCAGATTCCTTCTAAGTGATGTTTAAAATTTGGTGGGCAGGTGTTAGTATGCTATGTGGTGGTTCCACATTTGATTTATAGCATGGGAGCCACGGACACTTTTCCTGTTTTAGCCTGGCTAAATTAGGAAGTTAAGTTAGAAATGTTTCTAAGAATAAGATTCCTGGAATTTTAAAGAAAAGGGCAGCAAAATGGCAACTCGAAATGGAATGGAATATCAAAAAGGGGTAAAGCTGGAATAAGAAGATTAGAACGACAAACGGAATGTTTTATTGAGTTTTCCAAAAAGAAAGGAAGAATAGCCAATAGTATCAAAAGAAATGATAGACCCAGAAGGAAATGAGATAAGGGCTATATATGAATATGAAGAGACAATAACCTAATTTACAAATTTACAATTGATAAAACAGCATAAGGAGGTAATATTAATACAGAATGGCAAACATCACCACACAAAAGTTTGTAGGTTTTCTTTTTTTCCTTTTATTTTAGCTATTCTATGTTCCCATATTGTTTAATCACCAGCAGTTGTTATGACAGATTAATTAATTAATGAATTAATTTTGTAAGACCTCACAATAAATTATGCCATACAGTTTTTAAGACATTAAATAAAGAGAGTTTAAAGAAATTGGATAAACTGGATATAAAGAATGAAGGATGGTAGATAAGAAAAAACGATAAACAAACTAGGTCTCTTTGTATATTATACTGACTTCTTATATTAATGGCGTATGTTGACTATTTACAAATGTATGCAAAGCCCATAATGAAAGATTTTCAAGGGAGCATTTCATCCCAAGGAGCAACTAGAATAGTTTTTCAAGGTTGTTTAAACATACGCTATGTTTGTCCCTAACTACCAAGGTGTACTTTATTCAAGCAAGTGATTAGTAATCTCAGTCTATACTAAATATAATATAGTATAGTCTATACTAGATATAAAATAATGTCTATAATCACTTTGAGTCCATATCTAACTTCAACCTGTAGAGGTCATTCTTCAGTGCACGTGGCACTCGAGTAAAAAATATACTTTAGTTATCCTTTCCCTTAGATTTATTAAGTTTGCAAGGGATAAACGACAATCCATGAAGGCTGTAGGACCTGTTTCCAGGGGGAGATTTCCATATCAATCACTTACCAGTCCCGCAGAGTTTAGTAAATATACTCAATTATCAAGAAACAGCTGTTAGCATTGATCTTATACAGTGGATATAAAAAGTCTACACACCCCTGTTAAAATGTCAGGTTTCTGTGCTGTAAAAAGATAAATCATTTCAGAACTTTTTTCACCTTTAATGTGACCTATAAACTTAACAACTCAATTGAAAAACAAACTGAAATCTTTCAGGTAGAGGGAAGAAAAAATATAAAAACAAAATGATATGGTTGCATAAGTATGCACACCCTTAAACTAAAACTTTTTTGTTGAAGCACCTTTTGATTTTATTACAGCACTCAGTCTTTTTGGATATGAGTCTATCAGCATGGCACATTTTGACTTGGCAAGATTTGCCCACTCTTCTTTGCAAAAACACTCCAAATCTGTCAGATTGCGAGGGCATCTCCTGTGCACAGCCCTCTTCAGATCACCCCACAGATTTTCAATTGGATTCAGGTCTGGGCTCTGGCTGGGCCATTCCAAAACTTTAATCTTCTTCTGGTGAAGCCATTCCTTTGTTGATTTGGATGTATGCTTTGGGTCGTTGTCATGCTGAAAGATGAAGTTCCTCTTCATGTTCAGCTTTCTAGCAGAAGTCTGAAGGTTTTGTGCCAATATTGACTGGTATTTGGAACTGTTCATAATTCCCTCTATCTTAACTAAGGCCCCAGTTCCAGCTGAAGAAAAACAGCCCCAAAGCATGATGCTGCCACCACCATGTTTCACTGTGGGTATGGTGTTCTTTTAGTGATGTGTTGTGTTGTTTTTGCGCCAAACATATCTTTTGGAATTATGGCCAAAAAGTTCAACCTTTGTTTCATCAGACCATAACACCATTTCCCACATGATTTTGGGAGACTTCGGATGTGTTTTTTCAAAATGTAGCTTGACTTGGATGTTTTTCTTCGTAAGAAAAGGCTTTCGTCTTGCCACTCTACCCCAAAGCCCAGACATATGAAGAATACGGGAGATTGTTGTCACATGTACCACACAGCCAGTACTTGCCAGATATTCCTGTAGCTCCTTTAATGTTGCTGTACGCCTCTTGGTAGCCTCCCAGACCAGTTTTCTTCTCGTCTTTTCATCAAGTTTGGAGGGAGCTCCAGTTCTTGGTAATGTCACTGTTGTGCCATATTTTCTCCACTTGATGATGACTGTCTTCACTGTGTTCCATGGTATATCTAATGCCTTGGAAATTCTTTTGTACCCTTCTCCTGACTGATAACTTTTAACAATGAGATCCCTCTGATGCTTTGGAAGCTCTCTGTGGACCATGGCTTTTGCTGTGGGATGCGACTAAGAACATTTCAGGAAAGACCAACTAGAGCAGCTGAACTTTATTTGGGGTTAATCAGAGGCACTTTAAATGATGGCAGGTGTATGCTGACTCCTATTTATCACGATTTGGAATGTGATTGTTTAATTCTGAACACAGCTACATCCCCAGGGTGTGCAGACTTATGCAACCACATTATTTTTCTTTTTTTTTCTTCTTCTCTCCACTTAAAAAGATTTCAGTTTGTTTTTCAATTGAATTGTACAGTTTATAGGTCACATTAAAGGTGGAAAAAGTTCTGAAATTATTTATCTTTGTCTCATTTTTTTACAGCACAGAAACCTGACATTTTAACAGGGGTGTGTAGACTTTTTATATCTACTGTATACTGTACCTTCATACATCTCATTTAAAGGCTGGCAAAGGGAAGCCACAAAATTATCCTGACTAGTTTACACAATCATGGATTTTGGTTTCTTCACTGGAAATTTTGTTTAAAACATGGAATGTATAAGTCATAATAAATGTCAATTTAAAGCAAAAGCTCATCAACTGTTAACTGACAGCAAGAGACCTGTGTTGCTCTTGTGTGTGCTGTATCTTGCTTTGTGTATGCACGGTGTGATTTGTTCAGGCTCCCATTCTGTTCTTGCTTCATGCAGAATAAGCCTTAATCCACTGGTCGTATTAATCACGTTGTCTTCCGCAGTGTGTCAGTGGAAAACTATTCAGTCTTCATGTTTCAGACCATTTATGTAAGCTTAAATAGATGAAGTGAGACAAAACATCAATAATGGATGGATAAACAACATTTTAGAGGTACAATAGGCCATCTTCTCCTATTGCACTAAATGATCATATAGTAAATGTCCCTGTTGATATTAGCCACACATAAGAATATGCTCCATGACTAATTTATCATAACTATATAATGCCAGGTATGTTTTTATTTAGTTTTCCCTGAAACACATTGCATAATATTGTAGTGTATACTTTACTGTGATGTTAATATTCAGTCATGTGCATCAGTTCTTGGAACAAATTTGGGTTTACCAGAACTATTTCTGCATGTTTGCTCAAATCTAGAATTGTTGCAGCCTATACTTATTCCCTTGTGAGGATATACAGGTATTTGGGATTTAGAGTTCTTTAAAATATGTGTCAGGGTAACATTTTGACTTCTGCTGCCCACATATTCCTGTTTTAGTCCAAAGTACTGCAGAGTGGTCAGGTTGTTGGTCTTGAACATACAGGTTTGTGGGTTTGACACAAGTCACAGCCACTTACACTCGTTCTCTGCCTGTAACTAAAATCTAGACTACTGGATTACAAACTCTTGGAGTCAGGAACAAATATGTGCTAGGTGTTTTAATTAGGCATTGGTCTTTTATTAAATTCCTATTCAATTAAAAGTGAAAGCAATAGTAAATGCTGAACTTACTTTCAAACATACATTTTTTTACCTCCAGTTGGGTTTTATATCTCCACCCCTTATGAGGTCACTAATGGAGCAACTCAAAAGGTAAGCAGTATGGATTAGAGAAAAGGGTTAAGCCTGGTTTGACTAAAATGAGCTATATCTATACAAACTAACAGGGTTTAAAAAATTACTTTTCTATGAGCATATAGGCAGCCTTATTGGATAATGATGTACTACATAAAATTGTGTTCATTTTACTTTTGTAAGTGTGACATTGAAACGTTTCTAACAGAATGAGTGTACACCATGACAGTAATCACATACATTTATTGTGTTAGATATGCCTTCATGAGCTTTATACATCCTGTTCATTGATTTATTACTACTGAATTATGACTCTGATTTTGCTCCAAGACCACAGAAAGTTGCTGTGGACACAGCCTAGCGCACCTGTTAGAAGACATGACATCAGTCTCGTACTGATAATAGCCCGGCCTTACCAATTACAGAGCTGTTATAAGTAAAAGTTGACGTCAGTGCTTCTGACATCCATCAAATACATGCACCATGCCCTGTCCGCTCAGTTTCTATGCTGAAATTGAAGGACTAAAAATCTTTATTTAACCTCAATTACTGTGAAATCATAAACATTGCCAAGTTAAATTGTAAATTAATTTATAAACTTCAGGGAAGTAATTAACCAATCATATTCTACCTCTGTCCCTTTAATATCTTATCTTTTTGTGAAGAGAGATGGAATTTGTTTTTGGTGCAAAGTGTTATAATGTGAAATCGTAGTACAGTTAGAAAATTGATGCAGCGTAACACATTATAGCAATTTGGAAAGGTTGACATGACAAATAACTGTTTTATTGCCAAGAAAATTAAACATTTTGTTGCTGGAAGAGCCAGTATTAAATAATTGGTGAAATGGACAGTATATTTTTACGGGTACAATATGCAGCTATCTGGGCAAAATTGTGCCTTAAAGTGCTTCTGGAATAATTACTAGACCCCAGTCACTGGCTTGGCCTCTTCCCAAAGCAAACCAACTTTGCGCTATGTCATAACAGCACTGCAGCAGCAGGCCGATCCATGGCTGTCTTTATAATATCTGCTTCCAAACCATAACAAGCCAGGAACACCCACCACGCTTGTATTAGACCTAGAAAATCTCTCCCCTCCTCTTCCCCCGCTGCTCCACAACTCCGTCTTGCTCTCTCGGTCTTCTCTGTTTGTCACAATTTCACTATTTAACTGTTAGTTGCCTTTGTATTTTTCCTCTTTTCCAGTAATTAGTTTTGTTGTGCCTTGGTTACATATGTCTCAATCATAACTGCTTACCCTATTTGTCTGCCTGCTGAAACACCTTCACTTCATTATTTTTTCTGCTTTTAAAAATGTCTTTCTTCTTTCTTTTTCTATTTTCTCTTTTCTGTTTCTTACATTTCTTCAATTTTTTTCTGTCTTCTTTTCTTTTTTTTTCAATATTCTTTTTCTTTCTCACATACTCTTCCATACTCTTCTTCTCTTTCTTTCCTCATTCATATCACTGTTTTCCCAGCCCATACTGATTTACCTTGCTTGCTTAGCTCCACGCCCCCTTCTGAGTTTCTTCTCTCACTCCTTGTTGGGTGGCTCAGCAGGAATGCAGATGTAGGGTGTCAGCGTCCTCTCTCACAGCTCTGAGGCCTCTTCCTTTCCTGCCTCAGTCCATTAAGTGGTTTTTAGGAATGTCATTTCAGCATATTTGTTACTGTAGCAACGTTTCATGCGCCCACCCTTTTTTAATGTTTCTTAAATCTGTTTTTTTTCTTAAATAAATATATTTTTTGGAACTACCATGGGGGTTGCCAGTCTAAACATTTTACGTGCTTGCACGTTTCTCTCTGTACGACAGAAGTCTGTGTATGTTCACACACAGATACATGAACTTGAGATGTACATATGCTCTTAATTCTTCCTTATTCAGGTATTAAATGATGAAACAAAATAGTGATATTTTGGAGATAAATGTAGCATAAGTTTTAGACCACTGAGAAAATTATATATACTAATTATATATACTCTGAGTAAAGAATCATTTAGTGAATAGTTTGTTGTTGTTCAGTCATTCAGTCATTAAGTCATGTCCAACTCTCTATGACCCTATAGCAATTGCCTACCTACAGGCGTGTGTGTGAAGCCTATTGCATCTACTCTGCCAACTTTTGCCAGTGCACAGTGATACGTCATATCTGGTGCAACCGTAGTGTACAGGGACATAAAACAACACTTTTTTGACTTTAATCGATTGAATATCAGTTGCCTGCCTAGAGGCGTGTGTGTGAGGCCTACAGCGCCTACTCTGCCAACTTTTGCCAGTGCACAGTCACACTCATATCTGGTGGCACCTTAGATTGCACGCGCAGTGCCCCAAATTTGAAGTAGGAGGTCCGACCAAGCATCTTTTTCCATCTCCCTGTTCCAAAAATCAATGCCATATACACGTCCCCTAATAGTGGACGTAACAGGGATTAAACCGATAGGAATAGTACTACTTAACAGTACACACCTTATAATAACGCAGACATAGGCAACGCAGAGAGAGGAGTCTGAAGAAGAGGAGTCAGAGGAGGAAGGTGGCTTTGAGGAGGTGGAAGACCAAACACAGCAGGCGTCCCAGGGGGCTTGTTGTCACCTTTCGGGGACCCTTGGTGGCTGGGTGGAGGAAGAGACCTTCAATGACATCAGTGAGGACAAGGAACGGGACATGGCTATCTTGGTATCCAACCTTGTGCAAATGGGGAGTTTGCAGTTGTGCAAAGGGACTGTTTGCGGTTGTTTGCGGTGCATTAAACGGGGTGATTGGTCTGTTACTGTGAAGCGGGTGTAACCCTTACACTACCTGATCGATACAACATCATACCTGATGTTTTAAAGCATGTTATTCCAAACAATTTAGGAATGTTAGGTGATTTATGCCCTTTATGGCTTAAAACCAGAATCTGCATCAACCATGTAATTTTCCGTGGGAGTTTTGCCATGTATCCCCCTCCGGCATGCCACAGTCCAGGTGTTAGTCCCCTTGAAACAACTTTCCCATCACTATTGTGGCCAGAAAGAGTCCCTATGGGTTTTGAAAGTCTATGGCGGTTCGCCCGTTCGCGAACATTTGATGGAAGTTTGTGTCCGATGTTCGCGAACCGAAAATTTGATGTTCGCGACATCACTACTCGGAATACCATAGTTCTAACTATGTGGAGCGTAGTGTAATATCTTTACTTTTCAATATCTGGTTCAGCGGCAAGCCAGATTTTGCACTCTCTTCGTTCACCCTCATTAATAGGCCCTTTAGTTCCTCCTCACTTTTAGCCATCTGAGTAGTATCATCCATGTACCTGAGAACAAATCCAAAGCAGCGATATTTATTCCTTCTTTGAATTTGAATAAATAAGGTGACAATACACAACCCAAACGTACTCCTCTCCTGATCTTGAACCATTCAGTTGTCCCATATTCGGTTCTGATCAAGACTTCTCCGTCCACATAAAGATTCCATAGGAGGCAGATGAAATGGTCTGGTGCCCCAATTTCTTTAAGAACATTTCACATTTTGTTGTAATCCACACAGTCAAAAACGTTAAAATAGTCTAAATGTTTTTCTGGAATTATCTTGCTTTCTTTATTATATTAGACGTTACAATTTATGCATCTGAAAAACCCAACTTGCACATCTTGGAGTTCTTGGTCCATAAATTGTTGAAGCCAAGCTTGCAGGGTCTTAAGCATTACCTTGATGGCATGTTTAATTAGTGCAATTGTTTGATAATTTGAGCACTCTTTGACATTGCATTTTTTGGGATGGGGATATAGAGTAACCTTTTCCACTGACCATTGTTGCATTTTTCAAATTTGTTGGCATAAGGCAGGCAACGCTTTCAGAGCATCATCTTGTAGGATTTTGAACAGTTCAGCTGGTATTCCATCAAATATTGCAGCCTTGTTATCTTACTTCCTTCTCCAAGGTGTCTAGCTCTGGCTCATTGGACAAATTATTTTGGCTATAAATGCTGTTAGATCCTACTTGTATAGATCTTCTGTATAGTCCTGCCACCTCATTTTTAACTGATCTGCTTCTGTTAAGTTCCTACCATTTTTTTGTCATTTATCACTCCCACTTTGGCATTATTATTATTATTATAGTTTATTTATAACGCACCAACATATTCCGTAGCGCTGTACATAAATTAAGTTCAGATAAAGATAAATACAGATTAACATTTAGCAAAGGAAGGAGCATGGAAGGTTCCCTGGAAATCCCTAATTTTCTTAAAGATGTCTTTTGCCTTTCCCATTCTATTATCTTCTTCTATCTCTTTACATCGCCCATTATAAAATGTTGCTTTATAGAATTGTCTCTTCTTGCTATCCTTTGGAATTCTGTATTTAGTTTTATAATTGTTGGATATCGTATTCTTATCTCTACTACCTTTTGCGTTCCTTCTTTCCTGGGCTACTTTCAAAGTCTCATCAGGAAGCCGGTTTGCCTTCTTAGTTTTCTATCTTTTGGGGATATTCCTTTTTGCTATTTTCTTGACAATGTCAGTTCTACAGGCTTTTTATCTACCATGTCTAGTCCCTTAAATCTATTATTTACCTCTACTGCATATTCACAGGAGATATTAGTGAAGTCATGTCTGCTTGGTCTGATGATCTCCTTCTTTTCCTCACTTTAATTCTGAACTTTGTAAAAGAAGCCCATTATCTGAGAAACACAAATGGTGGCACAACAGCACAATTGCATGCATTAATTTAAGTTGCCCTGTTTTTAACACATTCTGCTTACATCAGAAACACACATTACATTTATTCATTCTGTACAACTATTGGTTCATTTAATTTAAAGATATTTTCCACACCCCCAGAGCTGCTTACATAGGCACAGTGTAAGTACAAATAGAAACACCACATTTGGGTACGGTTCTTTAACCCTATACTAACTAACCTTCAGACCAACAGGAGCACAATGCATGGATCAACAGAGTAATGTCTGGGCTCCTCCTTGCTTCCTTGTGCAGGAGACTACAAATTCCATGATGACTTCCTGCACAAAATGCATCACAGATTGAAGCAATGTTTTAGCTGCCTGTGATTGGCCAAAACGAATTATGAATGTTATGCTAATTATAACAGGGATTTCCAGGGGTGTTAACTCTCAAAATCAACTGCTTGTAAACGTAAGAGATTTAGCAAACTGTAGGGTGAGTTTAATAATGTTTATTTTGGTATTTTTTCATGCAAAAAAAATGTTTTAATACACTGCTGATCCTCCTATACACACTCATAATCCATGAAACTTAAATATGCCTTTAATAAATGAAATACTTTATTTGATTACTTTCTTAAAAATAATTTTGCCATTGTCAAAGGAGGGCTCAAACAAGCATATTGTAAATTAGTCTGAGCTGTACAAGTCTTCATGGGGTTTTCCAGCTATTTGTTTGTTGTTTCATAACAGAGTGGCATCCCTGTATTCTGTAAAATAGGACATGAACTTTTCAGATGACAGGTTTTGGTGCCAAGCAGCAGTTTCTGAGATCCCGCTCATTTGTTTATGCACTCATGTACTTGGATTATAAACAGATATGACAGCAGTCTTGCAAGGGAGTTCTCTTTATTGGCTCCTGTGACATATACAGATTTATAATATTTATGTACTAGGAAAATGGCACCGGTCTGTCTGTTGTAAATGAAACATAGAGAAAAGATGGGCTTAGATTGTAAAGCAGGAACATTCCTGATACTTGGAATATTGAAACACAGATATTGCAACAAAATGATCCTGCAGACGTCTTTTATGAAATGAAAAACATGATATCCCCTATTTTGTTATGTAAATTTACTGTATATCATCATGGCCACTCATTCATTCTACATAATTGAAGTCATTGCATTTTAAGTCACCTGCAATTCCACATAGAATCTCTGTAAGACACACTCTCAAGAGATGGATGACATTTCTACTGGATTCTAATTTCCGTACAGTCCATTATCAATGCCAAATTATTTTACTTGCTGTAATAAACAGTTTCAATTGCAAAAGAGTCCAGAGTATTACATTATCAGTAGGACATATTTTAAGGAGCTATGGAATTACTACATTATTTTGTACAGCAATCACCGTCTTATATTAGCAGATTTTTATTTCAAAATACTCTCTAATAATAACTAAATTAATATTTAGAGGTACTGTTGGTGTAAGGCACATAATTCCTTTGAGGATCTGTTGGTGTACATATTTTTGGACAACTTTAATGTAATTACATGAATTACACTTGGAGGTAATTAGCTATTATTTGTACATTATTCATCTTTTGTTCTATCTAAAACAGCATTCTTCAAATTACCCCTCCCATCATTAGCTTCATGTTTAGTCATAGACAAAAGGGTGTGAATCTTAAAATATCCTGAATTTATCCCAAAAGGACACATGACACAAGCATTAAAAAAGTGCTTAATTTCAGGTATTTTTATAGGCAAAACAACAAAGTCAGAGGTGCTCATCAGAGAACGAACCAACCTTAATAGGTTAGTTCTATAGCCATGATAAGCTACTCTGAGAGCAACCTCTTTTAGCTCACTTGTGCCCTTCACAGGGAGAAATATCCTGTAGTATATCAGTATGGTCCCACTCAAAAGAGTGACCCAGCCCCGAAATACCAGGCAATTCTACCCTGAACAGGAGAAACAGCAAACCACAGACGCGTTTCGGCCTTTATGGGCCTCGTCAGTGAGGTGCAGCTGAACTCCCTAAGGCACAGTGAGCAAGGGGTCCACGTCTGGAGTCCCCTATTACCCTTAGGGAGACTAAATCCTAAAGGTAATTTGCATATACAAAACAACAAAGTCAGAGGTGCTCATCAGAGAACGAACCAACCTTAATAGGTTAGTTCTATAGCCATGATAAGCTACTCTGAGAGCAACCTCTTTTAGCTCACTTGTGCCCTTCACAGGGAGAAATATCCTGTAGTATATCAGTCTGGTCCCACTCAAAAGAGTGACCCAGCCCCGAAATACCAGGCAATTCTACCCTGAACAGGAGAAACAGCAAACCACAGACGCGTTTCGGCCTTTATGGGCCTCGTCAGTGAGGTGCAGCTGAACTCCCTAAGGCACAGTGAGCACACTATCTATACCACAGAGTAGTGTTCTTATTTCTTCTAATTTTCTTATGGTAAAATAGGTTATATTAGGCAATTATATAAAAAATATAACAAATGGAAACTGAGCTGCAGCACGGTGGGCAGGATCATACAGTGGTTTCACAGGACAGGTTCCACTCAGAACAGGCCTGGCCATGGTCGACCAAAGAAGTTGAGTGCACCTGCTCAGCATCATATCCAGAGGTTGTCTTTGGGAAATAGACGTATGAGTGCTGCCAGCATTGCTGCAGAGGTTGAAGGGGTGGGGGGTCAGCCTGTCAGTGCTCAGACCAAATTGGTCTGCATGGCTGTCGTCCCAGAAGGAAGCCTCTACTAAAGATGATGCACAAGAAAGCCTGCAAAAAGTTTGCTGAAGACAAGTAGACTAAGGACATTGATTACTGGAACCATATCCTGGGTCCGATGAGACCAAGATAAACTTATTTGGTTCAGATAGTGTCAAGCATGTGTGGCGGCAACCAGGTGGGGAGTAGAAAGACAAGTGTGTCTTGCCTACAGTGAAGCATGGTGGTGGTGCCAGCACTGGGGAGCTACAGTTCATTGAGGGAACCATGAATGCCAGCATGTACTTTGACATACTGAAGCAGATCATGATCACCTCCCTTCAGAGACTGGGCCGCAGGGCAGTATTCCGACATGATAACAACCCCAAACACACCTCCAAGACGACAGCTGCCTTGCTAAAGAAGCTGAAGTGAAGGACTGGCCAAGCACGTCTCCAAACCTAAACCCTATTGAGCATCTGTGGGGCATCCTCAAACGGAAGGTAGGGGAGTGCAAGGTCTCTAACGTCCACCAGCTCCGTGATGTAATTATTGAGGAGTGGAAGAGGACTCCAGTGGCAACCTGTGAAGCTCTGGTGAACTCCATGCCCATGAGGGTTAAGGCAGTGCTGGAAAATAATGGTGGCCACACAAAATATTGACGCTTTAGGCCCAATTTGGACATTTCCACTTAGGGGTATACTCACTTTTGTTGCCAATGGTTTAGACATTAATGGCTGTGTGTTGAGTTATTTTGAGGTGACAGCAAATTTACACTGTTATACAGGCTGTACACTTACTACTTTACATTGTAGCAGAGTGTCATTTCTTCAGTGTTGTCACATGAAAAGATATAATAAAATATTTACAAACATGTGAGAGGTGTACTCACTTTTGTTAGATATTGTATATTAAGGTGTTTAAATACAGCAAGCATATGCTTTAAGGGAGTAATGTATAAAATTGCTATTGTTGGATTCGAAGAGTAAGGTACATTGTCTTCTCATTTGCACATCCCTGCCTTTTAGACATGCAGATAAGCTGACAATTGTATTTGTTGTATATATATATATATATATATATATATATAGAGTGATAAGCTTTTGAGAATTGCTCCTTTCTTTATCAAGTCAGAGGTATTGGACATTCACAGTTACCCTATTCTGAATGGCACTATGCCCTTTATCAGGGATACTGAAAGAATTAACTATATTACTATTGAACTATATTCATAATACATTATAAATAATTTCAGTCATGAAACCCTTTTTGGGCTCTGAAAATCAGAACCCAGCAATTTCTCTGCCATATCTCAAAATTACTCTTCAGATCACAAAATTCTGCTGGGTATCTCAAAAACAATTATATTGTGTCATTATATTATATTTGTAGAGCACTAGCAGATTCCATAGCATTAATAAATCTAAATATGGCTTCCCCAACCATCATATCACCTTTTCTAAAGAAATCAAAAACGTTGATGTAATGGTCTAGTGAAACAATTGGTTAAATGAAATGGAACACAAGGACTCCACAGAACACGACTTAGTAAACACTGTACTAAGACATTAACTAGTAATGTAACTGCTAGGGCGTATAATTAATTAATACAATGCCTTGCAAAAATATTCACCCCCTTGGCATTTTACGTGTTTTGTTGCCTCACAACCTGGAATTAACATGGAGTGTTTGAGGATTTGCATCATTTAATTTACAGAACATGCCCACAACTTTGAAGATTTTTTTTTATTGTGAAAGAAACAACAAATAGTACAAAATAACAGAAAAAGTCAATGTGCATAACTATTCACCCCCCTAAAGTCAATACTTTGTAGAGCCACCTTTTGCTGCAATCACAGCTCCAAATCACTTTGGATAAGTCTCTATGAGCTTGCCACATCCTATCACTGGAATTTTTGCCCATTCCTTCTTGCAAAACTGCTCCATCTCCTTCAACTTGGATGGTTTGCACTTGTGAACAGCAGTCTTTAAGTCTGACCACAGATTTTCTATTGGATTGAGTTCTGGGCTCTGACTAGGCCAGTCCAACACATTTATTTGTTTCCCCTTAAACCACTCAAGTGTTGCTTTAGCAGTGTGTTTGGGGTCATTGTCCTGCTGGAAGGTGAACCTCCGTACTAGCCTCAAATCACGCACAGAGTGGTACAGGTTTTGCTCAAGAATATCCCTGTATTTAGCACCATCCATCTTTCCCTCAACTCTGACCAGTTTCCCAGTCCCGGCTGCTGAAAAACATCCCCACAGCATGATGCTGCCACCACCATATTTCACTGTGGATGGTGTTCTTTGGGTGATGTGATGTGTTGGGTTTGCACCAGACATAGCGTTTTTTTTGATGGCCGAAAAGTTACATTTTAGTCTCATCAGACCAGAACACCTTCCTTCATTTGTAATGGCTTTCTTCTGGCCATAAAGCCCAACTCTATGGAGTGTACGGCTTATTGTCGTCCTATGTACAGAAACTCCAGTCTCTGCTGTAGAACTCTTCCAGGGTTACCTTGGGTCTCTGTGCTGCCTCTCTGATTAATGCCCTCCTTGCCCGGTCCGTGAGTTTTGGTGGGCGGCCGTCTCTTGGCAGGAAAGCTGTTGTGCCATGTTCTTTCCATTTGGTTATAATAGATTTGATGGTGCTCCTGGGGATCATCAAAGATTTGGATATTTTTTTATAACCTAACCCTGACTTGTACTTCTAAACAACATTGTCCCTTACTTGTTTGGAGAGTTCCTTTTTTTTCATGGCAGTGTTAGTGGTGCCTCTTGCTTAGGTGTTACAGCCTGGGGCCTTTCAAAAAAGGTGTGTATATGTAATGACAGATCATGTGACACTAATTATGTGACTTCTGACGGTAATTGGTTGCACCAGAGATTTTTATGGGCCTCATAACAAAGGGGGTGAAAACATACACAGATGCCAATTTTTCTGTTTTCTATTTCTAAAAAATAGTTTTATGTATATATTTTTCTCATTTCTCACTTGACCAACTTAGACTATTGTGTTCTGATCCATCCTATAAAAGTCAGATTAACAAAACATTGAACTTAAGGCTGTAATGTAACAAAATAGGTAAAAAGTCAAGGAGGGTGAATACTTTTGCAAGGCTCTGTATATCCCCCTATTACGCTAAACTTTCTTCCCAGCACAGAAACCCAACAGTAAACTCATATAAAATGTGTTTTACCAACAACAACAAAAATCTTGCATTGTTTCTGGGTAGTGCTCCCAGGGTATGTTGAATTATACATAGTTATGGCCTATATATACAAATGAAATGACAACCCTATTCTAAAAGGGCTAACACATACACATATAACAGTCTTGACAGTGGTCCATTTAGTGGACTAAAAAGTGTATTTCTGTTTCTCTAATTTGAATAAAACTTATGAAAGGGCAACTGCATTTCTTCTCTGCAACACATGCACATATTATTTTAGCATTTGTACCATCTAATGCATTTTTATTCCCCTTATTAAAAAATGCTTTGAAAATTATATAAATAAAATCATATAAAAAATAATGATACTTTCTTATTTTATGTTCATTTATGCCGTTAAGGCAATGGTATGGGTGATTACAGTATGCGTTACGAGAGTACATCAGGTGTGCTGTACAATACGTGCAAGAACAGCCAGAAAAGTCTAGTGACGAAGTACTACATGATCTGGCCTCTCCTACTCCAGTTAGTCAGGAAGTTAGAGATCCCTTCAGGGAGCTGCTGAATGCAGCTTGTCCATTGTTATGCCGGCTGACTGGATGCCTGGCTTCCCTCAGTCTTTCTTTATACCACCCAAGTTGAAGGAGGAGCAAACTAGCATCATCATCTGACATGTTCCTCATTAGAAGCCATCTCAGCTGTCGAACAACTGAACCCTGCCACATAAATGCCCCTCTTTGACCTCCCTCGACCTAACCAGTTTGTTGCTGTAAATGCCGTAACCATCTACAGAGTTATGAGCTTTCTGGTGAGGTTTGCAATTCAATGATAAGAAAAGTACCTAGCAACCTTGAAATTATTATAATCAAAACTAAGGCTTCTAAGACTTAGTGACCAAGACACCCATTATACCAGATAGGAATTAATCCCCCGTAGCCATATAATCCTGGTATTTTTATAGGGGATAACATTACATTTTTATTGCTAAACTAAACAGTTTTCAAAATGTATGTTTAAATATTTGCAGGACCCAATGAAAATGAAGCTAAAGGACATTCCACATTTTTCTAGCTGTCTGCTTCTTTTCACTATATTATTTGGCTGACATGTCTTAAGTCAACAGTGGCAGTCTCATATGTTATCATCTATCTTGGGTATACCACTGTTCTTATGATGTCTTCTAATCATAATTAAGAGTGTCCTTTCTTCTTTATGTTAATATAGAGCAACATTTCAAAATAACATATTTTAGAAAAATACAGTTAAAATAAACCGGTGAGAAAGTCTATTCTTCAAGTATGGGCTTTTTAAAAAAACAGCTTTGCTGATTTTCTTTTACATTTGTACTTTATTATGTCAAAGTACTACTTAGTCTTAATTACAAATAAATTTAATATGTTCAGCTTATACTTATTTTCTAGCTTCATTAGCGATTTACATTGATAATACCAATTCCCGAAGATACAGTATTCTTGGTGGGAGTTTAAGGGTGTATAAGGACTGGGTAACACATCAGTAAAATACTTTTTCAACGTCCTATAAAATGTAAAGTGCACACAATGTAATATGTCTCCATCTACTGCTTACTTTATATATTACGACACATCTGAAACTATCAGCCTACATCTTAAGTGTCCTGAAACTATAGTCAGCCAATCAGGAAGAAAATGGTGATTTCAGATCTGAAACAATAAATCAGTCAATGATGAAAACTTTGTTTTGCTGGACCGCTGATTAAAGAAAGGGTAATGCACCACATACTTTACACAACTTGATTGTTGGACACAATCCATAATTGGTTTTGTGATGCTGTAATTTCTTCAACAGGTTTTTTAAATAAATCTACTATATATAAAGCCTCAGTATCATATTACAGTGCAGAAGTCACACTGTCTATCCAAAAACAGGCCTGAAATGCAGGTCCATTAACCTTTACTTGATATTTTGCAACCACAACCTTGATCTTACCTCTGGTCTATTGCACCATTTCAGCAACAAATCTAAACCAGACTTTATTTATCTCTCTGTCTGTTATCCCTGGATACTGTGCTCCTTTCCCCCCAGAAGTATATCGTGTCAACCACCTTGAATAAAGGCACTAATTGTAATAATAGATAAATACAATTAGTAGGATGAATAGGAGATAATCGGTCATTAGTCTAGGATATCAATTCTTTTATCATAAAGTAGATTTGATCTCTGCCATCAATATTTTGTTACTTACTTACTTTTCAGGCAAAATGGTTATTTGTCCTCATCGTGCAGATATACAGATATATACTATATATGACACACATTTCATTAGATTGTAAGTTTGCGAGTTTTCAATCTTGTGTCAGGCCTTGGAAACAAGCTCTATGTACATTTGATTTTATGCTCAAAAACAGGGCCCTCCATTCTTTACAAGGTGTTTAATTTGTTTTCTGCTATGTACTCAACCCCTGTACAGCGCTACGGAATATGTTGGCACGATATAAATAAAGATAATAATAAATAATAATAATAATGGCATACTTGTTTTGAATAAGTTCGACTAAACTGTCATGGCCCTTGTTTCAGAATTCAATGTGCTGCTGACTGAAGATTCCTTGTCTTATGGCATCTCGCCAGTGTCCACCTACGATGTTCAACTCTATGAATCCTCCAGTGAACAACTATGTGGAACATTGCTACCTGAGGCCTCCCAATGTGATGACAGAAGGTTGGTATTTGAGTGATTAGGTACAGAAAGCTTAGGCAAAAGGCATCGACACTACACATGAGAAATCACCTCCTTTTTGGAGAAATAGCCATTAAATATATGTTAGAATGTAGTTCATTATACCTTGAAAAATGTATTTATTAACCTAGTTTGCCTTTTTATTTCTATAAATATCCAGTACAATTGCTATTTTTAATATAAGATCTAATATTTCAACAGGAAGCAGAGGATACTTCTACTTTTGGTTCACATTCCAGTTTCTTAGTCACTGATTTTCTTTTCTAGTTTCACAATGTTAATTCAGTTTATTCTCCTTACTTTCAGGTATGAATGAGATGCCATACTACCATCAGAACAACCTTATGACCAGTCACCATGGCTTTGGGCTGGCACAAAACAGTGAGCACATGGCTGGCACAGATGGTAAGCATTTAAAAATATATACCCAATTAAAATATTGAACAGTGTAGCGGAGGATAAAAAAGAGATACATTTAATAAAAAACCTTAAGTATACTGTGTTGAAAAAATTTGTAGTCCAATCATTTGTAGTCAGCATGACTGTAAATGCATTTAGAGCAGCGAACACATCCCAGGAGCCAAGATCCACAATGATATGATATATAACCAGGAGCCAAGATCCACAATGATATGATATATAACTTCTGTTTCTCAACTTTTTGTTATTTTTACATATATTTATGTACCCTAGCTTGGCTTATAAAAAAGGGAATGCAGGTTTAAAACGTGATATTATTATAAACAGAAAATAAGACCGATGGAAGGTCTAAAAACCAGAATGCTCCAGAGACAGTATAAGTCCACAATAGAACAAGGACTGAATATATATCCCTGATTGGTGTGGGGACAAAAAAGTCCTATAAGTCCTGAAGGTAAAAGGAGGTTGATAAACCGTAGTCCCTGCGAGTGAAGGAGTCCTCCTTGGTGGAATAGGTGTATGGTGATCACTTGGAAAATGCTGCCCCTTCAGATGGCAGTGTTCACGTGGCACGCGTAAAATCAATGAAAGAAAGGAAAGGGAGGGGAAGAGGCGCAGAACCTAGTGCAAATAAATGCTATCTTCCCCTCCCTTTTCTTTCTTGATATTATTATAGTAAGCCTTTGATCTAGAATAAAAGAAACCACAGAACATAATTAGCACTAATTACCCAATCAATCTGTTTTCAATACATAACATCAAACTATACAAACTATAGGCATAAAGACAAACGTTTTCTACAATCACATTTCATTGTTTAAACCAGATTTGTCTTGAGTTTGAGTCATGAAACAACTTCAGGATATCCTTGTGTCAGCACAAATTAGTAAATCAAAACCATTGAGCCACTAATCAGCTTAACTTTACTCCTTACGATAACGATAGACAACCCTGATCTAAATGTCCAATATTTGTAAAACTGAGAAAGATGTACATAGTTTGGGACTTATAAATTCTGGAACAACAGTTTCTCCATTTCCATATAGCATCCACAAGCATATATCCAATTTCTAAAACTCATTTATATTCCTTATTGTAGCATGGGATAGTAACTTGGCTTGAAACAAGAGCAAAACAGACTTCTAGTCTCATTGTCAGGTGAAGTGTGAAATATCCTGTAAGAATTCTTCAAGATGTATTGTCCAGAGCACATTTATGTGCTTACATCAAAGGTAAAGTGGTCTTCTAATGGTAGTTCAGTCACCAATATCCTCTTCATTTATTTTTCTCCACACAGTTTCTCGTTTCTCCACCCCCCGCAGTTCCGTGAAACTTAGCAAAAAGAGAGCTATGTCTATCTCCCCATTATCAGATGCTAGCATTGACCTACAAACCATGATCCGCACATCCCCTAATTCCCTGGTGGCATTCATCAACTCTCGATGTTCTTCAGCCAATGGTTCTTATGGCCACTTGTCTATTGGAACTATGAGGTATAGTATAATATTACTGTATAAATATTATACATATTTTTAAACAAATAAAATCAATATATCCATTTAGATGGCAATACTCCATTCTGTATATTGTTATGCATCGTACTGTATTATGTGTTGCAGACTGAAATATTTATAGGGTGCAACCTGTAGCAAGAAGATGTAGATTGTATTTAGAACATGTTTTGTAACAAGGATTCCCAGGAAATCCTGGCTTAGCCAAGTATCATTAAATGGTCCCTCACAATTTTCAGATCATTTAGAAACTACACCAAAGGCAGAAGAATAAAAGTAGAAAAAGTAAAGCATGAAGCAAAACAATTTTAATATTGATTGAAATTGAATTAATCATGACCATAGATACTTGTCATAAAGAGTCGGCCATCCAGGTGTTTACTCAAGTGACAGTGAAGTTAGAGTTTCTTAATATACAATTTACAGTTACTTTAATACAAGTTGATTGGCCACTGGTATATAAGAAGAACACATACTTGTCTTTCGCAAACATTTAAGAGACATGTTCTCATAGGACATATTTTCTGCATTAATATTATTATTATTATGATTATTGTGAAGCCCTGGGAGCCTGAATGTCCCCCAGTGTTAAGCCCTAGGACCCTGTTGTATGTATGTATATATATATATATATATATATATATATATATATATATACATATATCACATATATTATACAGGTGCATTTTACTGTTGTACATATCTCTTATAAAATATATTTTATTTTCCTTCCAGCCCTTCACTTGGTTACCAAAACTGCCTTAACCACCAGAGACCACAAGGGACATCCTATGGAACAAACCCTCTAATGCCTTATAATTCACATGAGCACTTGACCAGCAGAGGAGTGGGAATGCTACAACCACGCACCTCAATTAAGCATTGCCAGGTGAGATCAGTTCTCAAAAGGAGTATATCTTAGGTTGACAGGATACATATTTTTTTATTCATATCTTCTGCACATACATTGCCCACATTTATTTGTGGTAAACAACTATTTATTTTCAAATTCAGTGCAAGCTATATGTCACACTGTGAAATTAAAACCCAGAAAAGGCTACAGTAACTTGGGTGGCATCTATGTGTAAAAGCATCCTAAGCGGATTTTGTATAATTTTGTTTATATAACAGAGGGTAGGTACTTCTCCAGAGGTTAATGATTGGAATACAAAAAAAGATCATCAAAAATAAGAGATTGAGGACACATGTTTTTCAACATGGTATTGCACAGTATAACACATGGATAAGCATTACTAGTCAAGGCTACTGTGGTGAAACATTTTGAAGAACTACACATGAATATAAGTAACGTTTTTAGAATGAAAACAAATTAAAAAAAAAAAAAGAACTTCTAATATAGTTTTCTAATTACACTGTGGTGGAATTTACCACTATATGGCTTTCTTACATAACTCCCACAGGCTATTTCTCATAAGGAATTATTGATATGTTGACAACGTGTTGAGGTCTCCAATTATTTCACTTTAGTTTGCACACATCAAATAATGTATTAATTTGACAAATTTTGCATAGTATTTCATAAGGAGATTGTGTCACTCAGGTGTGACTTAGCATTAGTTGTGTGTCAGTGATTAATTGCTTGAACAGGTATTTGTAATTGGCATTGTGATTTAGTTGATTGTTGTCTGCTGTTGTTGTATAGAACTGAAGTAGCCATTAGAAAGGCTTCTTTTGTGGTTTAGGATGTGTAGGGTTACATTTTATTTAAATACGTTCCTGAAAAATAACTAAAAACTTCTGTAAATAAAATATGCTCTGTGCTTAAATAGAGCCCAATTCAAATGGCCAAATCCAATTAAATGAGACCCTAAGTGTATAATAAGTGTTCTTATAAGGGGTTTATCTGTTCTTGTGGGAGGTTGAGTTTACATGTAAAGATTTTTCTCACTGCGAGCACCCACAGAACTTTATAAGAACATTTTAGATTTTCAGTTTGGGGGGCCATGTAATAGCACTTTAGGTAAAATCTCCTTTAGAGCAGGGAACAGTTCATATGTAGCTATCACTTGGGTTTACTAGTAAGGATTTGCTGTGGGAGGAATATAATAGCAATGTGGCTCCCTTTCTAATGTAGCCAATTTAATCCAGCCCTTAGTGAGCTACTTCCTGATGCGGAAGGAGACTTTTAGCCTTCTTCTATTTGCTCCTTGCACATGCCTTGAACTCATAAATGTGGCTTCAGGTATTTTTTTAATAAATGTTTATATGCATTCTATTGACTTAAGAATTCATTAGTGCCAATAAGTAATATTTGCCGAATATGTAGCAATATTAAGGGTGATTTTAAGTGTGTATAAATTTACGAATTGGGCAATTGAATCGGGCCACTTGTAAAATGGATGTTTGTATCTGCAGATACTTATGTTCTCATTAGCACTAATGGAGTGTATATTGATTTACAAAGATACACCCTACTGAGACAGAAGCTGCAAGAAGCAGACTTGGTTCATAACATGAAAGCCTTTAAAAGCAATAATCACTTATATAAGTGAAATAAATAATGCTTGTCTTTATTCTCTTACTACTTTCTAGCAACTTTTTTCACACAGTTATTCAAAATGTTATACAGAATAAGTTTGATCACAGTGGTCCTTTAACTTCTGTGTGACTGTGATACCCAAGACCACTTGATCTATGTCTTGCATTGTGATTATATGGTGATATATGCATATACTTAATATTTTATTTGAAGAACTAGAATTGGCACTGAACAAAATATGTCCAGAAAGACAAAAATAGTGTATTTAAAGTACAAATGTGGTCATATTTTTTAATTTACTGAAGAATTACACTTGAAAATATGCAACATTTTAAATAAAAACAGCCTCTAATTTACCTTTTATTTGTTGTGGATGATCATACTGAATCTGTTGTCTCCATTACTACAGATGAAGTCAGAGCCCATGTCTGGATCAGGACTGGATTCTATCGCCAGTAAACGTTTAGAGGAAGGATCTGAAGGGGATATCTCTAGCCCTGCTTCTGTGGGGACACAGGTAACATGACAGATGGACCAGATACATTTATTCTGTATTTTCTAAGCCAGTATAGGACATGTAAATTGGAATTGAAAAGTGATTTTAACACAACTAAAATATATTCACACGTATAGGTAATATGTATGTTAAGTGTACTTGTTAATACATTTACTTAAATATAGTGAAGCAAGGGAAAACATATTACTTTAATGTAACTACAATTGGTCATTCCAATATACAGTTACATTACAAGTACCAGTTTTATATATATATATATATCACACAAGATGAGAACGGCAGGCTACCACACAAGAACTGCTATGCAAACAACTGAATGGCAGCACATGCTATTTTATGAACTACTGGGATTTTGGTAAATGCTCGTTGGCTTCCTGTGATTTAGGACCCTTTACTTGGGTTGCTGGATGGACGTGATGACTTGGAGAAAGATGATGGAAAACATGAAGCAGAAGCTGTTTACGAAACTAACTGCCATTGGGAAAGCTGCACCAAAGAATTTGACACACAGGAGCATCTGGTCCATGTAAGAGTTTATGTACATACAATTTCTATGTACTTCTTTCTCACTCACATTTTCTGTCTTTCTCTCACATTTTATATTAGTTATTTTTGTACGATTACAAGTATTTAGATCATGTATTTAGGTTTTATGCTGTCCTAGACCATTCAGATTTATGCGCTCCTCCAACCCCAGGAAAGTGTGAAGTACACTTACAGACAGAAACATTCACTACTTATATACATTTCTGTGCATATACAAACATATTTCAGTGTACTGCACTACATCTTCTGGCAGCCTGCTGGACGCTGAAAATGTGTTGCCCTAGGCCTGGACCTCATGGGCCTAGGCAGAAAAACATATCTGATTTAATTTCAATAAATGTAAAGAGAGAGAATTCTAATATAGTATGCAATTTATTATTATGTGCCCAATTTATTCTTCTGCAGCATATCAATAATGAGCATATCCATGGGGAAAAGAAGGAGTTTGTATGTCACTGGCAAGACTGTTCACGGGAGCTGAGGCCTTTCAAAGCTCAATACATGCTTGTTGTCCATATGAGGAGACATACTGGGGAAAAGCCTCATAAATGCACAGTAAGTTTGGCTGAATTATTACAACTCCATATGTTAAAACATTGTTAGATCACATAAAAATGTATTTACTCAGCAATGTGTTTATTGAACCGCATATCTATGTTCAGAATTACTTTATTAATTATATTGATTATAATTGTCAATATATAGAATTAGAAAACAAAATCATAATAGGCAATAGCGCATAAGAAAACAAGATCCATCCTTCAGAAAAGTTAGATACATCATCATCATCTTTATTTATATAGTGCCCACATATTGCATAGCATTAGGGTACAGGGTAACAATACATTATTTGACAGACTGATATAATAGGAGTTCACGACCCTGTCCTTGAGCTAACAGTCATACACATTACTTTTTTTATACAAAGTGCTTTGCAATACTGAGAGCTTGCAGGTTTATTGACTAAATGATTAATGAAACAAAAGGTGAAGGAATTAAGAGAGAAACAAGGGCCTGGCAGGGTTTGAAAAAAAAGAGTAGAGAGTTAATGAGCGATTGGATGAGTTCAGAGGCAGAAGAGAAGTTGGAGGTGTGTGAGGCCTATGTCTAGAGGTAAAAGAAACTGAGGTGAATGGAACTGGCAAGTTATCAGTTGCTTCTGCTTAGCTGGATGGTATTGGGTCCAGTATGCAACTGGAGCATTAGCAAGATCTCCATGCAACACAGACACAAACACCTTCTACTTGCAGCAAATATATGGCATTTCTGCTTTACATATGAATTTCAATTCTGACTGTACATTTGCTTCTCCATCGCCTTATTTGGAAGAGCACATGGTTTACTATTAAATAACATGTTAATTCCTAAGTCAAGCTATTATACATTAATTTGCAACAAATATTGCTGCACAGTGTGACCACATTTAATTTTATTTTTTTAAATATTTTTTTCTTAAGTTTGAAGGGTGCAATAAAGCCTACTCACGACTAGAGAACTTGAAAACCCACTTGAGGTCCCACACTGGTGAGAAGCCTTACGTCTGTGAACATGAGGGTTGCAACAAAGCCTTCTCCAATGCCTCGGATAGAGCAAAGCATCAAAACCGCACTCATTCCAATGAGGTATGTAATAAGCTAGGAAGCAAAGGGAGGACTTCTCTTACAGACATTGTGCTATGAGGAGATGAATATACATGGTTACATCTTGGAGTTTGAATACCTGCATATAATTTCTGCTTCAAATAAGATGTAGCTAACCTCAAGCCTAAATGTTTTGTACCCAAATCAGGTAACTGTCTGTTATAACAAGAGCCATGGGGATCACAGTGAATACAATTTTAGATTTCTTTATATAACACATCACAAGCTTTCTAGCACTATTATAAAGCACAAGCATCACTCGTATTTAATTAGATGCAAGGGATGAATAATTTAATCAAACCTCTAGTAAATATTGTTGATCACTTTGAGAACTCAGTATGCAACCCTTCCCTACTTTACAGAAACCATATGTTTGTAAGATCCCTGGCTGCACCAAGCGATACACAGACCCCAGCTCCCTTCGAAAACATGTCAAGACAGTGCATGGTCCTGAGGCCCATATCACCAAGAAACACCGTGGTGATGGGATGCCAAGGACCCATGGGACACATGAGGGACCTGGCATTAAAGGTGATATGCAACAGGATCTTGAAGCAAGCACTTCTCGGGATACACGGAAGGAGGAAGGAAGACTGGCTGTGCCAGACATGACATTGGTAAGAACAGTCTAAGATAGTCAAAAAGAACGCTGCTTAAATTTGGCACAAGTATTTTCCACTAGTTGTGAGAGGAGCACAACTCGTAAATAGGCTGGAACAAAAAAAATATTTTTACTTAATACAAACAAAGCAATGTACCATACCTGGGCCCCTATTCAATTGAGCAAATGTAAGTTACTGGAGCCCATAATGTAGCATTATTATTATTATTATCTTTATTTATATCGCGTCAACATATTCCGTAGCGCTGTACAGGGGTTGAGTACATAGCAGAAAACAAATTAAACACCTTGTAAAGAATGGAGGGCCCTGTTTTTGAGCATAAAATCAAAATGTAGCATGTAAACGAATTTGCTATTAAATTGGCGTATTTTAGCTACCTTCAAACAATTTGCAGATTACAGGCTGAAAATTCCTCCGGTTATGAAAATTGTAATTCCAACCCATCTATGCCTATATTTTTTCAAGGTTTAATTTCCGTGTTATATCAATCTCAGGAGTCAAGGAGTTAATATATATCAGGCCACCCACATGGACTAGAACAGTATTGTCATTCATTTTTATTACTTTGTACATTGCCGGATTGCGAGTCCGATTGCATATCGGACTTCTTTTTTTTCAATAGTTTTTATTGGTCACTTCCAACATTAAACAAACAATATATCAGTAAGCCATGACTCACAGGTCAGGAATTAACCTTCTACAACCAGTTTTATAAACATATGTAGCCTGACTCTGCAATCAACGTGACCTCTCTCCTTTCCTTTTCCGTTTTCTAGTGATACAACACTAACCATAAATGGGTATAACTTGTTTTTTTTTTTTTTCCTCTGTAACTTTTCATTTATCGACTCAGTAATCCATAGCTCGCAGGCTAGGCTTAATGGGGCCTATTACAATTGGCAATAATAACCTTAATCCCCAAATGCCCCTTCTAGTGTTCCCTGTATTTGCCCTACCTGCAACATTCCATATAGCATTTAACTTAAATAAATCCTACCCACGCCAACTAAACTAACCAAATGTGAAATTCTAAAATAAAACAAAAAAACACGAAAAACAATCTCCAATAGGGTTTTTTTGTCCTTATTTATACATACTCGGGTTTAAGCCTGGTCATTTAAGTCTATAGCCCTTCCCTCCTTACTAGCCTTAAAAAAATAACCTTCCTATGTACAAGTTATCTATTCTTGATCCCAGAAACCTAATTCAACATATCAATCCCCCATATCCTTTATTCATTCTTACACACCTAAACTTGAACAAAATTCAAAACTGTAGTGTCATCTGTATTTTCACATATAATATATAAGAAAACAAGAATTATAATTTCTATTAATTTTACCTTGCTGGACTTCATAGCTCCTCGCCGGACTCTCCAGCGCCTCTCACGTTTCCTCCTCCTCCTAGTTTTTCCCCTTCTTTTTTTTCCCTTTTGTTTACCCTCTCTCTGTTGCCTTACCCACTTGTGTTCCCACCTTGCTAACCCGCATGTGCTAACCATGGGTCCCATATGTCTCTGTATTTCTGGACCGAATCTGCCAAAATATGTGTCATGTGCTCGTTTACTGCTAGATAGTTTATTTTGTTTTTTATAGCCTGAAGCTCAAGTGTATCCGTTTTCCAATGTTTAGCGATATGTGACTTGGTAGCCATGTACATAAACTGTAGTAGCCTATTTTGTGTTGGGGATAGCCGTGGGTCTGGGATTCCCAATAAACATGAATCTAATGAGCCCCCTCCTGGGGTTTTGAAAATGTCAACTGCAAGATCTGTCACAGCTGTCCATACCTGAGCAACTTTAGGGCATTCCCACCACATGTGTATGAATGAGCCAGGGGTCTGACAACCCCTTGTACAATATATCCCCCCTGATTTGTTCCACTTCGCCATTCTTACAGGTGTTAGGTAAGTTCTGTGGAGGACCTTAATGGCAGTTTCTAGAAGTGTGTGGTTTAGTGAACCTTTATAAATATTTTTCCAAACTTTCTCCCATTTCTCCGTTTCCCAGTGTTCTCCTATGTCCCTCTCCCATTCCTCTATGTATTTATCCCTTACCCGTTCTGGAGGTGTATTATAGATTTCGTATATACCCCCTATAATTCCTTTAGTCAGAGGGGCTTTTTGACATATTCCCGAAAGCCATGTTTTTTTCGGGGAGCCTTGCATTCTGGTCAATAGGGATATCATGATGATCTCTCAAGTATTCATATGTTATTGGAATGTCAGTTCCTTGCCTGTGCTAATGGTTCAATTGCGATAGCAAAGAGTAAGGGGGGACAGGGGACACCCCTGTCTCGTACCCCTTCCAATTTTGATGGCCTGATTCAGTGTGCCCGGGAGCTTCAGATGCGCTTCTGGGTTTCTATAATATGTATTAATTAAGTTTAGGAATCCTCCTGTAAAACCAAATTTCTTTAAGACCTCCCCAAGGTATGGCCACTCCAAAGAATCAAAGGCCTTCTCAATGTCTAACGCCAAAAGGCATGCCGGGATATTGTTATTATTGGCATGGTGGATTAAATTGATTACTTTTCTAATGTTATCTCGAGCCTGTCTATGGGGGACAAACCCTACCAGGTCCTTGTGTATAATACGTGGAAGAAATTTTGAGACCCTGTCCGCCATAATCTTAGCCAAGAGTTTAATATCCCCGTTCAACAAAGAGATGGGCCTGTAGTTCTTAACCTCTGTGTTGTCCTTCCCTTCCTTAGGAAAAAGAGTTATTTCGGCCAGATTCATTTCAGGGGGAATTGACTGCCCCTCTAAGATATGATTGTACAATTTGGCTAATCTGGGTGCCAACTGATCCTTGAAGGTCTTATAATACATGTTGGAGAACCCATCTGGACCCGGGGCTTTACCATTCTTCAAAGCTTGTATTCCTTTCCTAACTTCTTTGAGTGAAATTTTAGTGTTTAGCGCTTCTACCTCAGTTTCCTCCAATCTTGGTAAATCGTACCTGTCTAGCCATGATCTTATGCTACCTTCCGTTTCCTTACCGGCCGCCGAGTAGAGGTTCTGATAAAAGTGGAAAAACATTTCCTGTATCTTAGTGGGATTAGCCGTTCTCACACCGCCCCCTACTTTTATATAATGAATTCGTGATTGCATATGTTTTGATCTTAACTTTCTCGCCAGCATCCTATCAGGTTTATTTGCTTGGAGGAAGAATTTATGATGAGTTCTCCTAAGCAATTTTTCTGCACTTTCTGAGTAAATCTTATCTAATTCTACTCTCACTCTTTCAATTTCCCGCCTAGTCTGCTTGTTAGGTTTTTGTTGGTTACCCTTTTCTAGGACGCCTAACTCTTCCGTAAGTTTCCGTTCTCGAGCTTTCTGATCCTTCCTAAACTTGGCCGCTTCCTTCATACACATGCCCCTGATGTAGGCCTTATGCGCCACCCAAACCCAGCCAATCCCCATCCCCGGTGTCTCATTAGACTCAAAGAAAAATTCTAATTCTTGGGTTATTCTATCTTTAACTGACGGAATCGTTAATACTCTTTCGTTCAGTCTCCACTTGTATGGGGGTTTAGTTGTGGGGCCTAGATTTATGGTCGCCTTAACCAGGCTGTGGTCTGACCAAGCACAGGGTACTATTTCCACCCCCCTAGCCTCCTTCAACAGTATTGAGTCCGTTAGTATGTAATCTATTCTGGAGTATACTTTGTGGGGGTATGAGTAGAAGGTGAACTCTCTAGCCCCTAGGTGACATTCCCTCCATAGATCCACTATTCCTAGTTCCCCTAGCAGTAGTTGAATTATTTTCAATTTTTTAGAGAATTTGCCTCCTAAATTTTTCCCCGTTCTATCATTTTTCACGTCCAACGTCAGATTGAAGTCTCCCCCCAGGATGATCTTACCCTCCCTCACTTTCGCTAGGTGTCTCAGCGCTCTGATTAAATGATTGTGTGGAGAGTTAGTAGGGGCATACATGGTGGCTAAGGTAACCGGAAGGTCTAGGACGGTCCCTGTCAGAAACAGGTAATATCCCTGCTTATCTACTATTTTTTTGTCTAGTATGAACGGGAAATTTTTGTGTAACAGAATCGCTGTCCCTTCCTTCTTAGAGTTACTACATGTAGTGTGAAATGTGGGGAAGTTTTTGTCCATAAAGGACGGGACCTGGCGGCGCTTAAAGTGTGTTTCTTGGATAAATATAACCGCCGGGTTATGGGCTTTGTAGGATTGGAACGCTTTGCTTCTTTTGGAGGGGGTGTTAAAGCCTCTAATGTTATGTGCGATGCAGACGTATTCTGACTCAGCCATAGGTATTGTAGTCATGTGTTACTATTGTCAATGGTGACTCACCATTTGTGTAGACAGAGGAATTGGATTCCGCGGGAGAGGTCCGTGAGAGCCGGCGAGTTGCCAATGCATCCGTTTCTTTACCAGCCTGAGCAAGAGAAATACAGTAAAAACACATTAACAACAAAACTTGAATAACTAAACCCTTTTGGGCCCTGTTCCCCCCACCCTCCCCCCTCCTCCTCACATAACTAACCATCTTGCACCTTCGTGCCTAGGGAGTGGAGATCCCTGAACCCACTAAAGATCCCTAGTGTGAGGAACTTCCTGATAGTAGTCAACTATACTACTCAGTTTTCTCTACTAAGAGAAGAACAAAGAAAAGAAAAAAAAACCTTCCCCCATTAAACTATGGGCGGCAAACAAGCATTATAAGCTTCCGCTGTAATTATCCTAACTGTGATCCTCGTTCTTGATACGCTTCGTTGCTAAGCAAAGCAAAACCCCAGCTTCCCCCTGGCCATTACTCTGACTCGTCCCAAACAGTAAAGTAAGACTCTACATTATTAACCGTCAGTACTGCCTTTAGTCCCTGTTACTATGAAATAGCTTATCAGTCCATTATATCATTACATGGTGGCTCCCCTTCCTTGGTACCACCACTCTGATATCGTTGCTCCAGTCTGTTGTCATGTCTTTGTTTCTTCCTGACGGAGACTTCGGACCATTCTCTGGAAGGCCGCTCTCTGGGTCTGGGTAGCTGACCCAACAGGTTAGTACCTTCTGGTACCAGCTGTAAATGCACCAGCTTTTTTTGAAGGCTTGCCAGGGAAAAAGCTCTATGTAATTGCTCCCTCCATTCAAATTGGATGCTAAATGGGAATCCCCATCTATACTGGATTTTGTTCGCAGTTAAGATCTCCAGAGCTGGTTTCATCTCTCTCCTTTTTGCTAAGGTTGCTGGGGCAAGATCTGCAAACAGTTGTAAAGAAGAACCGTCAGGTCCCACTATCTTGGGCAACCTTCTTGCCTTAGCCATTATCAAGTCTCTGGAGCTTTGTCTCACAAAGCGCACAACAATGTCTTTTGGTTTTTCTGGGTTGCTAGGGCCACCCAGTGCCCTATGGGCCCTTTCTATCAGCAGTTCCTCCTTCTGATGTCCGGGAATGATGGTAAAGAATACTGCTTCAAGGTACGCCATGATGTCACCCACTTTCGTCGGGACGCCTCTCAGACGGACGTTGTGCCTACGGGATCTATTCTCTAGATCCTCTATCTTGCTTTCCAGAGCCTCAATGCGAGAAGTATTAGCACTTATCTCCTGCTTATCTTCCTCTTGAGCGGATATGATTTGATCAGTTGTTCGTTCCAGCTCATGGGTTCTCTGACCCACCGCACAAATCTCTTCTCTCACATCCTTCAGGGCCAGCGCCAGCTGGGTTTTCAGCAACACTTCGAATTTGGCCATTGCCGACACCGAGAAGTCCACATCAGTGATTGTATTGGGCCGTTCTCCCTCAGCTTCTGACATCTCCGACCGTTCTGGGGAGCTCTCCCCTGCTTTGCTTTTCGGTGTAGTTGCCACTGGGAAATGATCGGAAATGCCCCTGGAGGTTATGCTTTTCTTCCCTTTCTTCATCCTCGGTCCTGCTTCTGCTCCAGGCCCGCCGGTCACCGGTGGTTTGTCTTGGTTATAGAGGGTCTCCCTGGTGTTATCTATTTTAGCTTGCGTGGCCTGCTAGGATATCGCCCCTGACATGGGGTTTGTGACGAGTATGTGCGCTGCGGCTGTTCCGGCTAGGGTGCTGGGGTATTCCTTGTCGCTCATGAAAAGGATCTCATTATTTCAGCTTACTCTGCTTGTCGCCTCCCCATTGCCTCTAGCTCCAGGATCCCTTCCGCACATACCTTCTATATGGAGCGTGCGTGCCCATGTTCTTCAGGCCTCCCCTGCCTGGCGTCTTGAATTGTTCAACTACTAGGTGTAACTGTCACTTCAGAATTGCCCTAGATCACTGTGACAACCTCGCGCCAATGGCCAATATATACTGGGTAGCTGATGCCGCACACATAGGGTGGGGGTCTGCGCTCCCAGGCTACTTTCACTCCTGATGCGGTGTCTTTCTAGGTGTATATACGTGGAGCAAATAGTGGTCTGTGCCACTGCAAGAGAAATTGGCGTATGATCCTTCTCACTGTTATTCTGGTCAGATATATGCTACCAGAGGTAGTCTGTATGTGAAGGAGCAAGAAAGATGGCCGTGCACCTGTGATGTGCTTAATAGAGAAATGCAGAGTCACTTACATGAGCTGGATCAGGGAGAGGATTACGCTGTGCCAGGCTTGTAGGGCAGATCCTATCCTGGGCAGCCAGACTCCAGTTCAGCAGCCTCAGTGTCTCTTAGTGTTGCACTCCTCTGCATATCGGACTTCTAAAAGCTAATTGATTGTGGTTTAACCTCCATGTTTTACTGACGTCATGATGACAGTCTCATTATTGATCATGATCATGCTCTGAAATGCTGCATGGTTTACGGTTTAGGCTTTTGGCCAGGTAGCTGCGGGCTTGATCAATTCAATCGCTCTGTAACTGTAATTGAATAGGTGCCTTGGTTTTCTGTGTATTGCAAACAGTGTTCAATATATATATATATATATATATATATATATATATATATATATATCACACAGTAAATTATAAAGTTACAAATGAGTCAACACATTATGGAATACATTGTAAAAAAGTTGTTAACAATTTCAATTGTTGCAAAGTAATTGCAATATGATGTGTAACATTAGCATGATGTGTAAAAGCCAAACAAGTTGCCGTTTTTGTTGAGATGGGAAGATGTGCTGAAAGCAAACTGTAAAAAACACTAAAGTTTACCATTCTCTATGATTCCTATGTTTTTGGCAAACAGAAATCCCAGCCTAGCCCTGGAGGACAGTCATCTTGCAGCAGTGAAAGATCCCCATTGGGTAGCACCAACAATAATGACAGTGGGGTGGAAATGAATGCCAACACAGGTGGAAGCTTTGAAGACCTCTCCAATTTGGAGGACATCCCCTCTGTAGAATCTATGGGTACTGCAGGGGCTTCAGCCTTAAGGAAGCTTGAGAATCTTAGGATTGACAAACTAAACCAACTGCGTAAAGCTCCAGCTTCTGGAAAGGCAGTAAAACTACCATCCATCCAGAGTACAGGTGAGTATTTCAAAAACTAATTGCAAAGAAAATGGTATACACAAGTAAGGATATTTCCACTCTAAAATACTACTTTTCATCACCTTAAATTGACATGCAAGTATTTTATTTCATTTGTTGCATATGAAAGAAGGTATTTGAAATGTACTGATGTGTTTTCTTTTTACAAATGATGCCCTCAAAGCAGAAAGAATATTCAAATGTTTAACTGAGCGGAAGGCTGTAAGCCAATGACTTGAATGTGATCATTAATACAGATGTATTGAGTTAAACTGATCTGCCATGAAATCTACATACATATGAACAGTCTGTACACTTCCTGTTAGTTTCAATTATGTTTAAACACAACTTTAGTGTGTGGTCATTTGGTTCCTTCAGAAAGAGGGCATTTCATAATGTGTCACAGTGTGTTTCTTTTTTTTTTAAAAAGGTCTCAGAGCACAAATCTTATTCAGAAGTTTAACTGCTCTTGAGATCTTCACATATGTATGCTCTGGGCACTTCATGTTAATTTCAGAGAAGTTTAAATAGGTTTTACTTAAAGGTATATGCAAGTGAGCTGAATTTTGAATGCATCTGATAGAGGAGAATTGGTAGTATATGAAAAAAATTGCTTGCATGAAAAAATACCAAAATAAACATGTAAACAGTTATCCTAAAGTTTGCTGAATTTCTTGCATTTGCAAGCTGTTTTCTATCAATGTTGACACCCCCTGAAAATCCCAGGCAAAATGAGCATACAAAATACATTGTATCTTTTTAGTCTGGGAATTGAGCTGCAGCTTTCCATTAGATTTCTGTAATACCCAGAACAAGGTCTGTGTCCCTTCATTCACTGATTGTTTTAACTACACCCCAGGTGATACTTCTCCCAGCCCCAGTGATTTGCCCCTGTAACCCCTCAGCCCCAATGATTTGCCCCTGTGATCTCTCACAGCCCCAGTCAATTGCCCCATTACCTCCGCCAGCCCCAGTGAATTGCCCCATGTGATCTCTCCCAGCCCCAGTAAATTGCCCCATTATCTCTCCAAGCCCCTGAGATCTCTTCCAGACCTAGTGAATTGTATGCAATCACTCACTCACAGAGAGTCACATGCACAGACCATGAACGCTCTCTTTCTCAAACGTTGCAGGTAATTGCAGGTCCATAAATCAAGCATAAATGCTCATTCGCTTAAAAAACAAATTAGAATAGGAAAAGAAGATGAAATGTTTGGTTTCAGTACAATTATAATTTGTCAGAATTGATCAAGGAGAGGGTGTATGTCTAAAGAACAAGCATTTTTACTTGAATGTCGACTTATGGTCCTTTAAGGACACAGTGTAGTAGTCATCTATGCTGGCTGCATACAGCATTGATGATTGGCTGCAAAGCTGACATGCTCACATGGACAAGGTACACTTTTAGAAAACCGTACCCTGAGAAGCCTAGCTCAATCCAGGGGTGTAAACATCACCTGCAACAGTTTATGTTTTAATGCAAAGCTAAAAAAACATAGTGCATGCAAATACATGTATTCATACACTACTAATTCCCCTCTACCAGATGCAAACATAACCCAGGTCACTTGCATATACCTTTAATATTTTTTCCATGCGAAAAACAACTTTGTAATGTGTAAAGCATGCACTTTTAAATGTATGAAAAATAATTGCTTTCCAACAACTGACCTTCCTGCACAAAGGAGCTTGCAGTCTAGAGTTGACAAAAGGAATGACGGACATGCTTGGTGATGCAGTCATGAGGTTAGGTGAACATGGCTATAAGTCATGATGAAGTATGAACCAGCCAAATAACTGCACATGTTAGTTACAGATATTAATTGAGTATGCAATTAGCTTGTCAGGAATTTTGAGTTTAAAGTTCTAAAAAGTGTGAAAATTTGTCATAGAACAGGCACAGCACAATCAAAGTCCTACAAACAGAAGTTGGAAGAAGTAACAAGAATATTTTTTTACTAAAGCATACGTTTAATTACAAAAATTAGTTTTTTATACTTATTATTTATAAGTTGGTTATCCATACCTGCATTGCATATTATATAACTGTGTATAAGGTATGCTCAGATTATTTGTTTTCAATATAATGATTTATTAATTGATATCTAACAATGCAATCATTGTTTATTGTCTTTTAGTTTTGTCCTTGTCTTGAACCGTGCCACAGAAAATGAGCAAACTATTTTAGATCAGTGATCACTAATGTATTTTTTGTTTCTTCAGCTCATCAGGGAGATATGTCTGGTATCTGTGGACCAATGGGCATGAGCCACAACCACCACATAATGGAATTATCTGCAAATGACCACATAAACCAACTGAATGATAGGCGGAACAGCACCACCAGCACAATGAGCTCAGCCTACACAGTAAGCCGAAGATCCTCAGTGGTATCACCATACTTACCCAATCAACGTTCAGGTGATGTGGGAAACATGGTGGATACATATGACCCAATGCCATCAGACAATGCAAGACATTCCAGTGAACCAATTAGAGCAACTGGGCTCCCAGGTCTTACTCCAGCACAACAGTACCGACTGAAGGCTAAGTATGCTGCGGCAACCGGTGGTCCTCCCCCAACACCACTGCCCAATATGGAAAGGATGAACACAAATAATAGGATGGCATTTGTTGCTAGTGATTACCGTGGATCATCTGTTTCTTCTCTTTTAGCAAATACTACGCAAAGAAGACACAGTAATAATGAATACCATAGCTATGGTACAGGTATAATTCACCCATTTCAAGCACCAGGAGTTGGTATAAGAAGAGCTAGTGATCCTGTAAGAACTGGAGGGGATCCACAGGCAGTGCTCAAAGTTCAGCGTTTTAAGAGTATGACAAACATGAATGTATCCATGATGGGTAGACAAGCTGTTGGACAACTGCAAGCATATGGAGGTTCTGATGCCAATCTGCAAAGACATGTCTTTTCTCCACGTCCTCCTAGTATCACTGAGAATGTGTTTATGGAATCTGTTGGTACAGATGGAGCATCTCACAATAAGGAGCATACCATTATGACTCCTAATGGCATGCAGCATTACATGAGCTATCAAAGTCAAGGTGCTCAGATGAATGTTTCTAATGAACAGATGAACGTCAACCAACAGCTTCATGGATTGGATGTGCAAAACCAGAATGCCTATTCTAGTTCTCAAAGACCCATGGGCAATATGCATCTGAACCCAGAAAACCATTCTGGCCACAGCAGTGTTTTGTCCCACACAGATTATAACCAGTGTCAGATGCCAACTCACAACCAGCCTTTCCACAGCACACGACAAATGAGCAACAATGCAAGTGTACCTGCCCAGTGGAATGAAGTAAGATCAGGTACTATGGACATGTCAGCTGGCCAGAGTCCAAACCATCAGATGATGCCCCCAAATATGTCACCTGGCCAGTACGCAAATCCAGCTGTCTCAGAGCAGGCCAAGCAAGTTTGCTTGGTTAGCAGTAATTCATGTCAGCAGGGTATGTATATGAATAATCAAAGGTATAACCACTTGGGACAAGTGCAGATTAAACCCGAGCAACAGTTCCATCAGTCAATCCCATCCATGGTGTCCTGTCAAAACATGAAGAATCCCACAATACAACAACATTCGTTCCCACAGTCAAATACAATGGATATATCATTGGCAGATGTAACATGTGACTATCAAAGACAGCAAGACAACCAGCAAAACACCTGCTTCAGCACTGGTCTAAACCCAAGCATGTTGAGCCCTCAAGGACGTAGATCGCAAACACCTATGATGCAAGTGAAGGAGATGATGGTCAGAAACTATGTTCAATCCCAGCAAGCTCTAATGTGGGAACAGCAGCCAAAAAATATAAGCAATACTGGGGATGAGGTTGATACTAGGCAGACCCCACTCAGAAACCCTCCTCATGCCCAGGAGTACATGAGCCCCAAGTACATGAATTATCAGAGCAAGCCAACACAAAGCAGCTTAATGAGCCCAAGCTCTCAAGATAACCAGTTAAACCAGACTAAATCCATCAGAAGCCCGGGTAGCCAATGTTATAATTTAGACATACTGCCGCATCCTCCCTGTGGTCCTAAGCCTTTAAGTAGGCAACATAGTATATCCAGCCAATCAACATACATGGGTAGTCCACCTCAACTCAGCCCATCTTACCAATCTTCTGAATCTAGCCCTAGAAGGCTTGTCAGTCTTCCTCCAATTCACTCTCAATCCGAATCCAGTGATAACACCAACATGATGTATTACTCAGGACAAGTTGAGATGCATCATACAAAAGCAGGAAATAACAAATGTGCACCCCCACTAAGTCATAACCAGCCAAGTTGTGATGGACATGAATATGGCCAGTATAATTCCAATCTGGGTTTCCTAAAGACAGACTCCATACCATATACCAATTCCTGTCCAACCTCAAACCCTTTAGACAGTCTCGATTTGGAGAATACACAGATTGATTTTACTGCTATTATTGATGACTCTGACCATACTCTGATGTCTGGTACTCTTGGTCCAAGCGGTCTGCAAGGTACCACTCAAAGTTCCTCGCACTTGAGCACTCCTCGCAATACAGGACCTATGGTTCCAAACATAGCTGTTGGAGATTTGAACTCCATGCTTACTTCTTTGGCTGGTGAGAATAAGTTCCTTAACACAATCTCCTGAGTAATCTATCTCTTGGACATTTTTGACAACTGCTCGGATCAAATTGATCTTACATGGAGTAGAGCTCACTCAAAATTTTGACTTTTTGACCCAGTTAATACTGGGAATTTTGTTGATTGCATGCTTAAATAATGGGGGAGAAGGCAGGATGCACATTTCTCTGGCACACAAAAGAACACTATTTTCTATGTCCCATCTATTTCTTGTATAAAATTATTGTATTAATTCTTTATCATGAATGCTTAATTTCTGCCAAAATTTGCACATACCCTGTAATTACAAACTTGGTCCACTCCTTTAGGTACAATCAGAAATGCTTGCTAAATATTGTATTAAACTAATCCTTGTATAAGGAATTAAAACCACAGATTATCTCTGTGAAACATGCAACAAAACATGAAAATGGGAAGCTGAAGACTCAGTATTAACATACCTTTTGTATGAATGTGCCTTAAGAAGTGCTAAGATATATCACTGTCTATAAAACATAGAATTAGATTTGTATAGCTTTATTGAAGCACATCAGTCATCAAGTAAGTTTACGAACACAAAGTCAGGCATCAGAAATCACAGGAGAACTTCACAATTCTCTGCAGGATATTCTGACTTTAGAAGATACTGTATCAGTTGTATTAAGCCTTCCTGGTCATATCGCAACCCCATTAGGGAAATCTATTTCTACCTTTGGCTATTTATGTTGAGATTTATAATTTTTTTACAATATGCTGGAGAAGCAAAATAAAATACCATGCAAGGGTCTCCATTGCATATAAATAAGCAGGGTTTGAAAGGAAGTGTTTTATGTTAACAACATTTTCATGACACATTGGCAATGAATACAAAAAATATTCCTTTTTTTAGTTGTATTTAAAATGTTCAGCATGATATTGCAAAATAGGGATAAAAATCTCCTCAGTCTTCATATGAAATGTATTATGTATAAAAATACACAATATCCTTTTATTAATAAGAAAAAATGTAGTAGGAAACTGATTTCCCCTCTGTTGTTATGAGGTAATTCCATTCTCAGTGAAGCATTTTATGGTGTGTTCCATACTATATAAGTACCAGAAAGACTTATTTTAGGAAATGGGAAGAACTATCAAGAATCATATTATACAATTCAAAAAGTTGATTTTTTAATGCAAAACTAAATTAGTATATTATTAAAGCACCATTAACCTCACTGTAAGGGCTCTTCATGTGTGAAAGAACACACAATTGTATGTTAAAATCATCTAGTTTTATTAATTACACTAATAACAGCTAAAATAACAACATTTTTAAATAAATGCTAAGTCTATCCTTCTCATTGGCAAGTGTATGTGCGTGCTGTGTGGTTCTCTATGGGGAAGACTGTGATTGATAGCATAGCTTTCTCCTGGACTCAGGTTGCACTGCACTGACCATTTAACCCATAGCTGTCCTGTTTTATTGGAGTCCAGCATCCCATGCCTGCACAGATAGATTTGTTAAGGCTTTTTTGTTGTTGTTTTTTTTTGGGGGGGGGGTTAACACTAAACAGAGCTGCATGGAGCACCGAAGAAGAGCACGGAACAGTGACCCCCTGTATTGATCTGCATTGCTCGAATTCCAGACAGGCAAAATAGCAGGAAACTGAATATTCTGCTTTAAGAAAAAATAGAACATATTACAAGGTCTGTTCCCTTGAAATATAAATATTCTGACAAAAAAAACGTACCCTTGTTTTGAAAAAGACATACACCTCTGCAACCTGATTGGTTGCAGTATTACAGCAGCCTGTAGGCAGTCTATTACACATGAATACACAGATTTTAACTTATATGATTTCTCTGTGAGAAATGCACATATTTCAAAAAATAAATAAGTAACATGCTTTTAGGAGATCCTTACAGTGACATGGTCCAAATTGTGCTGAATTAAGTGGCCCTTTGTTATTATTAGGTATTTCCTTCAAGCTCAGATTATTTTAAGTGTTAGTGTCTCTTTACCTGAGTTTTGTCAATATTGTATCAATACTAGCTAAAAGCTATAAATATATTTCTTTAGTCGCAATAACCCATAATTATTGTTTTGTCCAAAACAGACAAATGGTTGCTTTAGACTCATATCATCTGATAAATATATATAAGTAGGACACTTCCATTAGCAATGTAAAATAAATGTAAATTCTTTGAAAGGTTTAGTTTGGGCATATGCTAAATGTGGTTGTCATGTTCAGCTCATGCTCCATGCTAAACTTCAAGCTGAATTTCCAAAATAATATTCATGTAATGTGATAGCATTCAGGACATTGCCCATGGCTGTTGTTTCCCACAATGTTTAAAAATATGCCAAAGAACACTTTAAAAAAAAATCACACTTATTTCAGTTTATATTGTGTTTTAGTTTGAGAAGAGAAAATATATATAATGTAGAAAAAATTACTGTTAATTCTGAAATAACTTTTATATTTCTAGTCCACATTCAAAAGGTTTTTTATAAAGGATGTTTAATGTAAAAACAAAAATGTTTATTTTTGAACAGCTTGGGGAAGCTTGTAAATCCCATTTTCTGTTTTGTACAGTGTGTATTTTTTATATCTGTAAATTCATTTTTGCTATCGTTTTTTTCAAGACAATAAAAAGTGTTTACTTTCCTAGTATTACTTCATTTATTTAAAACTCACCAATGCCACAATAAAAAGGCAACATTTTTACAGAAATCAGCAGATGATTAGAACATGTTTTATGTTTTGTCCCATCTAAAATAAATATTAATTATGCTTGGAAAAACTTGCAACATGTAATAAAGTAAAGAGGTAAACATAACACATTTAATATGTGAAAACTTATCTCCACAGCAACACTTCAGGATGAATTTACTAAGCATCTCCAGGGGCTGAGATGCGCATCGCTAAATTTACTATGCACTATTTCCCATGGGGAAAAATTAGATCAAATTCCTTCTCATTTCAGCGACTGGGGATGCTTAGTAAATCCTCCCCTGTGTATGGCAGAAAAGTTCTCAGACTGCAATAGTTTTATACTTTAAGTTATGTCCATATTCCTTTGATACTGTATGTAACTAACATTTGCCCCTATTTAATTGTCAAAATTGCAATTATTGGAGTCCGTAATTGTTATTGAAATTTAATTGGCTTCTTTTAGCTATTCATATTCCATTTGCGAGTTACAGACTCAAAATCGCTGCGGTTGTCAAAAACGTAACTCCGTCCTATTTCCTCCTTTGATGTTCCAAGCGCGTAAATGTTACCAGTGCTAAAGACGCAAAAGCCATATTTAATTGTAAAAATTCAACAAGCCCGCAATTGCTTTCTGTAAATGGCAAATGTATCAAAAAATTCTACCAGTACTAGAAAGGACTCGCAAGTGGGTTGAACACCTGTTTGTAACTGTTTGTTATGCATCAAAAAGAGACACTGGTAGATAGTGAAGAACCATATTAGGCTTTACTTGTTTGGATAAACAGCAAACATTTATAACATATCAGTTACTTGAAACAGCAGCCAATAGGGTTAAAGGTAAAAAGGAAGAGAAACAAAAAAAACAAGTGAAGATAACAAAGAACTTCCTTCCCATGAGTACCAACTAGTTCATATAGATACAGTGGGGGGGGGGGGGGGGTATTTGATCCCCTGTTGATTTTGAATGTTTGTCCACTGACAAAGACATGATCAGTCTATAATTTTAATGGTAGGTGTATTTTAACAGTGAGAAATAGAATAACCAAAAAAAAAAAAAAAAAACGCATAAGACCCAAAAGTTATAAATTGATTTGCAGGTCAGTGAGGGAAATAAGTATTTGATCCCTTTAAATCTTTCTGGCTCCCGGGTGTCTTTTTATACAGGTAACGAGCTGAGATTAGAAGCACTCTCTTAAAGGGAGTGATCCTAATCTCAGTTTGTTACCTGTATAAAATAAATCTGTCCACAAAAGCAATCAATCAATCAGATTCCAAACTTTCTACCATGGCCAAGACCAAAGAGCTGTACAAGGATGTCAGGGACAAGATTGTAGACCTACACACGGCTGGAATGGGCTACAAGACCATCGCCAAGCAGCTTGGTGAGAAGGTGACAAGAGTTGTTGCAATTATTTGCAAATGGAAGAAACACAAAATAACTGTCAGCCTCCCTCGGTCTGATGCTCCATGCAAGATCTCACCTCGTGGAGTTTCAATGATCATGAGAACGTGAGGAATCAGCCCAGAACTACATGGGAGGATCTTGTTAATGACCTCAAGGCAGCTGGGACCATAGACACCAAGAAAACAATTGGTAACACACTACGCCGTGAAGCACTGAAATACTGCAGTGCTCCCAATATCCCTCTGCTCAAGAAAACACATGTACAGGCTAGTCTCAAGTTTGCCAGTGAACATCTGAATGATTCAGAGGAGAACTGGGTAGAAGTGTTGTGGTCAGATGAGACCAAAAAGTTTTTTTGGCATCAACTCAACTCGCCGTGGTTGGATGAGGAGGAATGCCCATAACCCCTAAAACACCATCGCCACTGTAAAATATGGAGGTGGAAACATTATGCTTTGGGGGTGTTTTTGTCACACAAGTGGATAGTCTAATTTCAGTTTTTTCGGTAGATTCTACTGCCTTGACCACTTTCAAGAAGAAATTTCTGACTGTTGCTGATTCAGTGGGCAAATTCTCTTCAAAGCTTTCGAGGATTAGTTTTTCTGATGCTTTACTTTCATCAAAATAAACATTGCAACTTATTGTGACCCTGTTGGTCTTTGGGTGAAGGATTCTATATGCTTTACTTTGTTCGCTGTAGCCCACCAGAATCCCTTCTACGACTTTGTTCTTCAACTTGGAACGTTTCTCGCTTGGGACATATGATTTACAGCCGAACACTCTGATATGTCATATACTGGGGTTTGATCCATTCTACATTTGGTATGGTGTATGTTCAATGGTTTTTGATGGTAGCTTGTTCTGTAGGTATGTTGCAATCATTATTGCTTCTCCCCAGTACTTGTTAGGTAAGTTGGCATCTGAAAGCATGCATCTGGCCATTTCTGTGAGAGTGCATTTTTTTCTTTCTGCTACGCCATTTTGTTCGGGATTGTATGGTACAGTTGTTTGGTGTATAATACCTTGTTTCTTTAGGTATGATTCCACTTCCTTTCCCATATATTCATAGATGCAACACTCGCTTATTTGTAGTTTTCCTTTAGTGTATGGGCTCCATAATCTGTTAATTATGCATCAAAAAGAGACACTGGTAGATAGTGAAGAACCATATTAGGCTTTACTTTTTTGGATAAACAGCAAACATTTATAACATATCAGTTACTTGAAACTGCAGCCAGCATGGTGAAAAGTAAAAGAAGAGAGACAAAAAAACAAGTGAAGATAATAAAGAACTTACTTCCTGTGAGTACCAACAAGTTCATATACATAGATAAACAGTAATCTAAACAGCACAGCGTCATCTACAGCTCAAAAGCAGAGTGTATATATATTATGCAGTACATGCAGTATTTCCACAGTAACACTGCAAAAGAAAATAGAACACAATGCTGTACTTAAAAATAATGGGGAAGCAATGAAAGGCATTAGAATTAATTGCACAACACTCCTGCAAATCTGCAATAAAAAAATATTTTGTTTACGTTTTATTTCCATGTTATATTGACCCCAGGAATCAAGGAGTTAATACATGTCATTTAAATGTTATTTATAAAGCATGATGAATTGCAGATAATGCTGCAAAACAATGAAAAACGTTTCTTTTCATTATAAGTCCTCAATAGCTTTACTCTACAAATAATCATTGGTTGTTGTTTAGTCGTTCAGTAGTGTCCAACTCTATGTGACCCTATGAACAGCAACATGCTAGGCACACCTGTCAGCCAATGCCCCTTGAGCTCCAACAAGTAAGTTCATGCTCTTTTCTTCAATCTATGCCGCTGCAGTCTTCTTCATGTCGTCTTCCTTAGGTAATCTTGTCTTCTCATGAGGTGGCCAAAATATTTGAGTTTTAGCCTCATGATCAAACCTTCCGGGGAACATTTTGCTTGATTTCCTGTACTATTGATTGATTGGATCTTCTTGCATTTTAAGGTGCACTATGCACCTCAATTCAAATGTGTCATTTCTCCAGCGCTCAGCCTTCTTTATGGTCCAGCTCTCACATCCTTATGTTACTACAGGGAATACCATAGTTCTCACAATGTGGACCTTTGTTGATAATTTAATATATTTGTGTTTTAATAGCATGTCCAGGCTTGCTGTAGCTTTCCTCCCCAGAAGCAAATGTCTTTTAATTTCATAGCTGCAGTCGCCATCTGCTGAGATCTTGGAACCCAAGAATATAAATGTAATCGCTGAATCCACTTCTTCCCCATCTATTTGCCAGGAACTGAGACTGCTGTTTGCCATGATCTTTATATTTTTCATGTTGAGCAGCAGACCAGCTTTTCCACTCTCTTCTTTCACCCTCATAGTCCCTTTCATTTCTTCTCACTTACAGCCATCAGAGTAATATCATTTGCGTATCTGAGATTGTTGATATTTCTAACAGCAATATAAATTACGGCTTTCGATTTATTCAGCCCAAACTTACATATGTTGTATTCCATGTATACATTGAATAAATAAGGTGACCGCATACAACCGTGTCAGGCTCCTTCCCAAACCTGAACCATTTTATTGTTCCATTTCAGTTCTGACTATGGCTTCTTGGTCCACATACAGATTCCTCAGGAGGTAAATGAGATGGTCTGGGATCCCCATCTCTCTAAGAACGTGCCTCATTATGTTGTGGTATACACAGTCTAAGGCTTTAGAATAGTCTATGAAGCAGAAGTAAATGGGTTTTTTTCTGGAACTCTCTTGCTCTTATCTATCCCACATTGGCAATTTAATCTCTTGTGCCTCTGCCACCTGGTAGTACTTGGTCCATGTATTGTTGAAACCCAGCTTGCAGGATCTTAAGCATTACCTTGCTGGCATGTGAAATGAATGCATTTGTGGCGATAATTGGAGCACTCTTTGTCACTGCCTTTTTTGAGATTAGGATATAGACTGACCTTTTTCAATCTACTGGCCATTCTTGAGTTTTCCAAATTTGTTGGCATAAGGCAAGCAACACTTTCACAGCATCATGTTTTAGGATTTTGAGCAGTTTGGCTGGGATTCCATCAACTACAGCAACCTTGTTATTAGCAAGGCATCACTCTCCAAGATGTCTGGTTCCAGCTCATTTGACATGAAATTGTGGCTATCAATGTTGTTAAGATCCTGTGTACATCGTCTGTGTATTCCATCCATTTCTTTATTTTTCTGATCAACTTCTGTCAAGTCTCTACCATTTTTGTCTTTTATCACGCCCACTTTGGCATGAAAGATGCCTTTGAGATCTCCATTTTTATTGAAGAGATCTCATTGTGTTATCTACTTGTGTCTCTTTACATTGCTCATTATATAATGCATCATTGTCTCTTTTTGCTATACTCCAGAATTCTGCTTTCAGATCTGTTCCTGTCTCCACTACTTTTACTTGATATCTTTCCTGAGCTAGTTTCAAAGCTTCATCAGACAGCCAGTCTGCCAATTGAGTTTTCCATCTTTTAGGGATATTCTGTGTTGCCCTTTTCTGGACAATGTCATAAACTTGTGTCCAAAGTTCTTCAGGCATTCTATCTTTCATGTCTATCCCTTAAATATATTCTTTACCTCCACTGCATATTCACAGTATATTATTAAATTCAAATCTGGTGGTCTCATGATTTTCCATCTTTTTTCAGTTTAATTCTGAACTTTGTAATAAGTGGATCATGATCTGATCCACAGTCATCTCCAGGTCTTGTTTTTGCTGACTGTAAAGAGCTCATAAGTCTTTGGCTACAAATTATATAGTCAATCTGATTTCTATATTGTTTATCATGTGATGTCCATGTGTAGAGTTGTCTCTGAGGCTGTTGGAAGAGGGTATTTACTATGACCAGATAATTATTGTGACAGAATTGTATTCTGACCTGTTTGCCCATTATTTCAGGTATCAATTGGTTCCCTACATTAGCAGTCCAATCTCCTATGATGAGAGTAACATCTTTCCTTGGTGTTATATCTAGGAAATGTTGAATATAATTGTAGAATTGGACAACTTCAGCCTCTTCAGCATCCATGGTTGGAACATCCACTTGGATCACTGTGATGTTAAATGGCTTGACTTGATTTCAAATTGAAATTATTCTGTCATTTATTGAATTGTATCCAAGCACTGCATTGGCCACCCTTTGATTGATTATAAGGGCTACTTCATTTCTTCTGTGAAATTCTTCACCATGTTAGAAGATCTGTTTGGTTGTCTGATGTGAAATATCTCATTCCAGTCCATTTGAGTTCACTAATTCCTAGGATGTCAATGCTTAATCTTGTCATCCCATGTTTGATCACGTCCAGTGTTTCCTTGGTTCTTAGTGCTAACATTCCAGTTTCCTATGCTGAATTGTTCTTTACAGCAGCAAATTTTCCTTGCCCCTCCAGACACATCCGCAGATGGGGGTCTTCTCGGTTTTGGCCCAACCACTTCATTTGATCTACTGCCACTCGTATTAGCCCTGTGCTCTTCCCTGGTAATGCGGTAGGCCCCTTCTGACCTGAGGGACATATATTCCTGTGCTATTTCATTAGGTCTCTGGTTGAGCCTATCCATAAGGTATTCTTGGCAGTGGACAGCAGTGGACAGCAATTTGATTGACCTCACTGCTATGGCCTGCACAACTTGGGTGTCCCTACATGGTATAGCTGAACACGACAAGGTAGTTAACTAGGGGACAAAATGTCAAATAAATATTTTAATATTAAATATCAATGCAATAAAAATGTCACACTTTATGGGCAAGATTGTTTAAGGTTTTATGTACTATAAGTGATTTAAGTGTAGCCTCCCTCCTATAGGCTCAATGGATGAAGATAACTAGCTGTTCACAATAAAAAATACAACAAACATTTGTAATACCTATTATTGGTTGCTCTTTTTACTCTTTAATTTAAAAAAATACACACATTTTTCAACAATTTAAAATAAAGATTAACGTTTACTTATTATTATATTTAAATGTATTTGACTTCCTGACTTTCTTAGGATATAAAATAGATAAAATTGGTGTTTGACAATTGAACATAAGATATAGACTAGTGTGAATATTTCCAAAACTAAAATGCATATGTACCTATTTTGTTGATTATATTTATTAAGCTTTATTTATTAAACACAAACATTTTATATAGTAGGTTTTTAGCTACATTTGGGCCTACATGGACGTGCATAGTATAATGTGAGTTTTTAGCTAATGTTTTGGCCTATAAAGACCTGCATGGTATTTTAAATTTTTTAGGTACCGTGGGGCCCTATATTGACCAGCATGGTACAGTGACAGATATTAGGTACCTATCTAAGTACCTCAAAACCCACATTATACCATGCAAGTCCATATAGTCCCAAACCATACCTAAAAAAAGTATTTTACCGTGCAAGTCTATATAGACCCAAAACAAACCTAAAAACCAACGTTAAACCATGCTGGTCTATATAGGTCCAAACAGTAACTACAAACCCAATGTATACCATGAACGTCTATATAGGCCCAAACCAATCCTAAAAACCCATATTATGACATGCTGGTCTATACAGGCCCAAACTAAACCTAAAAACCAACATTATACCATGCTGGTCTATACATGCCCAAACAGTACCTAAAAACCCACATTATACCATGCACATCTATATAGGCCCAAACCATACCTAATTCCACATTATACCATGCTGGTCTATATAGGTCCAAACAGTACCTAAAACCCCACATTATACCATACAAGTCTATACAGGTCCAAATCATACCTAAAAATCCACATTATACCATGCAAGTCTATATAAGCCCAAACAGGGAGACCTTTGGGCCTTTAGGTTTTTAGCTACATTTGGGCCTATATAGACATGCATAGTATAATGTGAGTTTTTAGGTACTGTTGGGCCTATATAGACCTGCATGGTATTTTAAGGTTTTTTAGATACTTTGGGGCCCCTATATAGACCAGCATGGCATAGTGACGGATATTAGGTACCTAAAAACCCAAATTACACCATGCAAGGCTATACAGGCCCAAACCATACCTAAAAAACATATTATACCATGCAGTCTATATAGGCCCAAACCATACCTAAAATCACACATTATACCATGCTGGTCTATATAGGCTCAAACAGTACATAAAAGCCCATATTATGCCATACACTTCTATATAGACCCAAACCATACTTAAAATCCCACATTAAACCATACAAGTCTATATAGGCCCAAACTGTACCTAAAAACCCACATTATACCATGCAAGTCTATATAGGCCCAAACTGTACCTAAAAACCCACATTATACCATGCAATTCTATATAGGCCCAAACCAAACCTTAAAACCCACAATTTACCATGCTGGTCTATATAGGTCCGAACAATAACTAAAAACCCACATTATACCATGCACGTCTATATAGGCCCAACCCAAACCTAAAAACCCATATTATGACATGCTGGTCTATACATGCCCAAACTGTACCCAAAAACCCACATTATACCATTCACGTCTCTATAAGCCCAAACCAAACCTAAAAATCCACATACATTATACCATGCTGGTCTATATAGGCCCGAACAGTACCTAAAAACCCCAAATTATACCATGCAAGTCTATACAGGCCCAAACCATACCTAAAAATCCACATTATACCATGCAAGTCTATAAAGGCCCAAATCAAACCTAAAAACCAACATTATACAATGCTGGTCTATATAGGCTCAAACCCAACCTAAGAACTCACATTATACCATGCTGGTCTAAATAGGTCCAAACAGTACCTAAAAAACCACATTATACCATGTTTGTCTATATAGGCACAAACAGTACCTAAAAATCCACATTATACCATGCAAGTCTATATAGGCCCAAACAGGGGGGACCTTGGGGCCTTTGGGTTTTTAGTTACATTTGGGCCTATATAGATGTGCATAGTATAATGTGAGTTTTTAGGTACTGTTTGGGCCTATATAGACCTGCATGGTATTTTAAGTTTTTTTTAGGTAGTTTGGGGCCCTATGTAGACCAGCATGGTATAGTGATGGATATTAGTTACCTATCTAGGTACCTAAAAAATTATACCATGCAAGTCTATACAGGCCCAAACCATACCTAAAAACCTTATTATATATACCATGCAAGTCTATATAGGCCCAAACCAAACCTAAAAACCCACATTATTCCATGCTGGTCTATATGGGTCCAAACAGTACCTAAAAATCCACATTATACCACGCACGTCTATATAGGCCCAAAACAAACCTGAAAATACATTTTATAATATGCTGGTCTATATAAGCCCAGACAGTACCTAAAAAACCCACATTCTACCATGTGTGTCTAAACAGGCCCAAACCATATATAAAAATCCACATTATACCATGCAAGTCTATATAGGCCCAAACATATATAAAAATCCACATTATACCATGTAAGTCTATATAGGCCCAAACCATATATAAAAATCCACATTATACCATGCAAGTCTATATAGGCCCAAACCAAACCTAAAAAACAACATTATACCATGCTGGTCTATACATGCCCAAACAGTACCTAAAAACCCATATTATACCATGCAAGTCTATATAGACCCAAACAATACCTAAAACACCTTATTATACCATGCAAGTTTATATAGGTCCAAACAGTACCTAAAAACCCACATTATACCATGCAAGTCAATACAGGCCCAAACCATACCTAAAACCCACATTATACCATACTGGTCTGTATAGCCCCAAACAATACCTAAAAACCCACATTATACCATGCAAGTCTATATAGGGGGAATAGGCCCAAACCATACCTAAAAACCCACATTATACCATGCAAGTCTATATAGGCCCAGACCATGCCATGGGGGTATATATATATATATATATATATATATATATATATATATATATATACATTTATATGTATGTGTATATATATTAATACATTTATGTGTATACATTAATGAATTAATATAAATAAATATAAACAAATTATAAAAAATAATAAATATTTAAAAAAAAATAAAAAAAAATAGTACATTTGTGTTCACATTTGAAAGTCTAAAACAAGTAAAAAAAACTTGTTTCATGCCCAGAATTCAGAGAAATACAGTTATTACACTGAATTCTAGGAACCTTGGCAGGGACACTCAAATGTGCCCACAAAGGCTACACTCTTGCAATCCATAACATATGAAACACTACTTCCCTTAAGCATATGCCCACTGTATCAAACAACTAAGAGCAAAGCTAGGGTTGGATTAGACACAAGCCAAGAATCCCACCCACGTACACCCGTTTCAAGGTGTTCACATTTGAATGTATAAAACAAGAAAAAAAAATGTTTTCATGCCCAGAAATACAGTTAATACACTGCATCCTGGGAACCTTGGCAGGGACATGCAACTTAATAAAAAATAAGATAAATACATATGTACCAAATATGATATATATATATATATATATATATATATATATATATATATATATATATATATATACAGTGCCTTGCAAAAATATTCACCCCCTTGACTTTTTACCTATTTTGTTACATTACAGCTTTAAGCTCAATGTTTTGTTAATCTGAATTTTATGTGATGGATCACAACACAGTAGTCTAAGTTGATGAAGTGAAATGAGAAAAATATATACATAAAACTATGTTTTAGAAATAAAAAACACAAAATTGTCAAAATTGTTTGTATTCACCCCCTTTGTTATGAAGCCCATAAAAAGCTCTGGTGCAACCAATTACCTTCAGAAGTCACATAATTAGTGAAATGATGTCCACCTGTGTGCAATCTAAATGTCACATGATCTGTCATTACATATACACACCTTTTTTTAAAAGCCCCAGAGGCTGAAACACCTAGGCAAGAGGCACCACTAACCAAACATTGCCATGAAGACCAAGGAACTCGAAAAACAAGTAAGGGACAATGTTGTTGAGAAGTACAAGTCAGGGTTAGGTTATAAAAGAATATTAAAATCTTTGATGATCCCCAGGAGCACCATCAAATCTATCATAGCCAAATGAAAAGAACATGACACAACAGCAAACCTGCCGAGAGACAGCCGCCCACCAAAACTCACGGACCAGGCAAGGAGTGCATTAATCAGATAGGCAGCACAGAGGCCTAAGGTAACCCTGGAGGAGCTGCATAGTTCCACAGCAGAGACTGAATTATTTGTACATAGGACGACAATAAGCCGTACGCGCCATAGAGTTGGGCTTTATGGCAGAGTGGCCCGAAGAAAGCCATTACTTTGAGCAAAAAATAAAATGGCATGTTTTGAGTTTGCGAAAAGTCATTTGGGAGACTCCCAAAATGTATGGAGGAAGGTGCTCTATTCTGATGAGACTAAAATTGAACTTTTCGGCCATCAAAGAAAACACTATGGCGCAAACTCATCACATCACCCAAAGACCACCATCCCCACAATGAAACATGGTGGTGGCAGCATCATGCTGTGGGATGTTTTTCAGCAGCCCGGACTGGGAAACTGGTCAGAGTTAAGGGAAAGATGGATGGTGCTAAATACAGGGATATTCTTGAGCAAAACCTGTGCGTTTTAGTGAGGCTGGGACGGAGGTTCACCTTCCAGCAGGACAATGACCCCAAACACACTGCTAAAGCAACACTTGAGTGGTTTAAGGGGAACATATAAATGTGTTGGAATGGCCTAGTCAAAGCCCAGACCCCAATCCAATAGAAAATCTGTGGTCAGACTTAAAGATTGCTGTTCACAAACGCAAACCATCCAACTTGAAAGAGCTGGAGCAGTTTTGCCAGGAGGAATCCTCAAAGCTTTAATTTTGATCCACCACGTGGCACTCTCATGTCACTTAGTGTTTTCTACAACACCTGGGACTGAAAATAGCAAATCCCCTAATGCACACACCTTAGACTTTGGTCTGATCACCAGGGATGTAATAAAAGCGATCAAAGCTGATTTTCTGAGAAAAGTCTCAATAAAGACTGTTACATTTACCTACATGAAGCCTTTTTTTCTGCCCCCCCCCTATGTGCCCTATTAAACTCTTCTACAGAGATTACCCATATTGCCTAAAGTGTGTCAACTGCACATAAGTTTGAACATATAAGCTTGTATTTTTCTGCTTGACCCACAATAAGTCAAGAAAAAAACAACTTTATACTGCAGCTTGACCACTTTTCACATCTTGAACTCTATCGCCACCTACTGGCCTTATATCAATAAAGACACTGGAGTCTCATTTACAAGCATCTCTAAATCCGTAAACATTGCATTCTATATAAGAAATTCCTCAATAACAAGAGTCCTGACTGCACCTTTATTTGGATCTAATCTCTGGAATAGGGGAGTATTACAGGCTTTTTTTCTCTCTCTCTCCCTCTCCTTGGCTGAACAAATCTGAGAGGGCACATCCTCAACCATCAACCGGATTCCCCCCGAACCACTATACTATCCTTGCTATAAATGACAAACCCTAAAGGGTATACCTCATAAACATTTTATCCCACATACTACAACTACCTCTAACTAGCAAAAAGAATCATCTCCATCCGCTCAAAATGGGTAATTCAAAGAAGAATCTACCTTATTAACCACAAAGCTCACCCTCCAGGCAATCTGAATCCTCAGAGATTGAGGGGGATGAACCAAATATTATGCCCAACATGAATCTTTATTCCAAATCAATTACTATAATAGGGCAAATGTTACAAGCTCAGTCGGAGCAACTGGTGAAAGATATCAGCAAAGATCTAAATGAACTTGGTCAAAGAACTAATCTATTAGAGTAAATGACAGACCAAATCTTGGAAGCTCAAGAAATTTCATCTATGGCTTCTAAAGTTCTTGCCGAAGAAGAAAGAATAGATGACCTTGTAAACAAGTCGAGACGACACAATATCAGAGTACGTGGGGTACCGAAAGCAGTTCCAGATCTTGTATAATATCTCACAGCAGTAATCATTAATATCATTGTGGATGGTTCCTGGGAGATCGAACGAGCTCATAGAGCACTGGGGGCCTCCAGAAACCAGGAACTCCCCAAAGACATTATTGTGCGCTTCTTAAGGCAAAGAACCAGAGACCTAATCCTTAATGCATCTAGGAAACCGTCTTTCATTTATATAGATTTATTCCCATTGACATTAGAAAAGCGTAGAGCCATGAAAACAGCTTGAGTTACTCTTATCAAACAGGATACAGATGAAGATTTCCTTTCTCCCTTTCTTTCTACAAGGGGACTTCTCATATGATTCACTCACTTAAGGAATGTGTCAATCTTCTTCATCGCCTTCAATTAGCAACTCCAGATGAGATTAGTTCTACCCAGGATCAACCACTCATCCCAAGACCTTCCAAAATATGGTGTACATTCAGGAATCCTAACCGCTCAACACATGCTCTGGATCTTCAACTGATTCATGCTACAGATCCTTCAATGGCATCTCCTAGTAGGCTGAAACCTGCTCAAGTTACGGCTGAAGGATGATTTTCTAAATTTTTAGCTGTTTACCTTAAAAACTCAGTTAGAGTATTTTGACAAGCTAGTTTAAGTTTAAGAGAGACTACTCAATGACAAAGAAATTAAGGGCATTCAGATAGGATGATATTGCATAATGTCAAGGAATCTTAACTGTCTTTTGCAGTCAGTGGGTTACTTGTTGATGCCTTTCTCTCTTATACGTTGCTAAACTTCTATTTCTTCAGCTTATAGCATTATAGCTGTTTGGGTTAACTGATTTAGTGCCCGTTGTTGCCCTTTGCAGGTTTCTACTTATATTTTCTAATTAGCAAGAATGTATAAGTTGATGTTTTATGGCTGTTCTCACATTATTTTCTAAGCTTTAATGGTCAAAATTCCAATATGCTAAATACCTTTTTTACCTATCCCTATCCTAAAGGCGTCCTTAAATGCACCAGTCTGACTCTTCCGACTCTCCAGGGAGTGGTGCCGGAGCTTCTGCAACTACTCGACATTCAGCCCGTCTCCGAATCTACTATGTTAATAACACGGATGCCGTCCTTATGGGCCTCTACACTCGATAATGGCTAGCTCACACTATACTTTCATCACACATAATGTTAGGGGCTTCAACTCTCCTTACAAGAGGAGGAAAGTCTTTATCTCATATAAGAAAATCAAGCACTCTGTACTATTCCTTCAAGAGACGAACTTTGCCCAACACAAAACCCCTTTGTTTTTGCATAAAGATTATCCAACATTTTAGGCCTCTAGCCAGAAAACCAAAAGAGCACGACCTGCTATCCTGATTCACAAAAAAATCCCATTTAATGTGAGCCACAAAAAAATAAATAAGAAGGGCAGCTTCCTTATCCTTACAGAAACTATATTGGGCACTAAGATCACTCTGGTTTCCATCTATGCCCCTACCACAGCTCCTACCATAAAGCTCTCATACATTTACTAGAAACATTAGACTTTAAAGAAACAGGCAAGATAATCATAGGGGGAGATTTTAATCTAGTTTTACATCAGGATCTTGACAGGTCCAAAGGGCAGAGCCTTAATAGATTTCCTGAAAAAGTAAACCAATCAAGAATCTCATGCTAAAACTAGGCTTAGTTGATGCCTGGAGGGGGCTCCACCCAACTGAGAGGGAGTACATGTACTCGCCTACTCACAAATCCTATTCCAGGATTGAAAATCTCATTATAGATGTTACATTACTAGAAAAAAACTAAATCGTCAGATATTATCCCCTGCCCCTGGGAGGACCATAGTCTAGTGTCTCTGGTTCTAAATTTAAACTCTAACTTAGACATGCCAAATTTATGTGCTACTGTCAAACCCCATTATACAGGACCAAGTTACAAAAGAACTTAAAGAATACTTTAAAATAAACACTAACCCCATGCCAGCACCAACAAATCAGCAACAGCAATCCGATCCAATCCGTCAGCAGATTGATACTATTAGATTGGAACTTGATATTATCCTCTCTGACCAAATATAGAAAGCCCTAAGAAAAACCCAAAATCATTTTTTTGCCCAAGCGTACAAACCTGGCCCCGTCTTAGCCAATAAGTTGAACGCCAAATGTCAGCAGTCTAAAGTCACACAGATAAGAACTACATCAGGCTCAGTTACAACGAATCAGGCACAGATTCAGGAAACCTTCCTTAAATTCTATCAAGATATGTACACTTCACACACACAAATGGACGAAGACCTCCTAGCTAACTTTTTAGATAGACTGAACCTCCCCGCTTTTGAAAATTCAGACCTAGAAATGCGTAATTCTGAAATAACCTTTGAAGAAGTTAAAGACATGATTAAATCTCTAAAATTAGGTAAATCTCCAGGGCCGGACGGCTTCTCTAATTTATATTATAAAAAATGTGTAGACATCTTGGCACCTCACTTGGTTGCGTTAAGTAATGCTATTTTACAAGGGGATCAGATGTCCCTGGAGCTAAATCAAGCAAATCTGGTCTTTTTTCCCAAGGCGGGGAGAGACCCATTAGAGGTAAAAAATGATCGCCCAATCTCCTTGCTAAATCGGGATCTCTAGCCATCTACCTAAACGTATCCATAAAGATCAAGTTGGCTTCATTCCACACAGACAAGCTGGAGACAACATTAGGAGAGTAATGAATGTACTTCACCTAGCCCACCCCTCAAAAACTCCAATTTGCACCATAGCATTAGATATAGAAAAGCCTTTGATTCTCAGGAATGGCCATATATTTAAACTTTTTTAACAAAATTTGGCTTCAGAGGCAACTTCCTAAACCTTCTCAAGACCTACTATCATTCTTCTAAGGCAAATCTAAAACTGCCTGGCCCAAAGAATACACTCTTAAACATGCAAAGAGGCACAAGGTAAGGATGCCCCTTGTCCCCTTTACATTTTGCCCTGGCTATGGAACCACAGACCATTAGAATCTCCCCCCGAAATCCAGGGTTTGACGTCGGGTAACCAAAATTACAAATGCTATCTCTTTGTGGATGATCTTTTATGCAAATTATTAGATTTTTTTTGCGTAATAAACCTCCTAGAAGTATCAAATCTGTAATGTTTAGGCACAAAGATAAAGGTACCTGCACCTTAAGCTCTACTACAGAGCAGCACAAATCTCATTCTTACGTCTAGCGCACTCCATAGAGTACCAACCTATTTGGGTATTAATAGAATCTCACCAACTACTGCCCCTAGGATGGGATAAGATAGTATGGCTCCCAAAACCTCAATGTCCACCAATTAGAAGTCCTAACCCCATAATTAGATTGTCCAAATGTCAATTAATACCTGACCTATATCCCCTTCTCTCCATTGCTACTAATCCTCCCTTTTCAAATTACCTTTCCACAGACTCAAAGGCTTGGTGGAATACACAAGGCCTAAACAGAATAGGTGCATGGTTATTCGATGAACAAATTATCAATTTTGAACACTTAAGGGACATCTATGATCTTGTCCCGGAGGAACATTTTAATTTCTGTAAATTCAGACACCTCTTAATGACCTAGAAGAGGACATTAGGCCGCCCAAGGCTAATTGGATGACTTGCATCTGCAAAGATGCCCCACTAACAAAGGGCATTCTAGGTCCAATATATGAAAACCTCAATAACCCCCCATGATTAGATGAGAGGAAGACCTGGGTCAGACCTGGGATATGAAAAAATGGGGACAAACTAGTTAAGGGTTTAGGCTTTTAATTACAGCTTATTAGAAACTTAATTAAAGGTTCTTCACAGAACCTATATTACCCCAGAGAGACTCCACAATGTGAACCCCCAGGAATCCACTACCTGTTTCAGGGGATGTCCAGATATAGGATCCTTTATTCATATGTGGTGGACCTACCCAATAACTCAAAATATATGGTCTGAAATAACTCAATTGGCCTCAAAACGTTTATATACCCAGATAACACCTCAATTGAAATCTGTTTACTGGGACATTACTCAACCCTCCTAACTAAATCTCAAAATAAATTACTCCAATATATTCTATTAGCAACTAAAAATCATATTGTCAAGAGGTGGAAAAATGTCAATCTTTGCCTAAAAGACATAATCAACAAGTTACATTTTTCATAATGATTAACGAAAGACTCATACAGATAGTTTCCAACACATATTCTACTGTCTTGTCCACCTGGGAAACTTGTATTTTCTCAACCCGTAGCATAGATCTAAGATAAAAAAACAAAACAAAAAAAAAACGTTGAGCTGCCGCATGTGGACCTGAGACAGGCTGGTCGGGAGAAGCAGGGCCTGGCATCCTCAATGGAGACCGGACTTGACTGTGAGTTGACGCTCTCTATTATTATTAAAGAATTAGCTTTAAGAAACAGAAACAAAATTAGTATATTAATGGATAAATCGCCTTTCCTTCCTTCCCCTTCCCCTCCTATTTACCCTTGTTTTGTTATATATTTTTATTGTTGAAAACAGAAAATGGTTGGTAGTGACGGTCACATGTAAATCATTAAGGTATATCTTCAGGCCATGTTTATACTTTTTGTATCCTATAACCAACATAGTACACGCCATGGCTTGTTGTTAATATTGTTTTGTTTTCTCTGCTATATTATTATACATTTACTTGTGAGTCAATAAAAATTATTTATTAAAAGGTAAGGTACACCTCTGGTAATCTATGTCTACTGCGTTTTTTAAAGAAACACATCTTCAGGTAAAATATCTCTTAATATTTCTTAATCTCAGTCTCAGCAATTATCACCTTTACAGGTAAAATACATCTCAATATGTTCTACCTCTCTTAATTTCACTTAATATTACTAATCAGCATTCTTAGGTTATCAACAACAAAAAATGCAATCATTCCAGATTGCAGGTAGAGGTCAGCCTGGATTTGGTAATTTGCTGCGACTCCGTCCATCACTCCTACAAGTTCAAGTCTCCCTTGGAAGGGAAGCATGACAAGCAATCCTATACACTGGATTTCACCAAGGTGGCTCTGCTCATCTCTGAGTTTGTCCATGATCAGTTGTCAAGCATCTCCCCCACGAATTCCTGAAGCTCAGGGTGTTATCAACGAGTGGTTATTGCAGCTGCACGTTGGGCGTCAAATGTGGAAGAAAAACATAAATCCACAAATTGACATTCTACTACAAAACCCTGTCGTGACACGAAAACACAGATTTCTCTTATTATTTTTGATTTATTTGAGCACCTGTGGGGCAGCAACAGAATAGCATACATAATTTCTGCTGCTGGCACTGAATACATAAGCAACATTATTTTTATTATTATTAACTTTTATTTGTAACGCGCCAACATATTCCGTATCGCAATACAGGGGATAAAAACAAGGGAAAATACAGCATTAACAAAATTCCAAAAATGGAGGACCCTGTTTTGAGCTTAGAATCTTTGCAGAAAGTGCTTTTTCCAAAAGCATCCTAGAAGACTGAAAACTCGCCACTTACAATCTAAAGGGAATGGAAGGGCAGAAGTCAGGGAAAGATTAAACAGATAAGGAATAAAAAGGGTCAGAAGAGAAGTGAAAGTTAGAAAGGTTTTTCATTTAGAGAGAGAGAGAAGGAACAGAGGTGAGGGCTCTAGCATTTAAAATGTCTTTTTATAACATTTCTACATACAGGAAATGTCTGCCCATTACCAACCCCTTCTAGACCAATAAAAGATTATTTATATTTGATAGCCAATTAAGAATCAAACCCTTACCAAGCATGCATTTAAAACATGTATGCTGTATGCTACCTAAATCATTGCGCAGATCACCTTATTTTTACAATTAATACACAGTAAACACCATTATTTATGGCCTTCACAGAACATTTTATTGTATTTTTTTAGAAAATGTTATTGTCTTATAGGGATAATTGCTGAGTTAGAGAAATGCATAATTAACTGTTTCAGAGCTTACATTTAGCAAAGCCCATACTATATATATATTAAAATATAACTTTTATTTTATTTACAAAAAATAAAAATGTATATATTATATAATCAAAAAGATTATGATCCAAATAGTATATCAAACATACAATAGCATCAATAAATGGATAAACCACAATTGTAAATATATCTAGGTCAAATATCCTGTAAATTAATACCAAATGCTACTATATGTACAGCATTAGATATACATAATTGGATAGAGGTCGCCCAAGTTGAACAAATAATCTATAGTGGAAAAATAATATTGAGGTAGCCAAAAAGAGTACAAAGAATCTGTATACATACATTACAGGACTTAAGTGGAGACAGAGGGGACAAGATACACTACCACTGTGGCCCGATCTGAAGCTTATAGTAGAAGGCCCTGTCGTCAAAATCTATGGGGACCCACTATTTATCCCCTATCCCTTTAAGGAATCTAAGCCCTACACTACAGATGAATATGACTAGTCCCCTCTGCTCCACTTACCTGTCAGTCCCTATTTCAGGCTTCCAAACCCCTGCACAGACAGTGCTGGCTCCACGGCAGCGTACAGACGCTGTTCTGACGTCATCAACGGGCGACCCGCAAAACAACTGATCGACGTGCGCGTTTCGCGTGTTTCCGCTTCCTCCAGGATCAGTAATGTTAGGGGAATGGCCTGGGTCTTTTATAGCTCCCAGACGAGTTCACATACACAGATGGAGAATCACTCCAATTGCAATAGGTCCTGCAAGGACAATAAATCATTAAATAAATATCATGCTTCAAGTGACTCCAATGTAAAAAACTGCATTTTTACACTAATAAATATACAAGATACCCTCTAAAGATCCATTGTATATCCATTATAATCTGGACATTAATAAACTATAGTGTATTAAATTTAACACTAACTTGTGTAGGTAGATGAAGAATCGTTTTACTACCATAATGGATCCTATAAGGATAGTAAATTATTGAAAACATACTATATCTCAGAACAAATGATAGGAATGTATACATAGTAACAAATCTGCTATGAATATCTAATTTATGTCCAATATCATCATAACAACAGTATATTCAATATAAGAAGAAAATATATATATAAGTCTTTAATGATCATATTTATAATTTCTGATACTATGACAAATGTGTATATTTATCTTAGTAAAAAAATAGGAGAGTAAATCAAATAAATATATACAGTATACATTTAGGTGGATATCTATTAGGAAATATAACCATAACTATAAATTAGATGATCTTATACTCTAAGTTCATAAAGGGTCAAATATTTAGGTCTTATAGTGGAGTTATATCCTATCTATATAGTATTGCTGGCAAATAGTTGTAGATCTTATATCCATTTGACCTAATTCTAAAGGTATACCCCAAAATTGTTGTATTCATTAAGACCATTAGATGAAACTGTATTAAGTATTGAAATCCATTTAGTTTCCGCTTTAAGAAGTTCTTGTTCAAGATCTCCTCTACTAACACCTAGAGATATTTTTTGGAGTACCCAGCATTGTAATTTAGGTTTGGACATATGAAATTCATTGAAATGTCTAGCTACTGATGTCAGTTCTTTCCATTTACGATGTCCCTAAAGCTATTACAGATGTTGCGAATGTGTTCGCCCACTCTTTTCTTGAGAGTACGTGACGTGATCCCAATATACCTGTAAGGGCAAGGGCATTCCAAACAGTAGACCACCCCTTGTGATCCACAATTAAAAAGCCCCTTTAAGGGTATAATTCTGCCCATTCTGTCAGTCACATTGTTTCTCTTACTCATATAGGGGCAGAACATACAGCGGCCACATCCAAAAGTTCCATTAGGTAAATGTGTGGATCCTTTCTTCTTTTTCACAAAATGACTCCGTACCACCGTGTCTTTGATATTTCTAGATCTCCTCCATCCCATTTGTATTTGATCACCTATAAATTTATTAATGATTGTATCAGTCTGTAAAATGTTGATGTGTTTGTTCAAAATTCGAGTGATGTTATTTGAATCTTCACTATAAGTCCCAATGAATCTTATGGGACCATCTTTCTTAATTCTACGTTTCGGAAATAATACATTTTCCCTTGTCGTATGAAGTGCTCTTTCATATGCCCCTTTCAAACCTCCAGGTAGACCGATTATATCGGGAAATGGCAGTTTGGGAGAGAAAGCCAGCCAATTTTTGGATTCAAAATTGAGGGCATTCGTCCTCAATTTACCGAGCTATGTCAGAGACACTATGGATGTTTTGAATAAACTTGATGGCATCCTATTGTCCACATCCACGCTACTTGTAACATGTGATGTAGAGAGCCTCTACACTTCAATAGATCACAAAGCAGGGTGTGAAGCTATCAAACACTTTCTTGATATGGATACGATCACCAATCAAAGCAGGAATATGTTTTTTAATTAGGATGCTCAAGGTTATTCTACATCATAATTTTGTTTTCAATGATAAGTTTTATCTACAGAAACATGGCACTGCCATGGGGTCTGCAGTAGCACCCACCTATGCTAACCTTTATCTTGGATGGTGGGAAAGAGAGATTGTTTTCAATGATAACAACACAATGTTCACTGAACATATACAGTATTATTATGGATTAGGTATATTGATGACATATTTATTATATGGAATGATACTGTTCAGAATCTTGAAAAATTCATCCAAACTTTGAATAACAATACTTTCAATCTAAAATTGACGCACACAATTGATCCAAAAAGGATTGACTTTTTGGATATCACCATCATCAAAAATGATGAGGGGTACAGAACTATGGACCTATATAGGAAACCAACTGCCACTAACAGCACTTTACACTTTAAAAGCTCCTATTTCTCTCCTACCTTGAGAGCCATACCTGTAGGTGAATTCCTACACTTGAGAAGAAATTGCTCAGATGTTCAGATCTTTAAGAGAAGAGCTCTGGAACTTAAAGAGAGACTGAAAGACAGAGGATACAGCAAACTGTCATTGAAAAAGGCATATCAAAGAGCACTTCATACGACAAGGGAACATTTATTATGTCCGAAACCTAGAATTAAGAAAGATGGTCCCATAAGATTCATTGGGACTTATAGTGAAGATTCAAATAACATCACTCGAATTTTGAACAAACACATCAACATTTTACAGACTGATACAGTCATTAATAAATTTATAGGTGATCAAATACAAATGGGATGGAGGAGATCTAGAAATATCAAAGACACAGTGGTACGGAGTCATTTTGTGAAAAAGAAGAAAGGATCCACACATTTACCTAATGGAACTTTTGGATGTGGCCGCTGTATGTTCTGCCCCTATATGAGTAAGAGAAACAATGTGACTGACAGAATGGGCAGAATTATACCCTTAAAAGGGCTTTTTAATTGTGGATCACAAGGGGTGGTCTACTGTTTGGAATGCCCTTGCCCTTACAGGTATATTGGGATCACGTTACAGACTCTTAAGAAAAGAGTGGGCGAACACATTCGCAATATCTGTAATAGCTTTAGGGACATCGTAAGAAAGAAACTGACATCAGTAGCAAGACATTTCAATGAAGTTCATATGTCCAAACCTAAATTACAATGCTGGGTACTCCAAAAAATATCTCTAGGTATTAGGAGAGGAGATCTTGAACAAGAACTTCTTAAAGCGGAAACATAATGGATTTCAATACTTAATACAGTTTCACCTAATGTCACTTGAAGCATGATATTTAGTTAATGATTTATTGTTCTTGCAGGACCTATTGCAATTGGAGTGATTCTCCATCTGTGTATGTGAACTCGTCTGGGAGCTATAAAAGACCCAGGCCATTCCCCTAACATTACTGATCCTGGAGGAAGCGGAAACAGGCGAAACGCGCGCGTCGATCAGTTGTTTTGCGGGTCGCCTGTTGATGACGTCAGAACAGCGTCTGTACGCTGCCGTGGAGCCAGCACTGTCTGTGCAGGGGTTTGGAAGCCTGAAATAGGGACTGACAGGTAAGTGGAGCAGAGGGGACTAGTCGTAGTCATTTGTAGTGTAGGGCTTAGATTCCTTAAAGAGATAGGGGATAAATAGTGGGTCCCTATAGATTTTGACGACAGGGCCTTCTACTTTAAGCTTCAGATAGGGCCACAGTGGTAGTGTATCTTGTCCCCTCTGTCTCCACTTAAGTCCTCTAATGTATGTATACAGATTCTTTGTACTCTTTTTGGCTACCTCAATATTATTTTTTCCACTATAAATTATTTTTTCAACTTGGGCAACCTCTATCCAATTATGTATATCTAATGCTGTACATATAGTAGCATTTGGTATTAATTTACAGGATATTTGACCTAGATATATTTACAATTGTGGTTTATCCATTTATTGATGCTATTGTATGTTTGATATACTATTTGGATCATAATCTTTTTAATTATATTGTATATACATTTTTATTTTTTGTAAATAAAATAAAAGTTATATTTTAATATATATATAGTATGGGCTTTTTCTTTTCCTTATATTGTATGATTATTGGTTTACAGAATATGCCAGTTAATGTGGCTGAGGGGGTTTATAACTTGTGATTGGAATTTAAAGGTGTCTGTTCTTTTCTCTACATATTATTTCTGATATATTATACACTGCTGATCACATAAGTTACTCCTTATGTTTATTTATGTATGGATATTGAAGCTATGAAATAGCAAATCCATATCTACATAAGGAGACGCCCATTATCGTTGTTCACCTAAACAAACTCTTTATTTCTTTAAAGGATCCGCACTCCCATTACATTAACCCCTTCCATGTTGCAGGGTCCCAACTGGGCCCCTGCAGAGGACCAGCATTTAACCATTGCTGCATTGGTCCCAATTAAGGCTCAAGTGGCCTGGCTAGGATGCTGAGAGTGAACCACTGCATTTTTTAAGCTGTAGCACTTCCCTCGATTCTGATTGGATGAGGCTGCCAGCTGACAAACAGGCTCAATAAAACAGATCAGCCTACAGTTACACATGAGAATTGAAAAAAAAAAAGAGTCAAATATACTGTCTTGCCCAACTCTGTTGCACTTAATGCAGCTGCATTAGCAGGAGAAAAAAAGGAAGGAAGGGTTAATAATTTTAGTGATATCAGCATTTTATTTTATTTTTTTAGTTAATAATGAATATGATATAATGAAATGTTATTTTATAAATGTAAAATTACACAATTAAGTCAGGGATAACATTTTGGCAAGGCGGTTGCTCCATTGCCCCTATGCACCTCAATTTTGTGCTTCCAGGTTGTGCATTTGTGTTCAATCTCAGCACCCAGCAATTAATCTAGATCAGTTACAGGCACCATCAGATCCTGTGTCTTAGGACTTAAGAAGAGCACAAGCACAGTTGAGTATTACAAAGCAGAATGCCCAGTTTTTTTTTTTGCTTGCATAGAAATATCACAAACACAACCCCAAACAGATCCATCTCCCAACACCTTCTTTCCTGTGATATATCTGATCTGATATGTTTTACAACTACTGAAAGCAATACTAACTACAGCTTTTATCACTGAGCACAGTAATAGCTCACATGTAGGGTCAGGAGTAATCAGTTTAAAAAAGCATGCACTCTACAGGTAATTAAAGATTGTATTAAATGTAATATGTTTATTTTTAGACTTTTGTCATTTTAACAGAAAGGCACAGAAACACAAACCCTTGAACTTCAATATATAAAACATTATAAAACAATAATAATGGTAATTTAAGAAGAGAGAAGATTTAGAAATTTAGGAAAGGAGATGGTGTGCAACTACATCAGTTTGCCAGTTTGCCAGGAGTATTAAACTGCAATTGAGTAATTTTGTTAGATAAACAAAAATATACATAATCCATGTGAGTAATGGATCGAGGTCTTTAAGATATAGTTATAGCTCTAGATTAGTACTTGCTGAATACTTTCTATGTTGTCCTTTTTGTCACTTGGGAATAGATTAATCTGGTTTTATCTGCTAAGTTCTCAGTCTCCAATTGGTCTCAATAACAATTTCATCTTGACAATTATAGGGGTATTGCAGGATCTTATAGGCTTGTCCAACAATCACATTCCTTCAGGGTTGGAGCCAGTCCACATTTTCAACAAAATCCTGTAATTATGACTGAGCCAATGATTGATCCACTGGTCCACAATAAAATACCCTTCAATTTCTTATCTTTCTTTATTTTCGCTTTTGACTGTGGATATGCCACAATAAGGCCTCCAAGCGTATGAAAATGTTCACCAGAAGAACAGATAAGAAGTGCAATGATTTTAGGGGTGCAGGATCACGGAGCAGCAGGTGTTGAGGTGAGTCATAATACTTATGTATAAGATGCCAAATGCTGTTACACAGGTAAAAATAAATAATTGCAGCATTTTTAACTTTTGGATTCAGTTGTCTTTTAATGATGACAGACATTTTGGCTTTGTTCTTAGAAGTATTAGAGGAACTGATAGCCCTTTTAAATTCCAGCCTCGTAGAAAGAGGCTTCTACTTAAACCCTACATGCTGCAAATTTATAAAAGTTACGATGCTATTAAATTAGCCCTGCTGTGAGCAACGTGTGAGCTACGCAGCAGGGCCACCGTATCAACACGGAGAAAATGTACATGAGGAGTGACAGCCTGCGAGATGATCCCACACCTCATCAATTGCTGAGTGGGTCCTAAACGGGACCTCCGCGGCAGTCTCACACATAAGCCCTGCCAGGGGGGGTACTCCAACTACTCCCCAGGCACCTAAAATTAACCCCCTCTATGCTGGGGTTCCCCATCGGGACCCCCGAAGTGTCCCCACATTAACCCCTTGCTGCATGGGCCATAGGGTCCACCACAGCCCCCCACATTAACCCCTTGCAGCGGGGCTCCCCGATCGGCATAGATCAGGCCCCTGCTGCATTTAAAACTTTTAAAGTCCCCTCTGCGGATCCTTAAAGGGCATGCAGCACACTATTAGCAATCCCGGCCGCGGCACCTAAAATTAACCCTCTTCTATGCTGGGGGTCCCCATTGGGACCCACGAAGTGTCCCCACATTAACTCCTTGCTGCAGGGGTCCATTAACCCCTTGCAGTGGGGGTCCCTGATCGTCACCGATCGTGACCCCGCTGCATTTCAAATGAAAAATGTCCCGCCTCGCGGGTCCGTAAAGGACCATAAAGGTCCTGAAAGGACTCGCGCTAAAAAATAATAACCCCAGGCAACTAAAATTAACCCTGTCACTCATGGGGGTCAATACAAACCCCCATAAGCCGTTAATTAGCCCTATAACTCATGGGGGTCAATACAGACCCCCATAAGCCCTTAATTAGGCCTATAACTCATGGGGGTCAATACAGACCCCCATAAGCCCTTAATTAACCCTATAACTCATGGGGGTCAATACAGACCCCCATAGACCCTTAATTAACCCTATAACTCATGGGGGTCAATACAGACCCATATAAGCCTCAATTAACTCTATAACTCATGGGGGTCAATACAGACCCCCATAAGTCCTTAATTAACCCTATCACTCATGGGGGCCAATACAGACCCCCATAAACCCTTAATTAACCCTGTCACTCATAGGGGTCAATACAGACCCCCATAAGCCTTAATTTACCCTATAACTCATGTGGGTCAAGACAGACCCCCATAAGCCTTAATTAACCCAATCAGTCCCATAAGGGTCTATGAAGACCCTCATAGGACAATTAGAAGCCTATTATTAACCCCATAAGCACCATGAGGGTCCTCCAGGACCCTCATGACACTAAGTGCAAACACTACACTACACTTCCCCCCAATAAACCACTAAATCTAAACTAACCCCCCTCTACCCTAACCTTTTAACCCCTATCTACCTAACACAACCTACCTAACCCCCTATTCAACCCCCACCCTACTAATTACATAAAATAAAAAAACCTAAGGTACATAAAATTAAAAAAAGAATCACCCCCCCACACACACACACACACACTACATAAAATAAAAAAAAACCTAAGGTACATAAAGTAAAAAACAAATCCCAACCCCCCCACACACTACATAAAATAAAAAAAACTAAGGTACATAAAATAAAAAACAAATCATAACCCCCCCCCCCCACACTACATAAAATAAAAAAACCTAAGGTACATAAAATAAAATAAATAATCACAACCCCCCCACACACACACACACTACATAAAATTAAAAAAAACTAAGGTACATAAAGTAAAAAACAAATCCCAACCCCCCGCCCCACTACATAAAATAAAAAAAACTAAGGTACATAAAATAAAAAACAAATCATACCCCCCCCCCACACTACATAAAATAAAAAAAACCTAAGGTACATAAAATAAAAAACAAATCACAACCCCCCCCCAACCCTACATAAAATAAAAAAACCTAAGGTACATCAAATTAAAAACAAAATCACCCCCCCCACACTACATAAAATAAAAAAAGAATTACACACCTGCAAAGGAATACACAAATACACATAACAATCATGAATACATTATAAATATACACATAACTACAATACATTTCCCCCTATCTATACCTAACCCCCAATCTAAACACCCCCCTGTCTATACCTAACCCCCAATCTACACCCCCCGTCTATACCTAGCCCCCAATCTAAACAACCCCTGTCTATACCTAACCTCCTAAATCTAAGCTAAGATAGAATAAATAAAACCACTTACCCTTGCAGATGTTCTTTCTGATTGCACCCCCTAGGAAAAAAAGAAACATCAGATTATTCCAACAATAAACATTACATATAATAAATAGATTTTACAAATACAGTATTAAACTTACCTTTCCAGCATGTCCCACATCCATCTTCATCTGTTCTCTGGCTCGGCCCCTGGAAAAAAGATACATAACATTAGTATAACACAAACACAACATACACAACATCAAACTCAAAAGAAAATAAATATAAAGATTACACATTGAAAACTTACCTGTCCCCGATGTCCCCGGCCTTCTTCTCTTCTACCCCGGCTGGGCCCTTGCTGAATCCGCGTTCTCTTTAAAAAACAACAACTAACTAACGGAGGAAATAGGCAATGGCGCCTTCTGATTGGCTGAAAACGCGGTCTATCAAATTTCAGCCAATCAGAAGGTGCCAATGTGTGAGCCAATCTGGATTGGATACACCCCTATCTCTCATTCTGATTGGCTGAAGGAGCTATCAATCTTTTTTAAACCATCAGAAGGCACTATTGCTTTCAGCCAATCACAATGGGATACACCCCCACGGGGTGATTGCCTGAAGGCATCTGTGCCTTCTGATTGGCTGCTGCCAACAGCCAATCAGAAGGCGCAGATGCCTTCAGTGGTCCTCCAAATGTGTGGGTTAGCAAAACAACGCCTAAAGTAGACATTAGCATATTTAGGTTGTAAAAAAAAAATCTAAAAAGCTGGGATCTGAATTACACCTTAATAAAGGGACCTACAGCCTATATCACTTGAAGGGCAACATATGTGTCCTCCAAGCAATGGCGTAGCTAGAGCTTTTGCCACCTGGGGTAGGCCCTGAATGTGCCCCCCGCCCCCCACCGTGCAAGCATATATATATTCCCTTATTTCCCTCACACTCTCACTTCTCTCTTCCCCCTTTTTTCTCTCACTCCCCCTTCTCTATATCTCTTCTCTCTCTCTCCCCTATCTCCCCCTCTCTTCTCTCCTCTCTCTCCAATTCATTCTCTCTCCCTCTCTCTCTTCCCCCTCTCTTTGTCTCCCTCTTCTTCTCTCTTCCCCCTTCTCTTTCTCTGTCTCCTCCCTTCTCTTCCTCTCTACCCTCTTTCTCTATCTCTCCCGCTCTCCCCCTTTCTCTCTCCCTCTCTCTCTCCCTCTTTCTCTCTCCATCCCTCCCTCTCTTTCTCTGTCTCTCTCCCTCTATGTTTCCCTCACTCCCTTTCTTTCTCTCTCACTTTCTCTGTCTTCCCCTTTCTCTGTTTCCCCTCTCTCCCTCTCCTTCTCCCCTCTCTCTCTATCCCTCATGTTGTCTCTTTCTCTCTCTATCTCTCCACCTCTCTCTACCTTTTCTTTGTCTTTTTCTCCCTCTCTCTCATCAACTTTTTCCTCTCCCCCTCTATCTCCCTCTTTCTCCCTCTTTCTTCCTCCCTCTTTCTCTCCCCACTTTCTCTCTCCCTCTTTCTCCCCCTCTCTCTTTTCCCACTTTCTCTCTCTCCATCTCCCCCTGCCTCTCTCTCTCCCCCTCTCCTCTTTTATTCTATCTGTCTCTCTCTCCTCCTCCCTTCCTTCTTTCTTTCTATCTCTCCTCTCCCCCTTGTCTCCTTGACTGCTCCTCCTGACCTCCATTGGACTTGTGAAGAGAAGAGAGCAAGAGCTGGGGCGGAGGAGGGAGCTAGGGGAACTATGCTGGTGTGGGCAACAGCTGGAGGCATTTTTACTTCCCCCAGGGAATTGCCTCCCAGGGCGGACTGCCCCTTAGCTACGCCCCTGCCTCAAAGTCCTTATGATGGCTGAAATAATGCACATCACTCTTTTATTTTATGTATTGCAAAATGATAAAGATAATTATTTGCTATTTGTGGAGAGATAAAATGATCTTTCTAATCCTGCTGCAATCTCCACTTCTTCCAGCCAACAAATATTCCCTCCGGTGCATAACGTAGTTGTCTTCTGCAGCTATACAACGATGTAAGCCCATTTTTAGTGAAAATGTTGTGTCTCACGAAATGTGGAATATGTTGGCTCCAGTTGCTTTAGAAATTTCATCACGCAAACAGCCTATCACTTATTACATCAGTCGATGAGACCAGGACACAGATAAGCGCAGGGTCACCTATTCTCTGAGGTCTGAAGTTAAAGAATTGGACTTAAAAGAAAACGGTATGAATGAGGAGTGTGGGGAGGACATAAAGCATGCAGAGGTGAAGCCAAGAGATGCAGTATATAAGTAAACAGGGGATACTGTGAGGCTGTTGCAAAAACATACAGACAAAAAAGTTGTCAATAAAAGAAAAAATATAGGCACACGTTGCCAAGAGAGTAATGATGTTTTAAAACTGGCTGAAAAAATGAGAAGAAAAATAAGAACATTAAAAATGCAGTATTAATATTTTTTTAAAAGGATGTGAATATGGATACGTCAATGCTATCAGAAAATACATTTAATAAATACATGATGAAATTGTAAAGAATGCTTTATCCCATTCTCGTCCGCTTCATCTTTAGTAATTGTTGAAGAAAATATTGTCCCAGAGTTTCTCACCACACAGTTCAGGCACTCAAGGAAGACGATGAAATCTAAGCTCTTTAATCAGATTTCAAGCTTGAGAAATGCACATAGTAAAGTAGGACCAATGTGGATCTGACACAGTAATCCATAACAGACCTTATATAGCATTCATATTACTTCAACATAATTTTATCTTGTACCATACATTTTCTCCAGTTTGCATATTTCTAAGGGTATCGGGGTTCATTTCGGGCGTGCCGCATGACTTAGTACTTTTAGGCAAGTGTATTCCTAAGGTTATCAGCTACTTTTTTGGTTGTACCTTATGACCCAGCAACTTTTTTCTAGTTACTACATTTTCTATCTTCTTATCTATGGTAGCATTTAGCCTTTAGTCTGAGAACAGGGGCCCTCACAGCTTTTGTCTAATAGTAATGTATTAACCCTTGTAGTGCTGTCTGTATTAATAGCAAACCATTCAGTGCTGTTTGTATAATAGCAATATAATATATTATAATAATAGCATTATATCAACTACTTCATAATACCGGACTTACATCTACATTCTGATCTCTTGACTTATCATAATGATAATTATTTTGAATTAAAAATGTATGAAAAGAAGGATGAATCTAATAAATAGGATGAAGAAAGAAAAGGTATAGAAAACTGGAAACTTTTTCTAATTGACTACAGGCATTTGTTTTGATGGGTGGCCTCATTGGTGGGAAATTACTTGACAATTTCATCTTTTGATACTTAGATGAAACTTACAGCATTCATAGAATTTATGCTGAATTTATAGCTATGATGAGCATTTAAACAAAGCATGGCAGTATGTGAGTATATGAGATGGGATAATAGAAATGTAGGGAATTTGTTGAAAATATTTACATTCCTTTCTGGTAACTGGAAAATCATCAGGAATTAGTCAAATTAAATGTTTATAAAAAGGCTATTGTTTCTTATGCAACAAAAGTGTCTGTTGTTGGGGATCATCTTGTAGGTACAAACATGAATATATGGAATGCAGAAACCAACACCCAATATTCCACTGTTTTAAGAACACTAGACCAACTGGAGAGACCTTTACTAAGAGCGGTGACACCGATCCAAATAGAAAAGATGATGCCTTGGTTAAATCAAAACGGTAAAAAGCATGGGATGTTCAAAAAAGCTAATCTATTAATTTGTGGTTTCAGTTCTGTTTTTCATATACCATTTAAAGATTCATCTCATCTCCGTTGTCATGGTAATCTTTTATCTGCAAAGCAATTTCCTGAGATAGTTCTTCAAAAACTTATGAAAGAGGTTTCTCTAGGAAGAATGCTTGGCGCATTTAGTAATCCCCCAACTAATAGTTTACGTATTTCTCCTTTGGAGCTGCTCCTAAAATAGAGCAATGTAAATTTTGTCTTATTCTCCATTTATCAAACCCAAAAGGTCACTAGGTTAAAGGGATATGTAAGTGAGCTGGGTTTCAAATGTTTCCTAATTAACAGCTACTGATTAGTAGAAAAATATGCATTATATTGAAAAGTTAAATGTACTTACATATTTATATGCTAGATACTTATATCTGGATGTGCACACCCCTAGGAAGCTTACATAAAGTGTACCCTACAGGGTACAGTGTGTGACCTCTAAAGGAAATTATGGTTGCTGGGGTCACAGCTGAAATTGCCCATAAGGAGACAGGCAGAGAGAAAATAAAAACAGACAGCTACTGCCAGATTGTGATAGAAATGCTTCCGTCTTTACTTCTTCCTGATTGGCCAAAACTATTTTTCAAATTGTATATCAATCTAGCCTGGGTTTGGAGGGTGTTTGCACTAAGTTTCAACTGACAGAAATTAAAAGATATTTTGCTAACTTCAAGGTAAATGTTTAAATGCTAATTTTGGTATTTTTTCATGCAAACATTTTTTTTCCATACACTACTAATTCCCCTCTATCAGATGCACTCATAATCCAGCTCACTTACATGTCCCTTTAATGATGATATTGATAAGAATTTATCACCGGTTGGTTATTCTTCTTTTTAATCAAGTCATTGAAATTGTTAGTTCTGCAGGCCGAGGGTCAGTTATGACAAAGATGGATATTGAATCATTATTTAGTTTGCTTCCTGTTCAGCCTACATGTCATAATTTAAAAGGTTGCTGTTTTAACATAGGATATTTTGTGATCTTGATCTTCCCAGGGGCTGCTCAATCTAGTGTGCTTATTTTGATGATTTTGATTAATTCTTCCAATTGGTAGTAGAAGTTAGATCTGAAATCATATCTTTATTTCACTATTTTGGTGATTTTTTTTATTTGTTGGTCTTGCTTATTTAAATTGATGGAAACTTTTATTGAAATGGTCAAGAAATTTGAGATTCCATTCGCAGTTAATAAATCAGTTTACCCAACTTCAGTAATTATTTTTTGGGACATAATAATTGATTCAAACAAATTTGAATGTCAGCTTCCAATTGAAAAATCTATACATTTATGTAGTAATATTAATTATTATTATTGTTTATTTGTAATGCGCCATGCAAGATTGAAAACTCGCAGAATTCCAGTCTAAAGGTTCTGTGTGTGGTACAGGAGGCTGACAATGGCATTGTACCTGTTAAGGCGGCAGGTGAGTGAGAGGAGGTGATAAAAGAAGAGGAGAGAAGAAGGTCGTTAGCAGAACGAAGAGGGCAGGTGGGGGAGTATTTGGAGATGAGAGCAGAGATGTAAGGGGGTGCAGGGTTGTTGAGGGCTACAGCTTCTTATTGAAAAAAAGTTAGGGTCATTATTTTAAATTTTATTCTGGAGGCTATGAAATGCCAATGGAGAGACTGACAAAGAGGTCCTGCATACACTGAACATTCAGTTCAGTAGATCAGGATAGCGGAGGCATTCATTATGGATTGAAGTGTGGATAGACAGGTGATGGGTAGGCCAACCAGAAGTGAGTTGCAGTAGCCAAGACGAGATATGATGAGGGAAGGTATTAGAATCTTAGTTGTATCTTGTGTAAGGTAATGGCGTATTTTGCAGATGTTTTAAAAGTTAAAAAGACAATATTTTTTTTAGTGACTGTATATGAGGAATGATAGAGAGGGCAGGGTCCAATATACCCCCAAGAGACAACTGACTTGGGAGGTGGGAGTGATGATAGCATTGTTGACCGTGAGAGAGATTTAAGGAATCGATACTGTGGTAGATGGTGGGAAGATTAGGAGTTTGGTCTTAGACATGTTGAGTTTGAGATGGTGGGAGGACATCCAAGAGGATATGCTTGAGATGCAGCTGGAAACACATGCTAGAAGAGAGGGGATAGACCTGGTGCAGAGAGGTAGATTTGCGTGTCCTCTGCATAGAGATGATACTGAAATCCAAAAGATTTTATTAGGGTGCCAAGTGAGAATGTATAGATGGAGAATAGGAGGGGGCCTAGGACTTAACCTTGGGGTATGCCAACAGACATGGGGTAAGGAGAAGAAGGATCAATGATGCGCAGCTTGTTGGCCTTTAATCTGTACATCAGGTGAACTATTAAAAGAATGTAACCTTTTGGAATTATTTCCAGTTTTTGTAGCGGTATTTATTTTGGGTGACCATCTGAGAGATCAATCTGTTTTTTGTCACTGTGATAAATGTGACACCGATCCAAATAGAAAAGATGATGCCTTGGTTAAATCAAAACTGTAAAAAGCATGGGTTGTTCAAAATAGCTTATCTATTAATGTGTGGTTTAAGTTCTGATTTTCATATACCAAATGAAAAATTCATCTCATTGCTGTTCTCATTGTAATCTTTTATCTGCTAGTTCTTCAAAAACTTGTGAAAGAGGTCTCTCTAGGGAGAATGGTTGGCCCATTTAGTAATCCCCCAACTAATAATTTACATATTCTTCCTTTAGGAGTTGTCCCTAAGAAAGAGCAATGTAATTTTTTTCTAATTCACCATTTGTCATACCCAAAAGGTCACTCAGAGAGATCAACTGAGAGATCAATTTATTTTTTTCCCCCATTATGACAAAATGACACTGCAAACTCATCAAATACAATTTAAAGAAGCAGTGTATGAAAAAAACAACAACAACAAAAAAACAGAGATATATTTAAATGTAATAATATATTTGGAATTGTGTAAGGGCATTGTAAGTTCATGTGCTCAGTATGGTTAAGTGCCAAACATATTTCTGAGATGCGGAAGACATGTTTTGACAATCAATGTTGCTATTTAGCATTAAGAAAACACATTAGTGTTTAGGGCTGTAATGTCTGCTGATTAAACCCATTATAAATCCATAATGATACAATGAAGGCTGGAATACTGAAACCCATTTGCAATATAAACACTAGGTGGTGCTTGCATATCATGATATTTGCTTCAGAACAGTATGTGCTACTAAATTATTAACTGTACATTGAAAGCAAATACCATTGTATCACTTCTAATGCTGTTTCTTTCATGTATATCATTTTAGGATTTGTTTCATAATATGAACAGTTTTATAAATGTGAGAATCTTAAAATGATAAATTATCCTGCATATATGGATCTCCAACTATTTTCTGTAAGGGACGCAATGGATAGTTTTGCAGGTTTACTTGAAACACTATATTTTTTTTATACAAGATGGATATTTCAGTTGGATATATGGGAACAAAGGGAATTCACATACAAAAATCAAGTGGATGCAATATAAGTTAGTAACAGTTGGTAAAAAGAAATTAAGTATTTTTCTTACTGCATAAATTAGATTGTGAAATGCATGACTACACTTTGCTAGTCCCTCCCAAAATGCAGGGGTTAACCCACCAAGCAGGATATGAGTCATCAACTAATATAGAAGAAGAATTAACACAAAAGGGGGGCATAGAAGATCCAACTAGATGTTAATATGCTGACATTTATGTGCCAATTAAACACAGTAAATGGAAACAGTAGAGGGGAAAATTTATTTGTAAGTGTTGAGGTTTTTTTTTGTGTGATAACAACCTCAGATTTTCAGATTTTATATTCTGTGACTATTACTATCATAGAACCACAGCTTTTGATGGTAGATACGATACGGACAAATATGTGCAGTCAATTTACTAATTTTCTTTATATTTAAAAACATTTGGTCTGTTTATTCATTGAGATATCTTTATCCACAGTATTGAAAAATACTTCATTCCTTCTCTATTCCAATAAATATGTCAGACAAATCACTTTCAAGCTGTGTGTAGTATTTGCTTGAAAAATTCAGGAGCATTAATATCAGAAATCACATTTTTAATATTAACCGATGGAAATTAAAGTTCTATGTAAATTTGCTATGTAAACTTATTATGTACATATGATGATGCCTATTCATGGAAAATGTTGGCTGTTGCAGGGAGAGAGCGGATGCATAGACTGTTCTCGGGCTTCTGGTAAAAAGTACAGAAAAGTCAGACAATCTTGTGATGAATGAATTGCTTACAAATCAGATCAATATATAACGCACATAGGAATCCATCAAGCAACATCAATGATAATATTCCATTGCCACAATATCATGCATTGCACTTGATTTAGATGTTAAAAATATATCACTTGCAAAGTTGTGGTACCTTATTGAATTGTTTGCCTACATTATTCATTCATTCAATCCTTTGGAGTCCCAACAGTGCTACAAAAATCCAAAACCGAAAACCACTTACAAATGCTTCAATGCAAAACCCCACTGCTGGGCACCAGAACTATCATCAGGAAAGCAAAATGCTTTCACGTTACGCAAAACATTTTCTTATTATCTCTTGATCAAAAGCCCAAAACCCCTCCCTGAAGATCTTTTTTCTCAGCAAAAATGGAAATCCTGGTCACACAAAATGGAAAGTCGTGATTCCAAAGATCACATTCTGGAACACATTGCCTAATATTCAGAAACTATTGTATGATCGGGGTGTGCAATTAAGACACATTTCCTGTTGCTATATTTTTATGTGGCATCTAGATGAGTCATCGGGTATATCATCCGTGAAGTTGGTGTAGATCTGCAGTGGTGGCTTTAGGTGCTTTATCTCCGTCCAACAGAGGAGATGTTTGTTCGGGCGGAGATACTGACGGTGCAGGTGATGCAATGCACTGGGGCTCTTCTGTGGAGTGGCCCCAGTGCTGTCAAACTGTTTATTTATTAATACCTGTGGGGGTGCTCAACACAAAAGAAAAAATTGTGTGCCACCCTTTTCCCAGGAGGAAGCTCAATTTTTTCCACCGGATACCTCCAGTCAGTAGCTCCGCCACTGGATGTTTGCATATTCAAAGATTTTGAGAATTTGAGGGAGGGTGGATAAAAATGTTAGAGCTGCTCAACCAAGAGTGGAAGTTTTACCCACTCAGTAAGTAGTCTCTTATATATGAGGTTAATACTACAAAAACAAAGTAGATAAATCCACATATTTTTGCGGAGGTTCCTGAAAAATTTAGATGTTCCAGCATTTGTATGTTTTTTTTTTTTTTTAATTAGCATTAACCTTTTGGTTCATATAACTATCTAGTATGGAGGTGATGGTACAATGGATATGGAAGTTATGTTGTTACTGCCTAGAATCATGAAAACAGACTGCAGTTCACGAAAACAGGCTCTATAGTACATGCTCTGCTGTGTCTCATCTTAACCAATCAGAGACCATCTCTCAGCAACATTCTGCAACACACTGATGAGTTGTGGTCCCTGATAGGCTAGGGCAGTGGTCTGGCATATGCAGGGACAATTTGCTTGATTTTAGGAAGTAAAAACAGAGCTTATAAGCACTTAATAAAATAAAGTACATGGGGGCATGTCCAGCTGGCAAGGAGAGCACACGTGCTGTGCTCCTGCTCCTAAATTAGCCAAAAGGGGCGAAAATCACACCAAATCATCCCAAATTGCCCCACATTTGGCTCTAAAAGTGGCCAGGAGGGCAGAATACAGAGACCAGGGTCGAAGAGGCAGAGAAAGGGCCCTAAGAGCCCCGAATTTACGGCTGGAAGTTGAGGCCTACTACATCAGGCCTCCCCCGGTAGGAGATGCCTCCTATCCTCCCCAAGCAGGCTCCGGAGCACGGAGCTGGTGGACAACAGTGGGGAGCGCTGCTGAAGAAGCCCGCAGCCCCAGAGAAGCCAAGGAAGGGCTGCAGCATGAAGGCTCATCTGACACGCTGCAGAAGGAGAGGAGAGCAGGAGCCCCTGCGCAGATCGCCGCCGGGAGGAGAGAGAGAGGCGTCGGGCCGGGTCGGGGCCACCGGAGGACCCCTGGTGTCATGGGAGGACCCCTGCTGCAGTTGGGCAGAGCCGGTGAAGAGAGGGGAGCTGAGGACACAGCAGGAACGCCGCCATTTTGGTGAGCAGAAAGCCCGCGAAAATACGGCCGCCATCTTCTGGCACAATCAAGAAGTGAAATAAGAGAGAAGGTACAGAGGGGGTTACAGGGAGAGGAGACAAGTAGAAGGGAAACCCATAACATACAAGTGGGGACAAGACATAAGCCTCCCACAGCACCTACTACCCCCCCCCCCCGGGAAAGCCAACACCAGGGCAGTGTCTGACAAAGGGCTGAAGCCAAGACCGCCATCTTGGAAAAGGGCAGGCCAGGATAATACCAGGGGCCTGCCAGTCCTGCACGGATAAAAAAAAAAAAAAGCCCTCATTTCACTCTATATAAACATACAAATAACACCATTTACCTGATGGGTGCCTGCACTGCCTTAGAACTAAGCGGGCTGAAACTATCAAACCTTCACAAGTCAGAATTGTAGCTGAGAATAATAAGCAATCTGAAGTGGATTCCCTAAAAGATCCTCCAGTATTAAGAGTATCTGACGGGGACTGCTGCCACCCAGTGGCTAAAGTTTGCATTGCCTGCACTTTTATGGGCCTGACTAAATTTACCATATATCTGACAGCAGAGGGAAAATATATTATATCATAGGAGCTACTCTCCCTAATACCTACTACCGGGACTATATTTGATAGCAGCGCCACCTGGAAGCCCGAATGGCTGCTTCTCTGACACCTGGCATCTCACGCATTGAAATACACCAAGGGCACGGGTCCAAGAAGGCCAATGCCTAAAGCAATGCTCACTTGGGACTAAAGGCTCAGCTAGAGGGGGATACTCCAATGGATTGCCAGCACAGCAACACTGAATACTACAGTAAGCAGCCGCACTACCACTGGATAGCAGTCCTTCCAAAGGAAGGGGAAAGAAAAAAAGGAAAGGGAGAAAGCGGACCCTCGACCATCCACCGGGACCCCATACATCTGGCCAGTCTGACCCTATGCTCAACTCACCGCTTGAAAAACGACAACAAAAGATGGGAAGAAACAAGAAAGCTCTACCAACAAAAAGAATCACTGATTATTGCAAACCTCCTGGGGCAGCGAAGGAGGCGGCATCAGATCCCTCAGGTGAATCGGAGGATGAGGGCCAGACAGACCCGCCTCAACCTGATTTAACCTCTCGAAAAGCTCACTAGCCCAGATTGAGGGGCTATTTCAGGCGTACATGACTAAGACTGTGGACGCCATTAAGAAAGATATCCACGACCTGGGCCAAAGGACCAACCTGCTTGAGGAGACCACGGATCAAATAGTGGAGGCACAAGAGAAGGACAGGCTGGAGATTCACAAGAACTCCTCTCGCATAGCGGCGTTAGAAGATAAATATGAAGACCTTGAGAACCGCTCGAGACGTCATAATATAAGAATAAGGGGGATTCCCAGGGCGGTACAGAATCTAAATCAATATGTCTCAGAGACTCTGACCAAGCTCCTCACGGATGTACCGGCCTCACGGCTGGAAGTTGAGAGGGCCCATAGAGCCCTAGCGTTGACAAGAAGCATGGAAGTGCCCAAAGATGTCATTATCCGATTCCCTTGGCAACAGTCAAGAGACCAGGTGTTAGCTGCGGCCCGAAAAACACCGGACATTAAGGGACCTGATAACGCTCCACTCCTTGTCTTCGCGGACCTCTCCCCCATCACGTTAGCCAGACGCAGAGACATGAAACCGGTCTTGGGAGTGCTGATTCAACACAATGTCCAGTACCCCTTCCTATTGGGTTTTTTCGGAGGAGTGGCAGGTCCACCCATCCTTCCCCAAGGCGCCAGGATAGATGACTGGTGTAGGAAGATGTGTTTAGAAGATCCAATGTGTTATTGTGAATGTTTAAATTTACTAATTGTAAAGATTTATAAAGTTGTTACTATTTTTATTATAATAATATAATAATTTTATTATATAATTATTTCATGTTACTTTCTTTCCCCTCCCCTCCTGGTGTGCCCTCTCCATCTCCGCTCCAACGTGGGAAGTGCCTGGCTCTCGGTGGTGGCTCCGGCCCTCCCCCTGCCGCTCTCTCCGTGCTGGTTCCTCTACAAGACAAGGTAAGATGACTGGACACTATAGCCTCACACTAAACATTAGTAATGGCTAGACCGGTTGATACAAACTTTACTTTTGTAACTCACAACGTTAAGGGCTTTAATTCCCAGTTCAAGAGAAAGAAGGCCTTTATGTATTACAAGGATATGAAGCCTTCGATCATATTCATGCAGGAAACACATTTTGCCCTCAATCATATACCAACATATCTAAGCAGAGACTATCCCACCAACTACTCCTCCACCCAAGCCACCAGGAAAGCGGGGGTCTCTATATTGATCCACCGTAACTTCCCCTTCCAGGTAGAGTCTAAGATAGTGGCCAAAAATGGACACTATGTAATACTTCATGGAACAGTTCTGGAGACTAAATTGTCCCTCATCTCCTTTTATGCCCCTACCACTACACCACATAAGGCACTGCTGCATATCTTGAAGCTTTTAGAGCCATACTCCGGCAACACAATGGTGATGGCAGGGGATTTTAACCTAGCCTTTGACCAAAGCCTGGACCGCTCAGGCACCCAGACCACAGACAGGTACTCTAACAAATTAAGAGCAAACCAAGAAGGCGCTGCATAGTCTGGGCCTGGCGGATGCCTGGAGGGTACACCATCCACAAGAGCGGGACTATATGTACTACTCCCACACCCACGGATCTTACTTGCGCATTGATACCTTCTTGATAGCTTCGACATTGTTTGATCGCTCAAAAAGGGCGGAAATAAGGGTATGCCACTGGTCGGATCACGCGGTGGTGACCATAAACATAGATCTAGGGGTGAACATATCCACACCATTCACATGGAAACTAAACACGCTTTTACTTGCTAACCCAGAGCTGTCAGAACAAATTAAAAAAAGATCTTCTCCTGTACTTTGAGTGCAACAGCTCTGGGGACTATTAGGGGTCATGCATTAAGCTAGCTTCTGCTTTTAAGAAACAATGTAAAATCAGAGAGCAGGAAATCACTACTAAGCTACAGGACCTAGAGACTAGGAACCAGTCTTGCCCCTCCTCTAGACTCCACCAGAGGATAGATCAGTGCAGGCTAGAGCTAGATGCGGTGCTCTCCCACAAAACGGAAAAAGCCCTGAGACGAACCAAGCATCTGTTCTACTCAAATGCCAACAAGCCGGACTCTCTGTTGGCTAGAAAGCTTCGGTCTAAGATAGCGGAGTCTAGGATCTTGTGTATAAAAACTGCAAAGGGTCAAGTAACGGTCAGCCAAAATATCATCAAGCAAACGTTTTCTGACTTCTATAGCTCAATTTATTCCACGAAGCGGCAACCGACCGCGACCCTTCTTCGGTCTTACTTAGGTTCCTGCGATCTTCCAGAGGTATCAGACCAGAGCGCGGCTGCACTCAATTCAAACATAATGGTAGAGGAGATACTTGAAGCTATCAATAGCTTAAAAATAAGTCCTTTGCGCATATTCTAGCACCATATCTCTGCCAATTATTTAACTCCATTCTAAACAGGGAACCAATGCCCCAGAACTGAATAGGGCTGACTTAATTGTCTTTCCCAAAGAAGGCAGAGACCCACTAGACCCGAAAAATTATAGGCCCATCTCCCTTATAAATGGAGATCTTAAACTGTTAGCCAAAATTATTGCAGATAGGATCTCGGGGTTCCTCCCGGAATTGATTCACAAGGATCAAGCCAGTTTCGTCCAACCCCGGCAGACAGCTGATAACATTCGAAGGAGTATGAACGTCATTCACTTGGCCTCTCAGGACTGGACCCCCCTTTGTGTGCTGGCTCTTGACATGGAAAAAGCATTTGACACATTGGAGTGGTCTTATCTGTACGCGGTGCTGACTAAGTTTGTCATTAAAGGTCGATTCATACAACTGATCAGAACACAATACAAGAATCGGCAGGCCTGTTTAAAACTCCCGGGATCGGAAAACATTTCTATAGCTATCCAGAGGGGAACCCGGCAAGGCTGCCCACTGTCTCCGTTACTATTTGCGTTGGCAATCGAGCCTTTGGCCCAACAAATTAAATGTAACACAGAGATAAAAGGGATGCAGGTGGGTCATCATCACTTGAAATGCTCGCTATTTGCGGATGACCTTCTCTGCACACTAACGGAGCCGGCGAGGCAAATTCCCGCTCTGCTGTCAATCCTAGGCAAATTCAGTGCCTTATCGGGTCTACAAATCAATGTGGAAAAGACTGAGGCACTGGGAATAAACATTCCTCACACGGCCCTGGGGCACTGAAAGCTGATTTTCAATGCCCCAAAAACTCTATTAAATACTTGTGAGTTAGAATCACCAAGAAGCTGTCGGACATGTACAAAACCAACTTTCCGCCCTTAATTAAACAATTAACTGAAGAAATGTATAACTGGGCAAAATATAATATCTCGTGGACAGGGCGGATTAACTCGGTTAACTCTTCTGCCAAGAATATTGTACTTATTCCTTACTCTCCCAATACCGCTGGATATGAAGGAGATAGATAAACTCCAAGCTTCTATTTTTAATTTTATATGGCGAGGGAGGTCACCGCGAATAGCGAAAAAGGCTATGTTCCGGCAGAGGTCTCAGGGGGGACTCTCGTGCCTGGAACCTGGGACTCTACTTGAGAGCGGCGAAACTCGCGTTCATCCCATTAGCCCACTCGGGAAAGTTACATCCGCTGTGGACCTTTGTGGAAAACTGTCAAATGAGACCACATTCATGGGACACTATAGTCTGGGACGTGCCCCTGTGGGGCGTTAGGCAGCGATATCCCAATCCCATAATATGATCAACTCTGGTGGCTTGGGCTAGGTCCGGGCCGGTCGGTGGTCTGGCTCCCCTCCTGTCACCATTGTTGTCAGTCAAATCCTTCCCGGAATTTGGGACTACGTTTAGTCCCACCTCTAGACAGTGGTGGCTAGGCAGTCCACTGGAAAGAGCAGGAATATGGTTCTCAGACGATGCTCTACTATACCATACCTCCCTTATTACCAAATACCACATACCAGAGAGTGAACTCTGGAATTACAGAAAAATTAGACACTGGATATCCTCACTAGTCCGGGTATATGGGACCCCGAAAAATTCCTGGTGGTCGACTATATGTGCAAAACTGCCCTCTTTCAAAGGCCTCCTTGGGTCTCTATATTCATTTCTGAATGATTCTCAGAACATACAGAAACCAAAATATATGCTGCAATGGGAGAAAGACCTTGGTAGGGAGCTAGATAGAGCAACTTGGAGAGAAATTTGCACCAACCTAACAAAAGGATCATACACATATAGCTTACTGGAGACCTCAGTCAAAGTGCAGCATAGGACCTACTATATCTAATGTCCAGACTTAATAATAGTCTTAGCGAGGACTGCTTTAGAGGATGCAAACTCAGGGGAGACTTTCTGCATATATGGTGGACGTGCCAGGTAGTACAAAAGGTATGGAGGGAGATGACTGACCTATTCTCGCAGGTGACAGGGACTAGGCTGGGGCCAGAGATGGAGATTTGTCTTCTGGGGGTTCATGGACCCAGTCTCTCAAAAGAACAAAACAAACTGTGGCAATTCATGGCTCTCGCCACCAAAAGCTGTATAGCAAAAAACTGGAAAGTGGCAACACTGACCGCCAAAGAGATCATTTTAAAAACAAATTATGTTATGGTAAATGAGAGACTGTCCCATGTCCTACAGAACACGGTCCCCCTATTTCAGAATATCTGGACTCCATGGCTGGCCTCAGCCTACAGCATTAAGATGGGAACGTGACTGGGACGGAGGGGACCGAGGCTCTTGCTCGGGGATGGCGGTTGGGGGGAGCCCGGATGACCACTTATACCTATTGAATCCCAGCCATTGTGGGTTTGGAGGAGTGCACCAGGTAAACACTACCGTTTCCCTTCCCTGTTTTTTCTTTTTTTTCTTTTCTTTATTCCTTCTTTTCCTCACCCCATTAAGCTGACATAGTTGATGTTTATATTCTCCAGTTTATATGTTCTTGTCTCTTGACAAGAAACAGACAATAACAAAAAAAACAAAAAAAGCCATGTTTGAAGATATAGAGGGATAGACAGGGCATAATATAATAATGTTACAACATTACAGTCAGAAAACTAGGAAAAATGCAGACAGTATCTTAGGTTAAGATGTTGGGGAATCAAGTAATGGTTGTTCTGTTCTTTATCCTTTTACTAAACGCAATGTGATATTGTTACCGTGTCTTCAACAATAAAAAAAGAATAAAAAAATAAAATAAAAAATAAAGTACATAAAGTAGAAAACAAGCAGCATGATCATGATAGCAACCTCCAAATATATGAAAGGATGTAATAAAGCTCAAGATGGAAGTGTATTTGAGAAAAAGAGTACTGCAAGAGCAAAAAGTCATGATATGAAGTTGATTAATGTAAGATAATGATGTACACATAGAGTAGTACATAAGTGGAACAGTCTACCAATGTGGTGAAGTCAAAAACAGTTAAGGAATTTAAGCATAAACTGGATAAACAATAAGCTGTCCCGAGGCTTACCGTAATTAAGCCATACTTTTAAGTAAATTTAATGGGCCAACAAGATAAACCTTTTTGTTTTTTGTCTGAAATTAAAAAGTAGAAGCAATAAGCATGAGTAACCCCAAGTTCCAAATGCTGAACTTCAATAGATGCACCAAACCTTGTCTTCATCCATGTCTTAATTAGCTTCAGTGTTCAAGCCTACCATGTCTAGTTCAAACGTGACAGTTCCTGGCATTACCAGTATCTTTTTGCTCTCCCTTGCTTTATAACATGGTCCTCAGAATAGGGTTAATGTAGACAATGCTCAGACTTCCCCCTGACCAGCCTGTGGACTCAGTAATTTTATAGTATGTTTTATAGTTATGTCATATGTTATGTTATTTTGATTATCCTATGTATGTTAATTAATGTATGTTATATTGCATGTTTGGTTCATGAGTAGTTAAATCATTTAGAATATTGTGATGTCAGTCAGTAACTGCCAGATAGATTCAGATATGTAGTCAGTTGTAGAAAAGTCTGCTCTGAATGAAGTATGTGTATGCTCCTAAAGAAAAGCGAGGTGTATGCTCCTAAAGAAAAGGTGCTCATTGCTTGCGAGCCGTTAACTCGAAGCACTTAGGCGATGAGCGCTGAAGGCGCTCATCGCCTGCGAGCCTCGCATAGCGAGGCAAGCCGTTAAGACACTAAAATTTACAGTACTTGAGCGATGAGCACCAAAGGCGATCATCTCCTGCAAACCTTGTGTAGCGAGGTGAGCCTTAAACTTGCAGCAAAATACGAGATGCGGAACTTACCCCAAAATAGATAGGAAAAATACGAAGTTAACGGCCGAACCAAGCAAAGCAAAAAACGCAAAAAAAAAATACATCACAAAACAAAAACATCACACACAGCACGGAGGAACAGCCAGGACATCTGGGAGTGAGGTGGAACACGAATTTAAGTCGATTTTGCCGAGTTTCGACAGTGGAAAATCAGCTAATCGAGAAAAAAAATGGTGGACAAAAAAAATGAAACCGAGGCTACATGACCCTGGACCGAGCAAAACACTGCCAACTGCGTACCACTTTCACCCAGGATCGTACGAGATACAAAGCACACTATTACAAAGGACGGCAAATACTCGCGAATCGCGTAGCACATAAACAAACAACGCTATTTTACAATCCTAACCTGCCACTAACAACATTACGCATCTAAAGTAGCGCTTTACACAAATAAACCAACTCAGCCTATTTCTAATGCACAGTTTGCACATTCATAAAACTATCTCCTCAGACCAGCAACAGTCTAACTGGACATTATATGCTGCAGGACAATAAAAAGAGATTGTTACCTCATAAGGCTTCTGATTGTTACATATATTAATTAGAAAAAGGTAAACTATATTAATTTATTATTCAATTAATTCATTAATTAGTATTTAAAAAAATATAGATAGGAGCCAAAGGACACGCGAGGAGAGGCTCAAAATGAGCTCCGAAGGTCCTAACAGTATAAAAAGCTTAAAATTGTGTGCCAAACAGCATTGCCATGGCTTCAAATCTTATTGACCGTAATTTTTTGATGGACAAGTCGCTAGTGAAGATATATACAGTATGTGTATGCTCCTAAAGATAAGGGAGGTAACATATCATGAAGATATATAAAGTATGTGTATGCTCCTAAAGAAAAGTACGGTAACATATCTTGAAGACATACAAAGTGTGTGTATACTCCCAATAGAAGGGGAGGAAACTGCAGTGTGTGTATGCTCCTAATACAAGGGGAGGAAACCTATCTAGAAGATATATGCATATGTCAGCATTCCTAAAGAGGATAATGATGAAGTGGATGTTATGATACCTTGCAGATGAAACATTGTCAATGACTGTAATAGCAATTTATACAATACCTAAAAGACTCACAAACTGTTACAGAATGTTATCAGTTCAAGTTTAAATATACACCTATTGAACCTGTTATGAATTACAACTGCAATAAAAGAGGTTCCTGATTTTTATAATGCTGAGCCTGCATCTGAGTAAGGGCATTTTAGAGACATCAGCTGTCTTGGTGAAGGGATCAAAAGAACCTGAAAGGTCTTTTGGGTAGGTTTGGCCACAACAGCCTTATCAAGTTTGACTGAAGAAAGCAGGTCTTCACAGACCCCATTTTACAAACTATGACATGGAATTTCCTCTAAGATTGTGTGTAAGCCCTCAATTTCAGTACTGTGCCATATGTTAGTAGTCACTGTGAATAAAGAAAGTATGTCTGATATATGCTAGACTTCAGCAAGAGCTTTTATGTGCTGCAAATAGTGCTTGTACCTTTAATGCAATCTTCTGATAGCAAACCCCCAAGAGCTGCATTTTAATGAATTTGCAAGTTTAGAGATGATCCAAGATACTCTAAAGTATCCTCTAAAGCAGTGGTGGGCAACTTGGTCCTATGAGGGCCACCAACAGTCCAGAGTTTCATTTTCTCTGCATAAGCCCAGGTAGAATAATCTGACTCAAACTCATTCACTGCCCTAAAGACTACCTTGCATGTACTTAGTTTATGATTTGAACAGTTTTGTTTCACCTGCAGCAATAGTTTTATTTGGGGCTAGCATCCACAGTTTTTCATTGACTTCCTATGGAAACAATTCATTCCAATGGCCATCCCATACCTTGAATGATCTGATTTGGCTGTTTGGAATGAAAAGGCAATTTCAGCAGTTTAAGGTGCCAGCTCCAATGACATAGGGCCTCATTCTAATCCTAATTTTTTGTAATAAGTAGCCGCAAGGGGAGGCCGCATGCTACTTAGCTATTTGCAGCCTTTGATCGGCTTACGAGCATTGAGCTCCTAACCCTTGCGATTAGCTCAATCACAGCTTACTTCCGTCAAAGCCTTTGATCTTGTGCGGCCTCGAGAGTTGCGGCCGCCAGAATTCCCAGTTCGCTATTCAAATGCTGCAATCACCCTTCGGTCAAGCCCGTAAAACGTTAAAATCGAGCCGCAGCTTACTAACACCAGAGGTCCTGCAACGCTCTTACGCTGCACTAATTAATCAGATAAAAAAAGACTTCCTGTACTTTTATTAGAAGTGAAAGTGTTTTTAGGTCTTAGAATTAATAGCACAACATTCCCCTGCTCTCAAATCGGCAAATAAAAAAGTGTATTTCATGTTAAATTCTCGTCATTAAGTCCAATGGCATCAACCTCCAAGCCCCTAGGAAATTTGAATCCAACCTCCGGGCTTGGAGGTTAAAGCCCGTAGGATTTCATGACGGAAATTTAACATTAAATAAAGTAGTATTTGAGAGTTTGAGAATGTTGTGCTATTAAATATAAGACCTAACATCACTTTCTCTTTTAATAAAAGTACAGGATGTTTTTTTTATTTGCTTCATTAGTGCTACGATTTGAAAGTAAGACCTTTGCTGTCCTATGGGCTTGAATGACCTTCAAGCCCGTAACTCGTGGTTCAAGCCTACAAGTCTGTGACTCATGGTTCAAGCCCGCAAACTTTGAGAAATGTAAATGCAAATATAAATTCAAGACATCAATGTAAAGCACTGTAAATGATGGGGTACACAATGGGTGACAATAGGATTAAAGGCACAATTTTCTCAAGCTGGCACATCTCCACAATACAATATCTTATTTTACGTTTATTTTCTGTCCAAAGTCCGGAGGGCTTGTTGAACCTCCAAGCTCGTAACTCGTTATTTAAGCCCGTCGGACTTTGGACATAAATAAACGTGAAATAAAGTATTGTATTGTGGCGATGTGCCAGCTTGAGAATGTTGTGCCTTTAATCCTGATGTCACCCATTGTGTTCCCCATCATTTACAGTGCTGTCTTGAATTTATATGTGCATTTCCATTTCTCTGATTTTGCGGGCTTGAAACACTAGCTACAGCCTTGCGGCTGCGATAATGTTCAAGCACGCAAGTGCTTACTGAACGATAGCATGGTTTGTGATCAGCTGTAAAGGGGACCTCCTTGTGGCCCCGTGGATTGAATAGCAGCGTAGACATAGCGCAACACAGGGCCGTAACATGGTCGCAAGGAATCGCAGACTTGCCGCCATTTTACGGCCCTGATTAGAATGAGGCCCATAACAGTATGCACCTAAATTAGGATAAGTCTAGTCAGTGATGGAGCTTGTGTCTATTCAGGATATGTGCCAGGAGGGTTAATATAAAAGCCCAGAAATATATTGTGATCACTTTGCTATAAATTGCTTCTCTTCTCTAATAAATGAAGAGTCTACATTTACCCCATGCTGCTATCAGTAGTATTGGTGCCGTTGTGCTGTACATCTGCTGCAGCAGCAGTAGCTTCACCATTGAACCTAGCTAATATTTCTAATATTTCTAGGAAGCTGATTTCTATTAGCAGGTGTCCCTGTTCCCTGATTCAGACCTTTGCCTCTATAAAGGGTCCAATTATATGTCTCCTTTAGGAAATCTTGCAAGTAAAAAGTTCACATAAGTCCTAATTCAGCTATCACACACTGCCTGCAACAAAAGCTGATGTGTGAACCCTAACAAGTAATAGCTACATGAGATATGTTCCCTGTTATGCATGCATTTCTACCTAAAGTACAATTACATGCCTTCACTAAGAATCTAGCCTAATGTGTTCTCAGAAATATTGAGCCTGAAACTGAACCATACATAGCTCCAATTAAACCCCTAAAAAGAACAATATATGTATCTGTCCTCAGTGCAATTATAGTTATACTGTTCCTTACCATGATTATGACAGGGAAACGGTTAAATATTAAAAATGAATGTTTAATAGCCCTCTGGTAATGCCACGCTACCCCCTCAACTATTGTAAGAGCACAGACATCACCTGGGACCCACTCAACACCCAAGGTTGCTGCCTCCCCCTACCCACTTGAGTTTTGGGGTGGGAGAGCCATTAACTAACTAATAATTTTCTAACCTACCCCCACATACACTTAATAAGTATTAACTGCCACATGTCCCTTTGGGGGTCCCTACCAACCCCCAAGCCCTTTGGCATCTTAACCTACCACCATATTGGGCCTTATGGTAAAGGGGATAATATTAGGTGCTATGGGGCTCCATAAGGACCACATTGAGTTTATATATTGGGGTATGGGGGTCTGTAGTGACCCCCATGGTAGATAGCAACAGGGCCCTTTGGGAGTTGCAAGGAACCCAAAGGGTATAGGGACTATGGGACTCCATTGGGATTCCTGTGGGCAGTTGATATGTTTTAATGGGGTGGGGGTAGGTAAGGGGGTTAATGAGAGGTTAATGGTGCTTCTAAAGCAAAACACGAGGGGGTTCGATGCCCCCCTGGGTGCTGAGGTGGTCTCAGGGAACACATAGATAGATAGATAGATAGATAGATAGATAGATAGATAGATAGATAGATAGATAGATAGATAGATAGTGTAGCGTCTTTATGTCAGGTAGTAGGTAGCGTTCCATGGTATTGCTATAGATACTACTGTGATTCGTGCTCAGTTTCTTATGGGTATACGTAAGACAGGTTGTTAGCACACATAAGGGCTAGAGAACTATGCGAAATATGAGTACATTTTACAGGAGTTTTTTTTTGCTGGAGCTGAGTCATGCTTATGGGATTTCCTAAGAGATCTATGTAATTGAAACCCTGAGTTTGTCCCCAGATGTCAATATCAGCAGGCAAATTGACAATTGTTGAGGATTTATCTATGTGAAAATGTAATTTTTAACTGACATCTTTAGGGACTGGCTGCTATATATCTTCTCATTTTTATGTACATTAGTCCACTGTATATGCGCAGTGCATGTTCATTCTACTATGTATAAGATGCATTAATAACAGTTGCTTTAACACCTACCCTTTTGCAGCTAAAAATATCACTGGGAGTCATTTAAAAAGTCTGGTTACTTTAAAGCCCCGTTGCAATATGAACATGTATGTTATATGCAAGAGGCTAGTTTTTAATTTCAAAATCATTTATTTTGCTGGACTCTGAAAACATTCATAAAACTTTAATGGCCAATGATCTGCACAAAAAGTATTTCAATTTTAAGAAATTCTCTACAAAATGTTTTTATTCTCATCTTACTAACGTTGTTAGTTTTTTGCATACTTCACAAATGTGAAGTGGTCCTTTAATTGACTTATGAAACATTATCAGTGGTTGGAAGAACCAATGTGTACTCTAAAGAACCACTGCAGTCATTAAACATGCTCTACACCATCATGTAGAGCAGTTAAAAACAAACAGAAATGTTTGAGACAGCATTTTCATCTAGAATGAAAAGAGTGGTTTTCCAATCAAGTTTGGTTGTTGGGAACAAGGGATGGAAATATGAAAGTATGTAAGGGCCATGGTAGGATTATATTATATTCATTTTAATAAATTTTTATTTATGATTTTTATTTTATTTTATTTAGAATAATTCATCTTTAATATTCATAGTATTCAAATCAATTCAAAATTAATGCAGATTTGTAATTTATCAAAAAAAGAACTCCATTTAGTTATTTAAATAAAGTAATATGGTTATTATCATTTATTAATTCTGTTTCAGTTTTTTGGGGGTTTTCCAGTTTGCCCTTTCTCGTCCCAATTCTTTGATCTTAGTCTTTTATAAAGGCCTTGTCTCTAAAAATCGCACATAATGTTTTAAACAATAGTGTTTCATGTGACATGCTGTAGGGGGGTGTACAGATTACAGTATATATCTGTTTTAGCATGACCAGGAGTCCATTTCCTCTAGTTTTCATTTTTTCTGATCTAAGGTTTATTTAGATTGTCAAGTGTATGAAACATATTTGTTTGAATTCATAAAACACAACTGAGAGAGGAAATATTGTAGTTTTTGACACTGAGCTCTGATCAAGAGCCAATCAGACTGCAGCTCAGTCCTAAACTGTGATAGATTCATATTCGGTGTTCCACAGCAGCTCACATCTCCATATAAACTGAGTATTTATAGCAATAAAAGTCCAAGTGCTAACATATTTACAAATTTATTTCAACATGAACACTCTCATATCTTAAGATCTTATGTTTAGGTGAAACTTCCCCTTTAAAAAAATAACAATGAAACTTACTATTTATTGAATGTTCCACATTATTTTACTTCAAATATATAAAAAAAAAATTCAACTGAATATATATATATATATATATATATATAAAGACTAAAATGTATTTTAGTCTTGAACACCACAGTCTTGTGTGATTACTTATTTGTTACTGTGAAGGAGTCATGTCCTGCTTTACTGTTTATGTGGTTGCAGCAGCCATATGTTTTCTGGCAGTGTGTGTACCATTGGTGTAGTAACAATATCTGTTGCTGGTACAGCGATGATTACATGCAGGAATAACGAAGTCTAGCTTAAATTAGTTGTACCACCTCAAAGTAGTATATTCAGCTGGAGTTCAGGGCCATCCATTTTAATATGGTTTGATTTGGTGATTATGTATACAACTTTACATCTGGATATATTAAAATGTATAATGTTTTTGAAAATCAGCACAGTGTTTGTTACATCTTGTTGTCAGTGGTCCTATAATAAGAGTGCGGTATTTAAATATTTATTTATGAGGCTGCAATGTGTAAAGAATAGCTTGATTTTAACATGGAAGATTTAATAAACTCCTATCTCTGGGAACACCTATCAGCATTTAGTTACCTTAAGTAAAATCAATGAAACATCTTATTTATTGCACTTGTAATATCAAAGGAAACATACATCTCATAAAGGAAAATAATAGTTGTATCAATTGTGTTGACACATTTTATTCCATTTGATCAGGACTTCCTCAGAAGTCAATAACTTTTCACTTCCTTCAGGGGTTAATACCCCACATTTATTAAGGTGTAACTCTGGCAGAACACAAGCAGGTGTAGCCACACATTTTGGAGGATCGGTGCTCCTTTGTCGAGGAATGACGGCCTTTGGAATTCGGCTCTTTAGGCTTACACCATATTTGAAGCTTAGTGACATCTTTCACCCTGGTGATAACTTTATTTAAACAAGGGTTTGCCAACCTGGAGCCTGAGTTACAATGTGGGTCTCTGCCAGATTCCATGTGGCCCAATGAATGTTTTGGCCAAGCATATGTACAATATTCAACCTAGGAGAAATCACCATCACTTCCTGTAAATAGTGCATTATGCCAGTGTACAAAGAGAGTAGAGGCCATCATCATACTCAGTGGCCATTCAGCACTTAAGAAGAGTATATACAAGGCAAATGAAATATATTGGTCCATGATGGATTTTTCTGCAGGCTCTCAATGCAAGAAAGGTTCCATATGCCCTACTTAAACTATCTGTATGTATACATACAGTATATGCATTATCATATACTGTATGTATACATTCATATACTTTTATGTGAAAATATCACAAATGAAAGGTTGCAAAGTTCCTTTGTGTTATGTTATTATCATTCAAACAATAGCAGCCTTATTAAATTGCGATTCGGTAAATGTAAAAGGGCTCTATTTAAGCACACAGCATATTTTTTTTTACAGAAGTTTTTAGTTAGTGAAGACCTTGCTTTTGCATAGAAGTTCACTAGCTAAAAACCTCTGTAAAAAAAAAATTGTGTTATGTTATTATCATTCAAACAATAGCAGCCTTATTAAATTGCGATTCGGTAAATGTAAAAGGGCTCTATTTAAGCACACAGCATATTTTTTTTACAGATGTTTTAGGCTAGTGAACTTCTATGCAAAAGCAAGGTCTTCACTAACTAAAAACTTCTGTAAATAAAATATTCTGTGTGCTTAAATAGAGCCCTTTTAAATTTACTGAATCGCAATTTAATAAGGCTGATGATAAACTGTAATTAGTAAACACTAATTAATGTAAAACATGTCCATGCGTTTGTACAGTATATATATATATTTTATTATTATTCAGTCTACAAATACTAGTAATACCATTCCAAGTATAGGCTCTGTGCAACATTTGTATTCCAAGTTCAGTTTCTAACAGAGATATTAACTGTGGTATTATGTTTTGTGCAATAGTATTTGTATGTACAGTAGGTCAGAATACCATACATGTTTTGCTCTATAATACTTATCACTGCTCACTCTAGGAGGAGCACAAGAGACAATTTTTTCAAAACTGTAGCAGTACTTAATGTGTCTAGTAAAAAGGGTTTAACCCATTACACACCACACTGTTTCAGTACTAACATCATAACCACACAATTGGTATTTACTTTGTTTATATATCACATATAATAGTTGTCAAACTACGAATCGTCGTCACGCTTTGCAAGCTCAGAACTGCGTCCCTCGCAAAGCTAGGGGCCGCATTTGCGGAAGGTGGAGGCTCCAACGTCGTCTGCAATCAGCTGAAGGCTCATTGCGGGTCGCAAATGCGGACCCTCGCGAAGAAAAAGAACCATTACGAGATCGTAAAAATACGACCTTAACGGCTGACCTGCGTGCAGCGGAAAACATTAAAAAAACATAAAATAGACACAAAAATTACATTTAAAAATTACCCACAGCAAGGGGGGGGGGCACCCAGGACCTCTGCAAGTGAAGTTACACCTCAATTTAAGTCCAAATTCCTGAGTTTAGACACACGAAAATCCCCTAAGTGAGAGAAAAAATGGCCGCCGAAAAAAAGAAAATGAGGCTACAGGACCCTAAAGATGAAAAAAACACCATGAAGCACATACGGATTTTCCAAAAAGCCGTACGAGGTACAAGATCCACTTTTAGCAAGGACGCTAAATCATCCACATTCACCGCCATTTTACACTAACTTACACAATGCGGAAGTACACAGCTACACTAACGGCTTCCCCTCGCGCACGCAGCCTATTTACACTACACGCTGCACACATTGCTGACACTTACACCTCAGCTCCACAACAGTGCAAATCTACATTGTATGCTGCAGGAACATCAAAACAGATTGCCAGCTCTTCAGCACAATGCTTCCTGCATATATTACTTCCAAATAGGTAAAGTATATTCATTTATTAATTTATTAATTATTTAATTACCATACAAAAATACATATACACAATATTTTTTTTTAAAACACTATCGCAATAAACACAAAAGCCATTCAGCACCAACGCTGTTCATAGCACACAAAGCCTTGCAAAAAGCCTTGCAAAAAGCAGATCAGCACCGACCTTACAATAACAGCAAAAGCGTCTCTCATAAAAAAAAATACAACTACCAAGAGCCTCGCAATGAGCGCCAAAGGATCTCAGACCACCCAAAAAATGTAAGTCTGTGGCAAACAGCATTACCTGCCTTACAATTGTATTGCCCCGTCATTTTTGAGTCGCTAGTATATATATATTTATGGTACGGATAATGTCAGAAGTTTGGATAATTTTTAAATTATATCATAATGCTGATATAATTCATATTATTTATATTATATTTTTTTTTTGCCCCCTCATCCGGTCAACCCTTCATGGCCCCCTGACCCTCCCCTGGGCCCCCATTGGCCGCATACCGCCAGGGCTGGAAATGGGTGCGTACCTGTTTCAAAAAGAGCATTTTTACTGAAGCTCTAAGTGGTGGCAGTGTGGAGCAGTTGAGCATGCAGGTGATGTGTATCAGGGAAGAAGGTAAGACAGCAAGGGCTGTAAAGTAACAGCAAGGTACAGGGGGATGGGTTCTGTAAGGGGGAGCAAAGGAAATAGTGATAGGTGCTGGTTGCTGACATGGACTGGGTGCTATGTATGGATGGATACTAAGAGGGGAAGTGTTCTGTATGGGGGTGCAATTAAATTCTTACAACCACCCCAAACATTTTTTTTAGACTATAAAAATATAGCTAAAAGTATTTGTTTTAATGTTTTAATGTATCCCATAACTTTTTATTATTTGAAATATATAACTTTTTATTAGCCTTGAAATTTGTGACGGCAGGAATATTTGTTTTGCATTAAGCATTAAAGGGCCAAGTGCTTTTCATTTTGAACCTATTTTTTAGCTCGCTATTGATTAAAAATTACAATACATTTGCCAAACAGCAGCAGAAAATACAATAAAAAAATGCTCCAGGTAACCCAATGTTACCTCAGCGAAAACATTTCTTTTGTTTTCAGCAGTGTAATATGTATAATACATGTAATACATATATATATATATATATATATATATATATATATATATATATATATATATATATACATAATACAATATATAATACATTACAACACAATTTAAATTACAGTAAATTGCATTATTCATTTTTAATACACAGTTAAAATAAAAATAAAAATACACAGATACAAAAAGCATTTCCCAAATGTATATATACAGTGGATATAAAAAGTCTACACACCCTGTTAAAATGTCAGGTTTCTGTGCTGTAAAAAAATGAGACAAAGACAAACTATTTCAGAACTTTTTCCACCTTTAATGTGACCTATAAACTGTACAACTCAATTAAAAAACAAACTGAAATATTTTAGGTAGAGGGAAGAAAAAATATAAAAATAAAATAATATGGTTGCATAAGTATGCACACAGTTAAACTAATACTTTGTTGAAGCACCTTTTGATTTTATTACAGCACTCAGTCTTTTTGGGTATGAGTCTATCAGCATGGCACATTTTGACTTGGCAAGATTTGCCCACTCTTCTTTGCAAAAACACTTCAAATCTGTCAGATTGCGAGGGCATCTCCTGTGCACAGCCCTCTTCAGATCACCCCACAGATTTTCAATCGGATTCAGGTCTGGACTCTGGCTGGGCCATTCCAAAACTTTAATCTTCTTCTGGTGAAGCCATTCCTTTGTTGATTTGGATGTATGCTTTGGGTCGTTGTCATGCTGAAAGATGAAGTTCCTCTTCATGTTCAGCTTTCTAGCAGAAGCCTGAAGGTTTTGTGGCAATATTGACTGGTATTGGGAACTGTTCATAATTCCCTCTATCTTAACTAAGGCCCCAGTTCCAGCTGAAGAAAAACAGCCCCAAAGCATGATGCTGCCACCACCATGCTTCACTGTGGGTATGGTGTTCTTTTGGTGATGTGCAGTGTTGTTTTTGCGCCAAACATATCTTTTGGAATTATGGCCAAAAAGTTGAACCTTGGTTTCATCAGACCATCACATCTTTTCCCACATGCTTTTGGGAGACTTCAGATGGGTTTTTGCAAAATGTAGCCTGGCTTGGATGTTTTTCTTTGTAAGAAAAGGCTTTCGTCTTGCCACTCTACCCCATAGCCCAAACATATGAAGAATACAGGAGATTGTTGTCACATGTACCACACAGCCAGTCCTTGCAGCTCCTTTAATGTTGCTGTAGGCCTCCTTGTAGCCTCCCAGACCAGTTTTCTTCTCATCTTTTTATCAATTTTGGAGGGAGCTCCAATTCTTGGTAATGTCACTGTTGTGCCATATTTTCTCCACTTGATGATGACTGTCTTCACTATGTTCCATGGTATATCTAATGCCTTGGAAATTCTTTTGTACCCTTCTCCTGACTGATACCTTTTAACAATGAGATCCCTCTGATGCTTTGGAAGCTCTCTGTGGACCATGGCTTTTGCTGTGGGATGCGACTAAGAACATTTCAGGAAAGACCAACTAGAGCAGCTGAAGTTTATTTGGGGTTTGTCAGAGGCACTTTAAATGATGGCAGGTGTTTGTTGACTCCTATTTAACATGATTTGGAATGTAATTGCTTAATTCTGAACACAGCTACATCCCCAGTTATAAGAGGGTGTGCAGACTTATGCAACCACATTATTTTTATTTTATTTTTTTCCTCCACCTAAAAGATTTCAGTTTGTTTTTCAATTGAGTTGTACAGTTTATAGGTCACATTAAAGGTGGAAAAAGTTCTGACATTATTTATCTTTGTCTCATTTTTTTACAGCACAGAAACCTGACATTTTAACAGGGGTGTATAGACTTTTTATATCCATTGTATATATACAAATAATTGCAGTTGTTGATGGCTTCTACATTTTAATAATACATCAAAAGTGGAATTTTAAGTTAATTACTTTGTATTCAGCTAATAAAGATGATTTAGAGGTATGTTGTCAATGTTCACAATGGAAAATAAATTGGGAAATATTCACTAAGCATCACAAGGGCTGCTACTATAGTGGTACCTTGGTAGTCGTCGTTAATTGGTTCCAGAAGGCATGAGGAGTGCCAAACACGATGAGTACCAAGTTCCCATAAGTAATGGGAGTAATGTAAATTGACTCATACAGGCTACAGCAAGTGTGATGAGTACAGAAAAAGCGTTGAGTGTCAAAGCAATTTCTTCTCCTCAAAATGGAGAAATACCAAATTCGACGAGTTCCGATGCAGTTGAGTTTTAAAGTACCACTGTACTAAAATTCCTGTTGAATACAAAAAAATTCTAAACGTGGCATTGATTTTTTTATTAGTACAAACTTAATATACCCAGTATTCTGTGCCCAGTGATAGCATAGATTTTACCCACTGGGCAAGCTAATAAGTAACAAAGCCTTCAGGCTTGATTGCAGTCAGATATAATAAATCCAAATAATGATGTTACTTATTCAGAAATGGTTTTGAGACAATGAGCCTCATTCAATGGAGCAATTGTAAGTTACAGTAGCTCTTAATGGAGGCTGTAAGTTAATTTGCCATTCATTTGGTGTTTTTTTGCGAGCTGCAAACGGCTACGTGTTACGGGCTTGAAATCCTTGCGGTTGTTACAACCGTAACTTACACCCCATCTAAGCCTTTGATCTTTCACGTCCGCAAGAGTTACAATCGCAAATCACTATTCAATTACTACAATTCCTCAAGCCCGCAAATATTTTTACACCCGTAAACGGCAAATGTAGAAGAAAATCCTATGAGTACTAAAGAGGACCCACAAAGGGGTTAAAGACATATCCGTAGCACTGTAAAATAAAAATAAATACTGCACTGTAAATTATGGAGAAAGCGATGAAGACATTAAGTCTCAAGCTCGCAAATCGGCAATCAAAATAATTGTATTTTATGTTTCATTCCGGGGTTATATCGATCTTGGGAATCAATGAGTTAATACATATCAAGCCACCCACATGGACTAAAACTGTATCGGGATAAATTTTTATGATTTTTTTATTTTGCCGGATTGCAAGTCTGATCGCATATCGGACCTCGAAAGGCTAATTGATTGACATGTAGATAACTCAAATAACTATTTACAGTTTCCAAAGTGCATAACACTTAACAATTGTTACAAACATTTAAAAAAAAAAACTTTATTGCACCAAAGAAAAATATATATATGTATCATTCACATTCAACAGCGACACCCATAATATATGACACCAGTTTAAATACCCTGGTATAGTAGTAAAACTACAATAAAATTGGATATCAATGCCTGGATGAAACAAATGTGGTCAAGACCTCCACACCACAGGGGTACCTCCTACCTGTAGGATACTATGGCCCTCATTCAATTGCGATTTGGCCAATTGAATAGGGGTCTAAATAGGCACATATTATATTTTTTTTAAAGAAGTTTTTAGTTAGTGAAAACCTTGCTTTTGGATAGATGTTTACTAACTAAAAACTTATTTAAAAAAATATGTTATGTGCTTATTTAGAGCTCTATTCAATTGGCCAAATTGCAATTGAATGAGGGCCTATCTATGTAAATACCCATTTTCTGCTAAATAGCCCTACAGATAGATAGAAAAAAGGAGATTTGTGTCCAGGCGACATTAGAGAACTCCAGCAAATATCAGAAAATAATGGGAATCACCAGTAGTAATAAACACTACACAGGTAAAAATGTATTAAAAAGAAAAAAAGGTTGCAAATGAGCACTATAATAGCATGTGGTTGGAGTAATGGTCGCTGAATTTACAAACGGATAACTCCTGTTTACATATACCGTATATACTCGAGTATAAGCCAAGCTTTTCAGCCCTTTTTTTAAGGCTAAAAAGGCCCCCCTTGGCTTATACTCGAGTCACATCCCACCCCCACGTGTCTCTCTAACCCCCCCATGTCTCTCTAACCCTCCCGTGTCTTTCTACCCCCCGTGTCTCTCTAATCCCCCACGTGTCTCTCTAATACCCCACGTGTCTCTCTACCCCGTGTCTCTTTCCCTCCCCCCTCCAAATCCTCAACCCCCCCTCCTCATTATAAACCCCCTCCTCATTCTCCCTCCTCAACCCCCCTCCTCAACTTAAACCCCCCTCCTCATTCTAACCCCCCTAACTACCTCCCCCTCTCCCCTCACTTACCTGCTTCTGCTCCGGCCTCCGCTCCTTCTTGACCCGGCACATGTGACGTCACGGCGTTAGCATATACCGGGTGCCGGCACCCGGTATATGCTAATGACCGGCGCGTATGTGATGTCACATGCGCGCCGGGTCAAGAAAGAGCGGAGGCCGGAGCAGAAGCAGGTAAGTGAGGGGAGAGGGGGAGGTATTTAGGGGGGTTTAGGTTGAGGAGGGGGATTGAGGGGGGTTTAGGTTGAGGGGGGTTTAGGTTGAGGAGGGGGGTTGAGGAGGGGGGTTGGGGTTGAGGGGGAGGTTGAGGGGGGTTGAGGTTGAGGAGGGAGGTTGAGGAGGGAGGTTGAGGATGGGGTTGAGGATGAGGATGGGGGGTTGAGCAGGGGGTTGAGGATGGGGGGGTTGAGGAGGGAAGTTAGAAGGGGGTTGAGGATGGTGGGTTGAGGAGGGAGGTTGAGGAAGGGTTGATGATGGGGGGGTTGAGGAGGGAGGTTGTGGAGGAGGGAGGATGAGGAGGGAGGTTGAGGATGAGGAGGGAGGTTGAGGATGAGGAGGAGGGGTTGAGGAGGGGGGTTGAGGTTGAGGAGGGGGGTTGAGGAGAGAGGATGAGGATGGGGGGGTTGAGGAGGGGGTTGAGGATGGGGGGGTTGAGGAAGATGAGGAGGGGGGTTGAGGAGGGGGGTTGAGGTTGAGGAGGGAGGTTGAGGGGGGTTGAGGTTGAGTGGGGTTGAGGTTGAGGAGGGGGATTGAGGAGGGAGGTTGAGGAGGGGGTTGAGGATGGGGGGTTGAGGAGGGAGGTTGAGGAGGTGGTTGAGGATGGGGGGGTTGAGGATGGGGGTTGAGGAGGGAGGTTGAGGAGGGGGTGGAGGACGGGGGTTGAGGAGGGGGTTGAGGATGGGGTTGAGGATGGGGGGGTTGAGGAGGGAGGATGAGGAGGGGGTTGAGGAGGGGGGGTGGGGTTGAGGGGGGTTGGGGTTGAGGAGGGTTGAGGTTGAGGAGGGTTAAGGTTGAGGGGGGAGGTTGAGGAGGGGGGTTAAGGAAGGGGTTGAGGAGGGGTTGAGGATGGGGGGTTGAGGAGGGAGGATGAGGATGGGGGAGTTGAGGAGGGGGTTGAGGATGGGGGGGTTGAGGAGGGAGGTTGAGGAGGGGTTGAGGATGGGGGGGTTGAGGAGGGTGGATGAGAAGGGAGGTTGAAGATGAGCAGGGAGGTTGAGGATGAGGAGGAGGGGTTGAGGAGGGGAATTGAGGTTGAGGAGGGGGGTTGAGGAGGGGGTTGAGGATGGGGGGTTGAGGAGAGAAAATGAGGATGGGGGGTTGAGGAGGGGGTTGAGGATGAGGAGGGAGGTTGAGGATGAGGAGGGAGGTTGAGTATGAGGTAGGAGGATTAGGGAGGGGGGAAGAGACACAGGGAAGGGAGAGGTTGGGTGAGACACAGGGAAGGGAGAGGTTGGAAGAGACACAGGGAAGGGAGAGGGGAGAAGAGACACAGGGAAGGGAGAGGGGAGAAGAGACACTGGAGAGAGAGGGGGACACAAAAGGGGGACACAGAGGGCACAAGAGGGACACAGGGGGCAGCACATTTACCACCCTTGGTTTATACTCGAGTCACTTATTTTACCCAGTATTTTGTGGTAAAATAGGTGCCTCGGCTTATACTCGGGTCGGCTTATACTCAAGTATATAAGGTATATAAAGTCCCAAAAGTACATGCACCACTTCTGGTTTGCAGTGCTCTGTTTAAGTAGGTCTCATATAATGCAAATAGATCCCTATATTCACTGCATAAAAATTCTTGATATAGTATAAGATAATAATAATACCAATATGCACGATTTAATAGAAAAAGACAAACTCTCAACTGGATGAATGCGCTATATTACATTTGGCTACCCAGTGTTTAAATTCTATATCTTCTAAATTAGTCAAGCTGCATAAATCCCATATATGGCAGTCATTCCCAAAGTGCATATCGTGCACCAGTGCATATAATACGCAAACAATATACAAATCACATATTCTGCAGTGAGATAATTATATAGGGTCCCAAAATCCTATTGTATTGCCCGATGGCCGTTTCACTGTCCTACCAGCTTTATCAGGGGCAGAAAGATAATAATTTCAACGAAAATCAGGCTTAAAAAGCCCACAATAGTGTACGTGTGACGTCATTATGCAATCCCGCGAAATATCGCAGAATTCTAGGGAGCATTGAGACACAGTTCAATATTCACAAGCTAAACTAAACAAAAATAGTAAAGGCGAGTAAAGCTGCACTTCAGTGACGAGGCCCACCTTTTAAACGAACAGTATACATTTGGGACTACACAAAACATGTCAAGGTATCATTTTTTTAGCTATGTATTTATGATATATGTACAGGCGGTCCCTGGGTTAAGGCAAGATATGTTCCTGAGAACTTCTTTAAACTGGATTTGAATGTAACTCTAACCCTGATGAATAATAATAATACTATAATGGCTCATATGTGGTAATAATTTGTTATTGTTCTGTCCTTCAGTTGTGTCCGACTGTCGGTGACCATATGGACTCAGCACACCAGGTACAGCTGTCTGTTTTTCTGGTGGTGCTTATACATATGGTTTTCGTGGCAACGATACTGGAGTGGGTTGACAGTTCCTTACGTGATTTGTCTGACCTCTCTGCTATGACCTGCCCATCTTAGGTGACCCTATATGGTATAGTTCATAGCTTCATAGCCCCTACACCACAACAAGGTATCAATCCGGAAGGGGGTGGTAATAATGATACAATGTAATAATGTAATAATAATAATAATACCCATGTACTGTTATAATAAGTTACAGAAACCATTGTGCTAATTCTTTTAATTTAAATAAACAAAAGATAAAAGCAAACAAATACAAAAATCCTTGGGATCCTGTTTTTAAGTACAAGACATCGGGTCGTCTGTAATCCGGGGACCAGCTTTATATTCTTTTTATGAAATGCTGCAAATAAAGAAATAATTTTTACTTAGATTGTGGATGTTCCTTGAAAGCAAGTTTTTTTTCTATTCAGAGTAAAAGTATATACTGATAATAATTGTTAATAATGACATATAATAATAGTAACGCAAATAAAGTACAGCACTTGAAGTAGTGTTTTTAAACTTGTACACAGTGATCTATAATCCATATATAAAGATGTCTTGCGTGCCCATCTAGCACATGCATTGATGAAGGAAGATTGCTATTAAATGTTTAGCATTGTAAGCTAGCAGTTAAAGGGGTTAATAGTGTTATGCATGAATTGGAAAGCATTTCAAGTGAGGGATTTGACTCAGAGGACAGCCCCTCCACATGTGTCCTGTGACATCATAGAGGGAGTTGTGGGGTACTCCCCAGCATGTGTTTGTGTGTCAGAGAGAGAAAGCAAACTTCACTTCAGTGCTCCAAAAAGCACAGACTGGATGTGTGCGTCACCTGTCCCAAACCAGCGACATGCCCGAGGATGTCAAGGAAAAGCGCAGGAAGCAAGCACAGCCCAAGAGGAATCACGGTGAGCCCCGCTACCTAATGGCCCACTCCTGGGAACAAGGTGGCAAGCACAAGATAGACTGACATATATCTTTGTTTTTCTGTATAAACTAATTTTATCTATTTAAATAATGTATTAGTTTCATGACTAAAAGACACTTTGTGCAGTCTTGCAAATTAGTACGATTGCTAGACAATATTACAATACATTTGATTGTTCGCTCTTAAGACCACATAAGGCTTTTCCTCTCAGGTAGTTATGTGGTTGAACTATTTTTACTTTTTTTGCTGTCATAGTTATAGCACCTAAGTGTTAATATATATATATATATATATATATATATATATATATATATATATATATATATATATATGCTTTTTTTTTCGCACACTTACCAGGTTAGCCAGAAGAGAGATGTGTTGAAGAGTCATATTTATCTGTAATATGCAGAGCGATCATTTAACTCTCGAGTATGTGTAACAAACATTATGTGTTATTTATCAGAGAGAGTTAAAACTTTTAATTATTATCATCCTTTATTTGTAATGCGCCTACATATTCCGTAGCGCTACTTTAAAAACTTTTTGCTATAGGCTACATAGAAATTTTGCGTTATTAATTCTTAATAAATATCCTTGCGTTATTAACACTCTAATACAATTTTTTTGTGTAGAGCTTAAGAGTTTTGATTTAATTTTTAGTTGCGGATACAATTTTATATATATATATATATATATATATATATATATATATATATATATTTACATATATATGTACATATATATATATATGTATACTTATTTACATATGTTTATTTACATATACGGTATATATATATATATATATATATATATATATATATATAGTTGAATAATCAGAGTATTGCAGTAAATAGTGATACCTTTTTTATTGGACAAACGTATTCATAATAAAGCGACGAGCTTTCGAGAGATAATGCTCTCGAAAGCTCGTCGCTTTATTATGAATATGTTTGTCCAATAAAAAAGGTATCACTATTTACTGCAATACTCTGATTATTCAACTGGATTACTGGACACTCACGGCTACCTCACTCTTCATATATATATATATATATATATATATATATATATATATATATATATATATATATATATATATATACATATATATATATGCATATACAGTATATATATATATATATATATATATATATATATATATATATATATACACTATTAGAGACAAATTTACACTTGTATTAAATATACCATTATGTTAAAATGTTTGTGTTGATATTTTATTATTATATTATATGCGAATGCAGAAATATCATGCATTGATTTGCGTAAAGTGTTGATATATTACAAAAAATAGTTTTTTTAGCCTATGTATCAAGCTGCAGACCAGTTATTTTACCATTAACATTATAGAGAAACTTAAAAGTCTGTTACTCCTGCTTGTCCTATGTTGTATCACCGCTTTCTTTTAGTGGCGTGGTCTTGGTGGAAAATAACTTATGTTTGTTTTATGAGCAAAACTACTATATGTGCATTAAGATATTGCTGGAACTGTCCTCACACATTAACCTAGGTATATATAAGTGTTTATAAGGAAATTACAATAGTGACTTCTTTATCAAATGTGATATTTTTAAAAACGTGATATGTTTTTAACTAAAAAGTTAAAATGAAAGTAAAAAAAACTGACATGGAACAACATTTGACGAATCTCAAGATGAATAAATGACATAAATGCTTGAATATGATGTTTGCATTTATATACTGAATGGGTTTTTTATCAGTGTTGCTACAGTACATAGGCCTCTGAATGGTAAGCAAGTTCATATACTAAATGCAGGATTGCTTAGGCACATAGTGATATTGTATTGAAATTAAATAACATTCTAGTGAATTACAGCCTTATTAAATTGCAAATCGGCCACTTGAATAGGGCTCTATATAAGCACAGACCATATTTTTTACAGACGTTTTTAGTTAGTGAAGACCTTGCTTTTAGATAGAAGTTCACTAACTAAAAAACTTCTGTAAAAAAAAAACATGCTCTGCGCTTATATAGAGCCCTATACAATTGGCCGAATCACAATTTAATAAGGCTGTTAGTATGCCTCTCAGAGCAGCAGGAGATGGCTATGGAGATGTTCTCAGCTGACAACTTACCTCCTGGGGACATTAATATGGAAGATTGCTTCTGTCACCAACACTCCCTAAAAATCCGACAGCCTTGTGTACACCCACTGCTTTACTCCTGGCAAGAAAAGGATGGGATGGGCACTTGGACATTGCTGGAGAAAAACAGCACAGAGAAGGAGTATCCAGGACACAGAGATGTTGTGCAGTGATATCATGAGAAGTATTTCTTAAAACCACTCTCAAATCTCTAGTAACACACCCAACACATTGATGAAATAATATTTAAAGGTACACTGCCACTAGGAATCATTATAATGTAAGTAGCGGATAGAGACGAATGTAACAGTGTCACAAATGAAAGCTGACAACACGTAACTGTGACATAATTTTGAAGCCAAAATGGGCCAATTGGCACACCCCATAATTTTTATGGGGATGTTGCATTTTTTCCAAAGGGAATTTCTCTGATACTGAAGCTTATCAAGAGGAAAGCAACGAGTCCAAGTCCCCAGACACGTTAGTTTCAAAATAAAGTCAAATAAGTTGGAGATATCTAACATTAACTGTGTTATTGGGGTCAAGGAAGACACCACAAGTTCAACATTCCTTCTTGGAACACACACTTGTTTGTCTCACAGACAGGCCCTCATTCAATTGCGATTTGGCCAATTGAATAGGGCTCTAAATAAGCACATAGCATATTTTTTTAAAGAAGTTTTTAGTTAGTAAACATCTATCCAAAAGCAAGGTTTTTACTAACTAAAAACTTCTTTAAAAAAATTAAGCTATGTGCTTATTTAGAGCCCTATTCAATTGGCAAAATTGCAATTGAATGAGGCCCATAGAGCTTGAAGAGAAGAATAAGGGGACAGACATCACAGTATAAGAAGTAAAGGGAATACAATATCAAATGGGGTTGATTCTCTAAGCCTTTATATGTTTTGTGAAGGCCTGTAATGGCAGATTTATCACATAGGAAATATACATAGCAGCCTTCATCAAAGCACAATACAGTCCCTACAATGCTTAGTTAATCTGCACAATGACTTGCAAGCAAAATTTGTTTAAATAAGCTGTGTGTGCATTTCTCCCCATCCCCTTTAAATACACCAACTTGTTTCCTTGCGATAGTGTCCTCTTCATTAGAAATGTTATATAAATTGCAGCAAATTGCCTGATAGTATTTGCATAACACAAGTTAAATTCAATTTTAACAGTTAAGAGTTTTAGGTCCTCTGCAGAACAGACCCACCCTCCACCCCCGTTCCACTCATACCGACATACCTTGCTGTAAGATTAGAATAGCTTGTTCTCAGTCTATGTTCTCATTATTATTAGAATGCAACAGCAATCACCATATCAGCATCTAGATTTGATAATATCTTTATAGTGCTTCTCAGGTCTTCATATTACTGAAAGAGTTAAGATAGCAACTGTGTGAAAATTTCCACTATGTGGTCAATTTAATGTCAGCATCTCAGCCTATGCTCTGCTATATCCCCTCATATACAGTAGTGTTAACTCCCCCTCAGTGCAAAAGGTTCCCTATTACCTACTGTATGACTAATAGGCCTGATGAACTCCCCGTGCAATCACAGCATTAACGCCTTAATACAAATTATTCCATGCATGGGACTCCCCCCCGTTAATTATGCAGCTCATTGCACAAACCTAAAAAGTATTGCTAACAACAAACACCAGCTATACCGCAGGTAGGACGTATAGAGCAGAAGAGCAATGGTAAACCCAACTTTCTGTTATGAACCAATACCAATTGCTATATTCTTCAGGCCTATAAAAGATAGAAAAATAGATAGACAGACAGAAAGAAAGATAGACAGGAATATAGATAGATAGATAGACAGACAGACAGACAGACAGACAGATAGATAGATAGATAGATAGATAGATAGATAGATAGATAGATAGATAGATGATGGATGGATTATGTGTATATTCAGTGCAGAGAAAAACATCTAAACCTTAGGAGTTATTAATATTTTATAGGTGCCAGGCAGATTGTTTTCTGGAGCCCGTAGGGAAATCCTTTAGATGTTAATTATACTTTGTAAAAATATTTAAGAGCCAGCAGTATAAATTTTAGGAACTGAGACTCCCAGAAAAATGTAATCCCTGTATATGCATATTATGATTATTCGACAGCCGTAAATGCCCAGTAGCTGAATATTGCTGTATAAAATAATGTATTTTTTATTGAACATTTTATTTAGAGTGAGAAGTCAAAGGCAATACTCATTAGATGTTAAAGCAAGTTTGAGAAATAGCAGACTTGTGGGATAGGAGAAATATAAATGTAACTATAAGAAAAAATATCATAAATACCCACATGCCTTAATGAAACCAAATAAAACAATTAGACATGGGAAAAAAGGGAGAAGCATATGAAATTTTGGTAATGTGCTAGAAAACCCAAATATACATTAAGTACTATGTGAATGAATGTAGTCATTCATTTTCCTCTCTGTGTTTTGGAAATTCCCTCTGAGTATGTTATCTTTGGGTGGAAGAAAATAATGCCCAACTGGGGTAGCTTGATAGGTATAATATATATATATATATATATATATATATATATATATATATATATATATATATATATAGTATCTCACAATTAAATACATTATATATTTTCCTGTGACAACACTAAAGAAATGACACTCTGTTACTACATAGAAAAGCAGTAAGTGTACAGCCTGTATAACAGTGTAAATTTGCTGTGCAACATGATAACGACCCCATCACACCTCCAAGACGACCACTGCCTTGCTAAAGAAGCTGAAGGTAAAGGTAATGGACTGGCCAAGCATGTCTCCAGACCTAAACCCTATTGAGCATCTGTGGGGCATCCTCAAACAGAAGGTGGGGGAGTGTAAGGTCTCTAACATCCACCAGCTCCATGATGTCATCATGGAGGAGTGGAAGACGACTCCAGTGGCAACTCTGGTGAACTCCATGCCCGTGAGGGTTAAGGCAGTGCTGGAAAATATGGTGGCCACACAAAATATTGACACTTTGGGTCCAACTTGGAAATTTCCACTTAGGAGTGTACTGACTTTTGTTGCCAACGGCTTAGACATTAATGGCTGTGTGTTGATTTATTTGAGGGGACAGCAAATTTACACTGTTATACCGGCTGTACACTTACTACTTTACATTGTAGCAGAGTGGGATTTCTTCAGTGTTGTCACATGAAAAGATATACTAAAATATTTACAAAAATGTGAGGGGTGTACCATTTGGATATTATTTTATATAATAACTTTATTATTGGACAAATATTTTTGTTAGAGTGACAAGCTTTAAAGAATTGCATCGAGTCATAAGCACTACTTATTCTGACTTGATAAAATGAGGTGCAACTCTCAAACGCACAATGTCCTAAAAATACAGTTAATTGAACCTTACAGTGCTAAAAAATCGTACTGTGGATGCAAAGAACAAAAGTATCCATCCCATTGCTCCCTTAGGATTTGAATTGAGTGAAGTTCACTCGTAACTCACCACGTAGCTAACACATCACACACCTAAATATAATCTCCGATAAACACCATCTTGGAGAAACACCATCTCTATCCCATAAATATTTCATAAATCATTATCACATGCCTCCTGAGCAATAACGAATCTCGTCGAGATAAACTCAGAAGTCATTCAGAGCCTCAGAAAAGCACTGATGCTTTATATCCATCAATATGCACAATCTAACACCTTACTTGAGTCAGATTTGAGACTTCATTTCTCAATTTTGCCAAAATTAAGGGGTTAATACCACTACCCCCATGAGCCAGGGCATCACCAGAAAATAAAAACTGCTGGAGGTTTAATATCCCTGTGTGTAAGGACCCCCATGGTTATGGTTATAGTTTTGCGTAGGCATCCTTAGGGATGCACAGTGGTATAGTGTAAGTCTATACTTCTAATTTAAGCACCTGCATCAAAGACTTCCCCTAAACTACTGGGGTCCTTAGCAACATATTTACATATTAAAAGTAATAAATTAAAGGATGTTTTTAAAGAAAGCATCAAAAAAATTGAATTCTGTTTCTGTACACTGGATGTGTATAAGATTATGCTAAACAGATTGGTAGTTTCCATTTGACACAAAATCACATACTGTGTAAATTGAATTAACATTATGTTTTGAGTAAAGCAATATGCATAATGCTGCCCTAGAACCATAATCAGATTTCTGATCTATATCTAAGGTTATTAAACAAAAAACAGGATACCTAGTTAGAAAATTGCTTTTTTAAGCATTAATTCTCACACTCATAGAAATCTGTGTAAATACAAAGAGAAGACAGAGCATGAGTCCCATGAAATAATCCAGGATAAACATTATCAGTACTTGTACAGTCAATGTTGAGTACATAAAGATGTGGGATCTGTAATATGATGATTTTGTTGTTGTTCAGTCCTTCAGTCGTGTCCAATTCTTAGTGACCATGTGGGCTGAAGCACCCAGGCACATCTGTCTGTGTTTCTAGTTGTGCTTATCTCAATATAGTTTTCTTGGAAAGATACTGGAGTGGGTTGCCAGTTCCTTCTCAAGTGGCCTACAATTTGTATGACCTCTCTGCTATGATCTTCCCATCATGGGTGGGAAACATGGTATAGTTCAAAGCTTCATTGATATAGTCAAGCCATTTCCCCACGGCAAGATAGCGATCTAGATGGGGAATATGTTGATGCAAACCTACAAATGCCTTGATGTCCTCGGTGCACTGGACTCCCAATTGTCATATTTGCAGATGATGTTTACTGCTAATTTTAGAATTAATAGAAGTTGTATGTACATCTATAAGATGTATACTGTCCATGAGGATAGGGTAGATTTAAAAATATCATAATACTATTTTTGTTGTTTAATAGTTAAGTTGTATCCGACTCTCTGTGACCCTATGGAACTCTGCACACCAGGCACATCTTGTCTCTGGTTGTGCTTATACATAAGTTTTTCATGGCAAAGATACTAGAGTGTGTTGCCAGTTCCTTCTCTAGTGGACCATGATTTGTCTGACCTCTCTGCTATGACCTGACCATCTTGGGTGACCCTACATGGTATACCTCATAGCTTCATTGAAGTACACATCAGCCCCTTCACCACAACAAGGTAGTGATCCAGAAGGGGATCTTTTATATATATGAATACATGACAAATTCCCTACTAGAGGAAAAAAATGGACAGTAAAATATGTTATAATGCATTCATTTTTATTTGTATCCAGCCATAATGAATCATTTGCTGATGAAAATGTGCTGGGTGTATTTTGACATTCTTGTTTTGTGACTATATTGTATAATTCTCTAAAATTTCACACTTGAAAATCTTTTCATTCAGTCATCAGATTCTTTAGAGTTTTTTTCGGAAATTGTACAAATTTCTCAATCTTGGTGGAAACAGTCATTGAAACTGTATTCTGTTTTGAATCACAAACCCATAAAATATTGAATAAGCCTGTAACAGTAAAATCGTATTTCATTGTCAGTGCTAGAAATCAAAAGCAGGAAGTCACCATATAATCATTTACCTTATACATGTGATGTTGAGTACGGCTTTCACAGAACTGTTATATTGTTTTTTTGGACCAATGGGACACAGCTCTTTGGTGACTGTCACAACTGGATGGACAGTTGGACATTGTGTACATATAGTTACTGTCATGGTTTATTGGTTAAAATGTATGTGTATTGATGTAATGTTACAATGTTAATTGTTAGAAGAAGGAGTAATCTACTCTCCATATTGTGGTGGCAGCCATGTTACTAGCTAGATGCCATCTTGGCTGTTTCTTGACACCCGTTGCCAACGACGCCCCTCCCCACCTAAGCAGAGCAGACCACTAAACATATTGTAGAAAAACTGGTCCTAGTAATCAGCCCCTCTGAGTCTCTTATGTGTGATCAAATTAAAATAAACTCCAGATACCCGCTTCTTGGCATCAGAGGGGTTGTAAAATTGGACCAGCCACCCTAACAAGATAACTCACCCCCTCCCCCAAGGCCTAAGGCAGAGATGTCTAAGGCAGGAAGGATGGGTCCGACAAGTAATTAGCCGAGAGGGGGCTCATGTGGGTGGGGGGAAGATGATTGTTAAAACATTGTGTCCCAAGATGAATAAAGAGTTGTTTTTCTATTTGAATACTCATAACAACTGTGTGTATTTAATTCTGGGGAAAACCTTGATCCTACCTCGGAGTATCTCTGCTGCCCCTTCCTGGTATCACATATTATAATTGTCTAACTACGATTCGTCGTCACGCTGCGTTGCGTAGTGCGTACGACTTAATTGTATTTATTTTAAGAAAAAAAAAAGGGACAAATGTAGCGTCATGTTGTGTGGCAAACACATTTCACTACATTTAATTTTTAGTGACCGTCATTTGACCGTTTGACCATATTTACTGTTAAACCGTAGTACTTTAGCGGGCTGAGCGCCGAGCGCCGCAGGGGATCATTGCCCGGCGAGCCTTGCGCAGCGAGGCGAGCCGTTAAACCGTAATACTTTGGCAATGAGCGCCGCAGAAAAAATGCTGCACGAACAAAACGAAAAACAGGCGACAGCACTATAACCACGGAAAACACGTACCGATAATCCGCTAAGACGCATACCACACATTATCCACCATTTTAGGATAATGCGGAAGTACACAGTTACGTTAACGGTTTTGGATCGCAAACGCACACTATTACACTGCACACGTTCATCACGCTTACACAATACCTACACACCACTAATGCTGCAGCAACATCAACACAGATTGCCAGCTCTTCAACACAATGCATAAAAATACGTAAATTAATTTATTAATTTGATTTCTATATTTCAGTAGTACACAGAAAATAACATTAGCTACCTTACAATTCCATGTGTATATTAATAACTAAACAACTTTTAAAACATACACATCTGATTGCCGTCATTTTTTGACGGGCAATACGCTAGTGCTAAGTTATAGTTGGTAACTGCTACATATCCTGGTACTCGGTCCTAACGCTGGTGCCCTTGGTGAAAGCTATCCCGATATTAGTCCATATCCTGCTAGCAGGGACACAATGACCCTACGATCCGCTGACCAGGATTTGTCTAGTGACAATTTCAAGCCCAACCAAATAGCATATTGTGACAGTGCCCGCCTAGTAAAACCCCACAAGTAGCTGTAATTCAGACTGTGCAATGACACCACTCCTGGCTAAAACATTACACTTGTTCCACGGTCAATCAAACACTCATTATTGTATTTTATGTACTCATACCAGTATCAATTTACATATTAGACAAAGTAGTTGCATTGCTACTGCCAATACCATTGAACTTCCAATTAGACATGGACATTTATTAGGAGATACTTTAATCTTTTACTTAACATTTAAAACTACTGATCATCGCAGTACATAGTCATATCTTTATTTCTGGGCTAAATTACGAAACCAGCTTTCAGTATGTATCTCTTCCTTTTGTTAAGTGTTTAGTAATAATGACATTTTAGATTAAATTAACAGAGAGGTTTAAAAAAAAGTAGTATTTCATATCTGATATGTGTTTTTTTAATCCTTTATCTCTCTCTGAAGCTTGTAGGACAACAACAATATTATATTTAAGAGAGCATGTTTTATACATTGCAATAGATTTTCAGTATAAAATCAACATTGGCCAAATATCTTTAAAGTCGTAAAAAAATGCAAAAAATACATTGATCATAAGGGGAGATTCACAAAGCCGTTGTGATGGTTCTTATTGGACTGCAATGCATTGTAATCCTAGATAAGGAAGCATGTGTCATTGATATTCAATGAGCCTCATTCAATTGAGCAATTGTAAGTTACTGGAGCCCATAATGGAGTCCGTAAGCTAATTTGCTATTCAGTTGCGACCCGAAAACGGCTTACGTGTTACAGACTTGAAATCCTTGCGGCCATTAAACCCAGGTCTTACAGCCCATCGAAGCCTTTGATCTTTCACGTCAGCAAGACTTCTGATTTCAAAATCGCAAAACGCTATTGAATTGCTACAATTCCTCAAGCCCGCAAATGTTTTCATAACCGTAAACGGCAAATATAGAAGAAAATCCTACGAGTATGAGAGAGGACCCGCAAAGGGGTTAAAGACAAGTCCATAGACTGAAAAAGCAAATATCACATTAATATTGCATTGTAAATAATTAGGAAAGAGATGAAAGACATTAGAATTAACTGCACAACCGTCTGAAATTCATAAATCGGCAATCATTTTATTTTATGTGTCATTTTGGGGTGATATCAATCTCGGGAATCAATGAGTTAATACATATCAGGCCACCCACATGGACTAGAACAGTATTATTTTTTTACTTTTTGTGTTTTGCGGTTTTGCGAGTCTGATCGTATATCGGATCCCTAAACGCTAATTGATTGACATGTAACCTCCATGTTTTACTGCCGTAATGATGATCGTCTCATTTTCTATTGTTTCTAAATGGGTAGTTACAGCCTTGCTTAATTGATCCTGTTCCCGCCCTGAAATGCTATATACGAGTGCATGGTTTACGGTTTCGTCTTTAGGCCCCTAACTTGCGGGCTTGTTCTATTGAATAGCACTGGAACTGTAGCAGAGTTCAATCAGACATACGGCCTGTTAACCATGAGATGCGGGCTTTGAATTGAATGAGGCTCAATGTATTAACTAAGATACACAACTTGGAAGCGTTTTATTGTGATCACCAACATGTTATTCAATTGAACATTTCTCTGCTCTCCTTCCCCCCCAATGCTGCTGTCCAACTACCACATAAACAGCTACATTAAATTCCAAGCCTGTAACAACCGTGCCGCAAGTTACGGGCCAGAGACGCAAGCCTGTAAATCATTCTTGTTCACATGTAACGTGTGGCCATGAACATGATCAATTAGTCAAACGCGTAGTTACGGGTTTAGACGGAGCCAATGGTAAAAGAGATCGTCATGATTACATCAGTGAAAAATGGAGGTTAGATTTTAAAGCCTTACGGGTTTCAATTACAAGTTTCGATCTGACCCACATTCCAGATTTAATGCAAAATTAATAAATCACTAAATATGATATTCTAGTCCATGCGATTTCCAGAATTGATATAACACGGAAATTAAACATTCCAAAAACTATTTTATATTGCAGATTTGCGAGCTTAAGAATGTTGTGCTATTAATGTTAATACCTAACATCACTTTCTCTTTATTTTTAAGTACAGTAGTGTGTTGATATTTGCATTTACAGTAATACGGATAGGACTTTAACCCCCTTGCAAGTTCTCTTAAGTACCAGTAGGCTTTTTGGCTCCATTTGCGTGTTATGGGTTTGAACGCCAGGGGATTCGTAGCAATTTAATAGCGATTTCCATTCATAACAGTTAAAGGCTTGACAGATAAAAGGATTTCCTACAACTTAGTTCCGATTTCAACATCCTGTAGGGTTTTCCCGCCTGTAACCCGCAGATCATTTGCGGGTAGCTTTACAAGGCCAATTTAAGTCTTGCGGGCTCCGTTACGGGCTATGGTTTTACACGCTGAGGGAATCTAATGTTGTTGAAAGCCTTGCAAAATGCCTATTCCTATAATTTTATTATTATATTTATTTTTATATTATTATTATTTTAACTTGCAAAAACAAGTTATGAAAATGTTTATTGCTGAGTTTTGTTAAGTTTACATCCATAGCATGTAATTTATTAAAGGACAAGTGTGGTCAATTTTTTTCTACACAGTAATTTGAATAGCAAAGCTTGATAATGGATAAAATGTTGTTAGCAAGTAAAAAAAAATATTTGTACATAGCCATTTCCATGTTTCACTTTTTATGCAATTATTCTTTACTGCAAGCTTCCATTTTCTTTACAAATCCTGCTTCTTGCAGCTTGTGTACTTGTAAACTAATGAGCTTGGCATTAGATCTATAAGGAGCTGGCAGATGCATTTTGCAGGCCCTGGTTTGGTTAACATTTATATGGCATAGGGGTTAGGTGGCATAGTGTTTATATTGGTTTGCCAAGGGGTTTGTTAGGTACCCTCATGGTAGGGGATAACAAATATGTGTCCCACAGAGGTCTTTTAAGGGGTAATGATTAGGTTATAGTTTGATATTGATCGGGTGAGCAAGGCAGGGAATCCCTGGGGTTCCCTCCATTCAGTGCGTGGGAGGAGAGAATCAAAGGAGGTTCCCCGGGGGGGTTCTGGGGCTGATCTGTCAAGGCAAGAGGTATCCTATATATATATATATATATATATATATATATATATATATATATATATATATATAGGATCCCAAAAACTTAAAAACAGGAACTTTATTTAAAATTCTTAAAAATACACACAATGAAGACCCCCACAGGTGCCAACAACTGGATTGGTCAATCAAGAAATTCAGATATGGTACAGAAACCAAGAAAAAAAAAATATATATATATATATATATATATATATATATTTAAATCTATACAAAACAATCCCTGTGTCTTATTACAGAGACCTCCTATATGAGAGCTATGATGTGCCCCACTAGCTGGCTAGTTTCCCTACAATAGAGGAGTATAGACTGGATGCATTTGATCACATACCAAACCAGAAGTGTGAAAGTGTAGAAAAACTCATTCATTCAGCTAAAAACAACTTAAGTCTATTGTGAGCCACATTGGGATTGAATCATAGTCTATCAGTGCATTGTGGGTATTATACAAACACCCATCATGTAACTTCCCAATTGGGTAAAGAAACCGCTGAACATATCAACACTGATAGAAAGATATAGCTGCCTGATGGGTTACTCCCCTGTTTCGACACATTGGATTTTTCAAAGGTGTGGGTGTTAACTACAGCTCAATGTCTCCTGTAACAGGCTGGGACCATATAACATCGAGCTGCAGTGAAACATGGTCCCCGGTTTAGGTTTAGCCGTGTAGCAGCTGTGATTAGAAATTATACACTCTACAAAATACATGCCACCACTCTCCCATAAGCAAGTTACTATGAAAGTATCTACTCTGTCTGTGGACAACATTTAAAGTAAAATGGAAGAAAAACAGACAGCACTGCATACAAGTAATGTAATGGTAATAAACAGTAAATACAATGGTCCTCATTCAATTTGAATTTTGGCAATTGAATAGGGCTCTATATAAGCACATAACATATTTTTTTGACATCATTTTTAGTTGTTGAAAACCTTGGTTTTGGATAGAGGTTCAGTAACTAAAAAGTTCAGTGAAAATGTTTTGTATGTGCTTATATAGAGCCCTATTCAATTGGGCAACTCGGAATTGAATGAGGCTCAATGTGAGGCTACTTATTTCCAAAAAAAAACTTAATATGAATTTCAGAAGAAGGTAGCAAGTAGTTGTCAGCTTCTATTTTAAAGCAAGGTCTTCACTAACTAAAACTTCTGTTAAAAAAATATGCTATGTGCTTATTTATAGCCCTATTCAATTGGCCAAATCGCAATTGAATAAGGCCCATAGAAGTTAAACAAGATCTGTTCTTCTCTTCAGATGAATCATGGCTGGCAATAGTGGAACATTTTGCAGACCAGGGCCCTCATTCAATTGCAATTCTGCCAATTGAATAGGGCTCTAAATAAGCACATAACATATTTTTTTTAAAGAAGTTTTTAGTTAGTGAACTTCTATCCAAAAGCAAGGTCTTCACTAACTAAAAACTTATTTAAAAAAAATATGCTATGTGCTTATTCAGAGCCTTATTCAATTGGCTGATTCACAATTGAATGAGGGCCCTAGTGAATATGAAATTATTACAAAAACCCACGATTAACATTAACATTGTAAAATTGTAATCATGAAATGAACACTCTGGCCCTCATTCAATTGCAATTTTGGCCAATTGAATAGGGGTCAAAATAAGCACATAACATTTTTTTTTAAAGACATTTTTAGTTAGTAAAAATCTATCCAAAAGCAAGGTTTTCACTAACTAAAAACTTCTTTAAAAAAAATATGCTATGTGCTTATTTAGAGCCCTATTCAATTGGCCAAATCGCAATTGAATGAGGCCCTCTGACTTTATATCTGATTTAGTTTTAAGTTATAGTTCAAAATATTGTGTGCATGTCACACTGACTAGTACAAGGTTGTTAAAGATGCTGCAAATACTTTCAGCTTTTGTAAAATAAAAAAACAAGTTATATTTGCAAACTGGCATATTAACTATAAAATATTTTCCATAGGGCTGTATTTCATTACTGTAAGTGAAATTTTTTGTAATTGCTTGTGGATGGAAGTGAGTTTTATGAAACCATCTTTAAATACCCAGGTGAGCAAGTATGTATTGTGTGAAATAGTTTCTAGATCTATAGGCCACATTCACTTTGAAGCACGTAACTCGATCGCAGACAGTCGAATGTCTGCGAGTGAGTTGCGGGCTCCTGTTGCAATGCTATTCAATTGCTCAAGCCCGCAAGTTACAGGCCCGAAGCCACAACCATAAACCATGCACTGGTTTGGAGCAGTTCTGGGCGGAAACCTGATCAATTCAGCAAGCCCGTAACCACCCATTTTGTAACGCCTATAGAAAATGAGACTTGTCATAATTAAAATGTCATTATTACGGCAGTAAAACATGGAGGTTACGTGTCAATCAATTGGGTTCAGGGGTCGGATATGCGATCAGACTCGCAAAACATTTAAAGTAAATTTAGAATTATGAAAATGAATGCCAATACTGTTCTAGTCCATATGGGTGGCCTGATATGTAGTAACTCATTGATACCCAAGATCGATTTAACCCCGAAATGACACATAAAAATAATTTTATTTCCTGACGATTTGCGGGCTTGAGACTGTTGTGCAATTAATTATTTAGTCTATCATCGCTTTCCCGTTATTTACAGTGCTGTAGTGATTTTTTATTTGCATTTACAGGGCTACGATCAAGCGTTTAACCCCCTTGCGGGTCCTCTCTAGCACTCGTAGGATTTTCTCCTTTATTTGCCGTTTACGAGTGTGAAAACATTTGCGGGCTTGGGGAAATTGAGCAGTTCAATAGCGATTTGCGATTTTAGCCTTGCGAAAGTGAGAGATCAAAGGCTTCTGGAGGCTTTATGTTACGAGTTTAACCATTGCCATTTTTTCAAGCTTGTAACTTAAAAGCCGATCCAAGCTCACAAAAAGACCCCAATTGAATAGCAAATTAGCTTGCGACCTCACTTACGCAACTCCAGATCTCAAAATCGCTCAATTGAATGGGGGCCTTTGTTTCCAAGTCTGGGACTTAGAACTCGATGTGATGTGAGACACATAAGCCTGCATCATATCTTAATGAGAAACCAGTGGATTCATTGTAGCAGAGTAAATCTAAGCTCTGTAAATGATGTCAAACCTGTTTCCACTTAGTAATAAATTAAGTCAACTTGAAAAAAACTCTGTTTATTTGTATGGATGTTTCAGAAGACCGAATGAATCTACATATATTCAAAGGGCCTCATTCAAATGCGATTTGGCCAATTGAATAGGGCTCTATATAAGCACAGAGCATATTTTTTTTACAGAAGTTTTCAGTTAGTGATCTTCTATCCAAAAGCAAGGTCTTCACTAACTAAAAACTTCTGTAAAAATAATATGCTATGTGCTTATATAGGGCCCTATTCAATTAAACAAATTGCATTTGAATGAGGCCCAAAGTTAGGTCTTAACATCAATTAATTATTATTGTTACTGAAAAGAAATACCGTCCAAAGAACAGAAAAATCAGTGGTGTGTTTCTGCCTAAGCAGCACAATATAGTTACGATATTTGTATACTGCATTGAATGTTTTTGTTTAAGAATGGCAAAGATTTAGTGAATTACAATACATTTTGTTTAAAACTATTCTGCATCTTTAATGTAATTCAATCCTTCTACATAACTGCTTATTTTATTGACACTCATCACCAAATGTCTAATTTAGTTATAGCCTCTGAAGTCCTGATTATTTTTTCATGTCCACATAATAACCACAACTTCCTCTAAAGTTCTCCGAGACCACAACTTTGTGTGGGAAAACATCTCTAATATGCAATAGAAAATGGACTAGAAATATATTTACATCACTGTAATTTTCTACATCTGTATTGCTCTATAATAGTCTCATAACATCCCAGTTGCTTGACTACAGTATGCCATGGCCCCAAATAAGTAAAGTGGGCCATAAACACTACAGATTTATGGGTTGAAGAGCTTGGAGATGTCAAATTGTAGTATAGTATAGGAATTGATAAATTCTATACAATTTACATTACTTTTTCGGTGACTTCATCGGACTCACTATGTTTGTCTCCTGATATCCTTACTAAACATTTAAAAAAATAAGCAATTTGCATATTTCTGCTAATGTGTAATGCCAGCTGACTGTCCGACTAGAATTGGGAAATAAAAACCTGTTTTGGTGTAAATCTATGTATGCCTCAAACTGTTCAGGTGACCAGTTTCGCTACATAACTACTCAATGTGTAGGATACATCTGCAACTATGGGTTTGGGTAGTTGCATGGACCTGAGACTCAAAGTGGATCGCCATTTTGTTTCTATATCTTCAACATGGATTCCATAGCTTAACAGCTTTTACAATATAGCCTTGGTAATAAGCACAATACCAGTAAACATAGCAACAGAAACATGTTTTATCCATCCCAAATTCATTAGTTGGTTTTAAACTGAAAGCTGGAGTCAGTAGATTGATTCCAAAATAGAAACATTAGTACTGTTAATAATAACACCTTTAAGACTTATTTTTGCTTTTTTCCCTACAAGACAATTGACAAAAATAATGTATCAATCGATAAAAATCATATAATGTGAATATGAAAAAAATAGTTATAACAATAACACACATTGATTTTAAATAGTAATATAATCAAACTAGCGACTTGCCCGTCAAAAATGACGGCAATAAAAACTGAAGCCTGGCAATGCTGTTTGCCACACAATGTAAGCCTCTCCCCCTCTACTTTACTGGCCTTGTGATGAGCGCCTTTGGCGCTCATCACAGGCCTTGCAATGAGCCCCTTTGGAGCTCATTGCGAGTCTCTCCCTCTGTCTACTTCCTCCCTCATGTCTTATTTCCCCCCTCCTCTCCCTCCCTTGTGTCTCCTTCCGCCTTGTCTACCTCCCTTGTATCTCCTGCCCCCCTGTGTTTTTACCTCCCTCTCCCTCCCGTGTCTCTAAACCCCTCCCCTGTGTCTCTTTCCCCCTTCTCCCTCCCATGCATCTCTTCCCCCCCTGTGTCTCCCCCAACCCTCCCCTGTGTCTGTTCCTCCCTGGCCTGTGTCTCTTTCACCCTCCCCCTTTGTCTGTTCCGGCCTTCCTCGTGTCTCCATTTCCCTCCCTTGTGTATCTTTCCCCCTGCACTCTCTCCCCTGTGTCTCTTCCCCCTCCTCTCACTCCCCTGTGTCTCTTCCCCCTCCTCTTTCTGTGCCTCTTCCTCCCTGTCTCTTCCCCCTCACCCTCTGTGTCTCTCCCCACTCTGTGTCTTCCACCCCTCTCCCTCTGTGCCGCTTCCCCGCCTCTCTCTGTGTGTCTCGCCACTGTGTCTCTTCACCCCTTCCTCTGTTTCCCCCCCCCTGTGCCCATGTGTATCTTCCCCCTGTTCTCCCTCCCGTGTGTCTTTTCCCCCTCCTCTACCTCCCCTGTGTCTCTTTCCCACCTATCCCTCTGTGTCTCTCCCCCCTCCCTCTGTGTCTCTTCCCCACTCTCCCTCTGTGCCTCTTCCCCACTCTCCCTCTTCCCCACTCTCCCTCTTTGCCTCTTCCCCACTCTCCCTCTGTGCCTCTCCCCCCCCCTCTTCCACACTCTCCCATCTGCTCGCGGCTCGCGCCGCGCTGCGCGCATGCGCGGCGTGCGCCACGCTCTGCGCATGCGCGGCTTGTGCCGCGCTCTGTGCATGCGCGGCTCGCGCTGCGCTCTGCGCAAGCGCGGCTACTGCTGCGCAATGCGCAGTTTATCATTGTTAAACTGCGATTCGTCTCAAGCGTGACGACGAATCGCAGTTAGACAATTATAATATGTTATAATATGTGATATCTGAGTAAATTAAAAAATATATATTTTATTTTGAATATTCCCCATAGATGGGCATTATCGGATTGTAAAAGGTAAATTGATCCAGTGTGGTTTTACTGAATGCAGGAGACTTAAATTATGTTGCAATATATACAAAATAAACCAGTTAATGGCATGTTTCATAAATGATAACGGAGAAATTAGTTGACAAAAAACTAAAATAGTAGTTTTATCTGTCCGTGTAACTTAGGTGCAATAAAATTAGAGGTATATTTGCTGCAAAAAGAGTAATGTAAGTCAGACATAGAGTTGCATGTGACAGAAAGAGGATAAGGCGAGATAGGTGTTCCTGTCCCATGAGAGGCTGAGATGAAATGATAGCTGTGGATGTGTCCGTGAGACAGAATCAGATTGTGAGATAGCCACAGAGAGGAGAAAGAGATATACATCAGTCACTCTGTCATGTCTGTGTCTATACAGTTTTAGAAGAACGCTTGGCTTATAATGTGCGGTAAATGTTATAGCCTGTGATAACCTAATAACTATGGGCCTCATTCAATTGCGATTTGGCTAATTGAATGGTTCTTTATATAAGCACATAGCATATTTTTTTGCAAAATGTTTTAATTAGTGAACTTCTAACCTTTGGATAGAAGTTCACCAACTAAAAACTTCTGAAAAAATAATATGATATGTGCTTATATAGAGCCCTATTCAATTGGCCAAATCGTAATTGAATTGAGGCCCTATGAATTTAATAGGACAGTTACAAGACATTGGCCTGGTCACTGGCATTGGACCATAGGGGAGTCTTGCCAACTAAATCCAGCTTCAGATAATAAACACCTTACTTCACTAAAATTAGTGGTACAGTTATTATACCTCCACTCAAATCTTTACTAATAGCATAGACTCTGGAGTTATTAGCTTCATTTTTGTAGCATCATGTTTAACCAAATTTGAGCCAGATCACAATGCTCTGGATAAAGGCATTAGCAATTTTATCTGTACTTAATGGTCATCAATTTCACTGGGCAAGCCTGTTGGCAAATATATAAGAACAACACTATCTTTCATAAGTATTCCACAGTATTTCTCTATTTTAATCAAAGAAGATTACTCTTAGTGGTTACGATTATTTGTACTTTAGGTTGCCATGGCCAAGTTAGCTATAAAACATTATCAGTTGTCTAGTGATAAGGGCTTATGTAAACAAACCTTTTATTAATATCAATTCACACAAACATGTTACAGTTGTTTAGAAGTTTGTTTTAAGATTCATGACTGAAAAAGTAACTGCCGAGTGATATTACAGTGATGGGCATGTGTGACAAAAGGTTACTTCAATTCTTAAGGCTCGGTGCCTGACTTATGTGGGAGTTAATGACCCCTCTACTTCCTAGGTGCTCAGAATAGCCGGTCAGGCGCCGGAAGATTGAACCAAAAACTATTACATGTTTGAGAGAGAGAGGTACCTGGATGAGACAGGTACTCAGAATAATATCTGTACCTGCAGAATGTTATAAATCTCTCACACCTACAAGTTCTTATACGCCTACACCTTCACAAGAGAGAAATGTAAGCCTTTATTTATTAAGGCTATAATTTTGAGATAAATGGTTTTGTGTAAAGTGAAAATAATTGATTTATTTTAATATTTCTTCTATTAAAGTCATAAATATATATATATATATATATATATATATATATATATATATATATATATAGGTATATCAGTCTTCTTTTACTTGTTATATATATTTAACCCACTTTGTTTAATGGTATGCACAGCATAATATTGTTAAAAATGCACCCTTGACAGTTCTACTCCTCACACATGAACAACTTTTGGGGTTAGTGCAGTTAGATTGAATTAATTAATTAATTTAGTAATTGATGAGCAATACCATCTGTATTTGTAGAAAATAACTCAGTGATGCTTGTTATCCTTATATTTGAAGGTTACCATTGCAGACTCTAGCAGAGCTGTAAGTGGAAACAATCAAATATGATACAACCTACAATGCTAATGATGTAATGTAAGTTTTAAAAGTTACATTTAATATTTTTGGTGCAAATGCAGATTACATTGCTAATCAGTTATTAAGTACCGTAATTAAATCCTATTTTTAGGACCACTATTAACATGTAACTGACATTTTTTTAGCATATCTTGCTAGTTATCAGCCTTATTAAATTGCGATTTGGCAAATTGAATAGGGCTCCATATAAGCACACAGCATATTATTTTACAGAAGTTTTTAGTTAGTGTAGACCTTGCTTTTGGATAGAAGTTCTAAAAACTTCTGTAAAAAATATATGCTCTGTGCTTATATAGAGCCCTATTCCATTGGCCAAATCGCAATTGAATGAGGCCCTTAGGTAGTGAACTTCTATCCAAAAGCAAGGTCTTCACTAACTAAAAACTTCTGTAAAAAATGTGCTGTGTGCTTATATAGAGCCCTATTCAATTGGCCAAATCACAATTTAATAAGGCTGTATATCTGGGGCCTCATTCAATTGTGATTTGGCCAATAGAATTGGGCTCTATATAAGCACATAGCATATTTTTTTACAGAAGTTTTTAGTTAGTAAACTTCTATCCAAAAGCAAGTTCTTTACTAACTAAAAACCTCTGTAAAAAAAAATGTTGCTTGTATAGAGCCCTATTCAATTGGCTAAATCACAATTGAATGAGGCCCCTGTTGTTTATCCTTAGAATAAGCAACAGGCTTTGCTGGTAAAGCTAGCTGAACAGTTTTAACAGACACACCTGTATCACAGGAATTGGTGAATAACGCATATGTGTGTATATATATATATATATATATATATATATATATATATATATATATATATATATATATATATATTACTATATGGCACAATTAATGTAGTTTGCTGTTTGTGCGACAGCAACGTACACACAATTAAACATCCACTGCTCTTCTGTCACTAAGGTAGTATATGAAAACATTTTTGGCAGTCACTTCCAACTCTTGTACTCCCTGCAACACAGTTTCTCCTCTCACCTAACCTTTACACTTCAAACGAACTCACAGGATGCATTTACGGTCCTATCAGTAGATGTACAGGTACATCTAGGAACCGTCTCCTCCCTGACACAGATCAGTGCTCACCTACGTAAAACACCTAAGCCTCCTACACCAACCTCACCTCTATCATCTGTTTCCAAGCTTTCTTGTTCCAGATAGATGCATAAAAATATGTAGCATATATGTAATAAATCAACTGCTGAATAGCCTTGTAATAAACTGTAGTGAAGATATTACTCAAGCCCTTTGGCATACCTTAAGTTTCCTCTTAAACTAAATATATCAGTCAGAGAGGAAATGACCATTTATATCCAGAGAAAAATGCATCTATATTACAGTATACTAATACATCACAATGTTCTTTACTTGCAAAAAATTATAAGCAAATGTATATCAGATATATGAACAGACAGACTAGTGAGCATCCACGCAGAATTTTGTGTAGATCTTGGAAACCATATAAATAAAGTTGTATCAAAACAGAAAAGGATGGCAAATAGAAGTCACATTTTAGGAGCCTTAGACTCCATGGCTCATGCATTTGTCTAGCCCCGGCTTATATAGATAACCTAGATCAAGTTAGCCAATATATAGATCTGGGGACATCAACAACTCTAAACAAGAGCAGTCATTGATTCCAGAGCATACAGCCCCCTGTACAACATATTGGTACATGACTACTATAATTAAACTAAAAAAGTCATAAAGACTATCCAGAGACAGCTCATTAACAGTAATCTATGAGTAGTCCTGATGCAATAATCCTATCCTATGGTATTTTATGATTTGTGACCTTCAAGAGAAAATCTGTTTGTATATAATCTTCTCTTGTCTTGTGTCTTCCATGGCTACAGAACCATAAACCAATAATTGATTAGACCTACAGGTATATCTCTTTTTTTCTCTCCTTTCTGTCAACAGAATTATCTTCTAAACTTACCAACTCTGTCCTAGCATGTACAAAGTAGATCAAGGAGCATATGTCCATAGCATGTCATTGACAAATAAGAAACAAGTACTCCTACATGGCTGTAAGATACCTTTGGTAGTTTCGGAACCAGAACATATTCTAAATGAGTATTTAAATATCAACATTAAATAGGTTTCATCCATCAGTTTCTTCCCCTGTGGCAGAAAGTCTAAGAGGCCATAGATCACTGACAATTAAATTAAATCATATTGCTCTGCTGGAATGTATTCCAAGCTTGATTTAAGGGACGCCTATAATGTAGATCAAATTAGACGCTGTTTTAAATTGAAAACTGCCTTTACAACTATGGACAATTTGGTTATTATATCATACTATTTTGAGTATGCAATGATCCAGATACATTATTTTGTAATATTTTATTAATGATGTGTTCACAGATCTCCTAGACCAGCTTGTGGTATTGTACCTTGATGATTTCCTAGAATACTTGAAGTTCCTGGAGCAGCATATTGATCATGAGAGCTGTTCTGTCTATATTAAGAACAGATTATCTGTATACCATGTTTGAAATATGTCTGTAAACATTGTGTGGTCCCCCTCTGTAACAACGACAGATTAACAGAAGGTAAAAGCCATACTGGATTGGCCAACTCCGAGATCCTGGTAAAAGTTCCAGAGCTTCACATGCTTTGCTAATTGTATACATTTATTAATATTGATACTCCCATCGTAAGATGCATATCATCGATAACAATCTTGACATATTCTTGATATTCCTCCAAGATTCCACTGGAAATTGTTTTCACATACAATTAGTGACAGAAAGGAATAGATAAATAAACAAATGCATTCTAAGCATAACGGTTTACATTGAAGCAAATCATTATGACACTCTTGAAAGTGCAATGTATGTTAAGGTACATGACACCTCCCGGGTTATGCCGACTCAACTCTGGGTTGAATGTGTCTTCTGGTACAAATCATCTATAAATGGAAAAATGTCTGGAAATTCCAAGGGTCCACAGACACACTGCAATGGACTCCCTTTGAACCAAATAATCTTCCCTGGGTACTAGCTGGCAAAACAGTCCATGTGTTGGAAGATGAAATAATTGCCTCTTCCTAATGGTCCTTTTTTTATTTTATATGGTAATATTTGTAGATTTTATTAAGTGTATTGTATTTTATTAATTAAATAGAGGTAGCACCATCCCAGATGTTATTGATTTGAGTAACAAATACTCAATTCCTGAAGGAGAAATTGACTTTCATGTCTGTAACATTTGAACACAGTTATCCGATTTATATTAGAGTTGGATGCCTCTGAAGTAGCTGTTTGGGCTTTTCCTGTCTCAAAGAATAAATATGCATTCACCATTTCATCCAAGCAAGTAACACATGCAGAGCAAAACTGTAGTGTGGTGGACAACATTTTTCCATTAATAAAATTGGATTTAGAGGAGTGAAGTCATTTATTTGAGAGTACTGAAATCTAGTTACCATCTTTATCAATCATCAGAATTTGAAACAATTAAAGGAGGCAAGAGTCTTATCCCTTGACAACCCAGACCCCCCCCCCCCCCCACCCCATGTACATTGAGAGAGGCACATATCTTGGATTCCAAGGTGTGTTTCGGGGGGAGGGTAAATTGTTTTATTTTGTGGTATTGCAATTGGTTCTGAGATGAGGAAAACCGATGAACATACAGGTTCCTGTGCATTGAAACCATCCTTCAGTTGAGTCAAGATGCAGCCACTCAGGGGGAAGTTGTCTTGACCATCACTGTGTTGTCTCCACTAAAGTGCACTTTACTATGTGCCAGCTCCAAATCATATATGCATTTGAAAGAAATCATATATGATTTCATATGAACTAGCACATGTACTAGTTATGACATGTACTAGTTATAAGTTATGACTTGTGTAAAATCTTGTCATAGATTAGCAAGAATAAACACTATTCCACTTGTGTAAAGGTATCACTTGTAATATCTAATCAGTATTGCTTTTCAGTTGATAAGGGAGTTGCATCTCTAGAAAATTTTCCAGTCTCAATTGTAGGTTTGTCCAATAAAAATGTATCAATATATTCTGCAATACTTAATATTTTTGGAATGAATAAAGAAGTTTCAACAACAAAAACTACTGCCAAATCAGTAGTCTAGAGAGATGAGCACAAAGGTATCAGTTATTCGATTTTTCCTCACGTCCCCATGCAACATGCTGACACAAAGGGGCCTTTTGAAGCATCCCCACTGGCTGTTAATGGTCAAACAGGAAAACTGTATAAAGGCCTGTTATTAATAGACATGACCATGAATTATTCCCATTGCCTCTGAGATGTGGCTGAAAGTCTGGAAATAACTATGCAATGAGAGCATTCCATAGCTGAATCTAGAAGACTAAAGTCTTTGTCACTTATATGTAGATAACACATTTGGTTACACAGCTGCAAATATCCTGGGGGAATGAGGTACAAGAGAGAAAGGCCTAACTATAAAACATGTGAGTCTCCATGGGCAGATAGCATCTTTGATATTGGATGAGACATTATATGGCCTCTGATATAGTTAAAAATATAGAACAAAGAGGAATACATTACAGTTCACACTATGATATCATACCGTATATTGCCTAACTCATCGATCATTGTTTGGTATTAGATCATTGGCGCCGAAATGGGAACAACAATGGAAATTAACTTTAGAAGATTGAGTGTAAACTGCTGAAAACTAAATTGAATACTTGTTTAGAAGAATGCATAACTGTGCCTATGTTACATCTGCCAGCTGATGACATGTGCATCATGTAGTGTTTTCAGTGCAATATAACACATAGCTTAAAGTTTTTGAACTATTATAGTACCACTCTTGCATCACCCCAAATTACTCATACATTAGAGGCATTGTATATGTAATACAGTGAAGGTTAACACCCATACACAAGCACAGTATATTTACTGTGTAGTCATGAAGGTCAAATAATATTCACATGCAAAAGAGGGATTGGAAACCTAAGAAGATTACAGTATATAATAATTAACAACCATTTATAGAACTAGACATATCCACAGCACAACCAATACAAATTCTCAGAAAACTCTCTAAAATATGATATAGCACAGTTTAACATTGTCAGTTCACTGCAAATGTGACAATCCAATGGCTGTTCTAAAGCATAATTGCATATACTGATTAATAAATTAAAAGTTACATTTTTATTATTTTCTAAATCATTTGCCTATTATTAAGACTTATAATAAAACACAACAAATATAAAACTTTGGTATAATGATATTGCCTCCACTTTCACTCTCACCTCTTAATCTCCTGAAAATGCAGCACATATTTGAATGAATAAAGTACATAAATAAACTTCTTTGGCCATTCATTAAAGAGTTTTCAGGTTAAGTCAACAAAACTACAATCAGCTCAAATCTGGAAAGGGACAATCAATGCTAACATGAGCTATTCCAGAAAATGACTTGTGGGTAATACCAATAGGGAGGGAAAATATTAAGTACATACAATTATTTGCAAGTTACTTATTAACTCAATTTCACAGTTTCCGAAATTTTCATACCAAACTTTGTCTCTTGTTTTGACAAAACACCAATGTTATAGGGTTTTAGGAAAGAATTAAAGCATGGCCACTGGCACATTTTGTCTGGAAAAACATTAATTGAAATAGCCCATGAATTAGAAACTGCCCTTGTAGAGTGAGCTTTTAGGTCTTCCAGAACCCATTATAACATAGGCTTTCTGATTGCCCAAATTATTTATCTATCGATCGTAGCTGACTTACCTTTCTCTCCCTTCTTTAAACCTAAAGGATGGATGGATAAGCTGGTTAATTTCGTCCATTGCTTAGTTCTGGACATGTAAGCCGACAGGGATCGTACTACATCCAAAGTCATAAATTCAGAATTTTGGGAAATACAAGACGAATTTCCTGTTTGATATGAAATAAAGAGATTGAAAAGAGGTCCTTGAACAACTGTTATCATTATTGAAGGAGATATATGGTTTATCACATCTGAGGTACACCCTTCTCGTCGATGTTATGGACAACAAGGTGTTCTTGAGATACCCTTCAAATCTGTAGTTCCAAGAAGCATGCAAAATTTCCTAGGTAGTCTTATTTTTTAAATTGCTTTCATGAATCTCATTACAATGTCATTACAAGGACCACTAGATTCTAGTGATGGCTGA